>CM046886.1:21363917-21676750 GCA_025688845.1 Cucumis hystrix | reverse complement strand
CGAAGCATTCAAAGTTCTTGCAATGAATTACTTGGATGTTGCATGGGATGATTCATACGATAAAATTAAGGAGATGCTGGAAGAGATAGAAATGACACCGGCAGACGTGGCGGAGAATTTGATGCCAAAATACGAAGGGGAAGAAACAGGGGAGTGTTTCAAGAGATTGATTAAAGAACTTGAGGACGCAAAAGTGGCAGCCGAGAAGAAGAAAGCAGAGGATGAAGCTGAAGCTGCAAAAATGGCAGAGAAAGAGAAGGAGAAGAAGGAAGCTGAGGAAGAAGCAGAAGCTGCTAAAATGGAAGAGGAGGAGAAGAAAGAAGGAGAATTGGGTGAGAAGAAGGAATGTAGTAAATGCAATGGGGTAGCAACAAGAGAGGTGAAGGAGAATGGTCATGTGGAGAAGAAACAGAACAATTGAAAAAGAATAGCAATGTACGAGAATTATTCATTAGATTTTATGTGTGTACGTATGGGCATTTCAATTTAGTGGTCATTCAAGGTTTAGATTGGTAAATTGTTTAGGCATTTCAATTTAGTGGGTCATTCAAGGTTTAGATTGGTAAATTGTTTAACATTTATAGAAAAACAAAAGGCAAAAAGAGGATTTGTAAATTGTATAGCGTTTTAGTGCATAATCTGTAGAATCGAATGATGTGTTAATAAAAAAAATGGTTTGTAATGTAGAAGCTAATGCGCATTGATTGATTGTGTATGTTATGACTTCGACCATCATTGATTCTCGGCTTGCCATATTCTAATTCCAAGTTTGACTTATAAAAATGGATATAACCATGGTAACAGGAGGTAAAATTTAGTAGATATCTTAGAGGCCGTTATGGAGAAGGAAAATATTATCTTTAATCCCCTTATTTCTTCTCTTTTTCCTTGTTAACCCACTTTTCCCACTTAATTCTTTTCAATATAACCCTTCAATTTTCCAATTTCCTCGTTTGCTCCAAAATTAATCCTCTTATTTCTTCTTTTTTTCCAAACAAATTAATCACCAGTCTTCATTCTCTTTGTGCCAAATGAATTAGTATCTTCTATAGTATGTTGTTTATCGTTCTCATGAAGAAAAAATAATAATAAATGAAAGATAAAATAAAAACAACAAAATACAATTTTTTATTGTACAATTTAAAATACAAAATTCTTTTTGTATTCTATTTACAGATACGATACAATTTGAAGAAGCATATTTTACCTAAATGAAAAAAAAAATAATACAATTTGTTTTGTATTGTGTACGGTTCAATTTTTTTTATACAAAATCAATTTAAAAATTACTACATATTAGAAATGAAGTATAACATTATTTTAATACAATTTTTCGTCATTTTGTAAAACAGTACAAAAAATAAGTTTTGACAAACGCAGAAATTTTCATTTCTTATGAAAAAAAATGTATGGATTGAAAAAAATGTAATTTAATTTCTTTCTCATATGGGGTTCCAATAGAAAAACACAAATATTTACTATAAATTAAAAAAAAAAAACACACATTTATGTATTGGATTTATGGATCAAATTGAACTACAAATTAAAGACAAAAAAAAATTAAATAATACAATTTCTATGTAAATTGAATTTAAGATATAAATTTCATAAACATATATTACACAACAACAAAAAATTAATATAATTTATTTTGTATAGTTGATTTAATGTTAAAAAGAAAGAAAAATCTACGGTACAAATGAAAAAAAAAACATTACTTTTCAAAGTATATTAGGTGTACGTTAGTAAAAAAAAATATTTATACAAAATCAACAAAAAAAAAAAAAAAAAAAAATCAATACAAATTTCGTTTGGATTACGGTACAACCTAACTAAAAAAATGAATTTGAATACAATTTTTGGTTGTAGAAGTTTTAAAGTTACGCAAATGCAAAAAAATATTATAACTAAGTTCACAAAAAAAAACAATAATTTAATTTCTAAAAAAAAATAATTATGTATTTTTTCTTATACAGTACAAATAAAAAAAATTACAGAAATAAAAAAAAAATACAATTATTTTTAATCATAAAATAACAAAGATTCCTTTCAATTAATCCTTCCCCAAACAGAATTATAAGTAATCCTCATATTCCTTTCAATTAATCATTTTCCCAAACAAATGATTATCCTCCACTTAATTCTTTTTTCTTTTTTCTTTTTCCACTTATTCCTTTCAATCCCAACTGGCCTTAAGAATTTGCAATGTCTAAATCGTTCATAGAGGTCTAAAATCAAGTACTTGCTTAATATGTTACTTTGATTTTGGTCCTCATAGTCTAATTTTATATACGTTTTTTTGTTATTAAAAAGGTTCGATAAAAATCTTAAGTTCCTCCGGTTTCAAAGGATAAATCTTATCGTATGATCTAGATTTGAGTTCCATAAGCATCAAGGGGAAAAATCTCAACAATTGCACAATTCTGTCTCAAGTCTTCATATAATTTCCCATCCTCTCAAATATAGTGATCTTTAAACAATTTGATCATTCCAAAACCACATCTGGAAGAAGTCCCTACCTCCAATCCTCTCAATCCCTAGCACTCTTATTCCATTCCTTGAAAGAAAAAAACTTGGCAAGAACAGACGAAGAACGTAGTGGAACATACAAATTTTGGAACGATATAAACCTTTAAAATTCCTTCGCCATTCCATTGGATAATAATTGGTGCACGGCTATGATAGCAAGTGAACAGAAAAATCTCATGAAATTTAAAGAATCGAAGAACATACAAGATGCCAAAACCGAAAATTAAGCTCAGAATATGAATATTCATTCTCATCGACTTATCTTTCCGAGAAAAGAAGAATCTCCGAAGTCTGACATGTGAATTTAATTCATAATTCATCACCGCAACAAAAAATTCAAAAATCTCAAAACAACTAAACAAAACACGGAAGACACAAACTGTAGCAGAAGCTCTCATATAGCTTCCATAGATATCTACACAAACTTTCATCTTCAGAATAGCGTATATTGCCCTATAAGGCATGTAATCACAGAGCAACCGCTACAGAAAACACATTTCCAGTACAAAATAAGTAGAGAAAAAAAAAAAAAAGCAAATCAAGTAGAAGAAAAGGAGATCAGAGGCATATTAGGAGTTGAAAACAGTCATGGTTTAATCAGAAACACGGACCAATATAAAAACCTCATCAAATCTCAATGTCAAATAACCAAACAAATGAACATGTGAAGAATAATAAGAAGAAAAAAAGCTAAATCATCAGAGACTTAAATACCAAGAATCATAGATATGGAATAGATTTTCCATTCATATTGTTGCAGTTATTTTTCTCTCCTCACTTGATTCGATTAAGAAAGAAATACGAATCGCAAATTACAAATGCAATAGAACAGACAAAATCAAATAGAGCTTCTAAAGAATGGAGAGGTAAAATGAAAAAGAAAGATTGTGAAACCTGAAGATGGAGGCGCATATTTATAGGTCCAATTTCGCCGCAGCGTAAGAAACCCTAACCGGTACGAGAACGAGAAGGAACGAAGAGTTCTGCCCTTCTTGGTGGGAAATTTTGAGCAATTGAAACTGGGCTGCCGGCCCAGTCAAACGTTGGGTCCATTCAATTGGCCCAATAGTTCATTTCAAACTTTATCACACCATGTCCTACTCGTTTTTTCACTTTGACTAATAATGTATTAGCTTTTATTTAGCAACATGTTTCTAAAGAACTTCTAATATATTCATAAGCTTTTTTAAAAATTGAGTTATATCTACACATTTCTTTTTGTATTGTATTGTATTTGCAAAAGTTTAAGTTTCAATTTGTTATACAAAAAATATAATTTGAAAATATGAAGAAAAAAATCTTTATATATATATATATATGTAAATCTAGAAATTGATAAAAGGTTTAAATTATCGATGTCAATATTAAGATAGGAAAAAGTGTACATAACAATAGTACTAATATGTTTGAAAGAGAGAATAACATGACTTACAAAATAAAAAGGTTGTTCGCTTGCCTTAAAAAATGTGCTTTGCAAAAAAGAACGTTTTCTCACTCGTGTGATACTTGTCACCCTCACTTCCATGCTTAAAGTCAATGAGTGAAAGAGTGAGACAGCTAAAACGTTTGAGAGTATGATTCAAGTTACCTTATATAAAATTATATTAATGTATTTAATATTTATAAAAGAGATTGTCACAAAAGTTTTCTCATGTTTCCTTTACCTGATTATTTGATAACTCGATAGAATCTTAGGTAGGATTCTTGGGCTCAAGTCCGTTGATAAGATTTTAATCTTAGTCTTCTATTTCTAGAAAATCCAGCCCAAATACGAAATTGAAATTAAAATTAAATTTTATCGTTGATATAAAAATCACAATTCACGACCCAACTTAAATAACCAAACCGATCCACATCACGCTCGTGGTTCGGACCGTCATCACTCAACCGACATCTCTTCTCTCCCCTTTGCTGACGCATCTCCGCTACCCCAACCCGCTGGGCAGAACGTGACCACGAATTCTCTGGCCGAGCAACTGGCCAACGGCGGCGGTGAATCGAACGCAAAGCTATAGTACGACGGGCAAGCCTCCTTAAACATCCTCGAGTACAAACTCGGCTTGCAAGTCTCCGGCGTTCCGTACGTATTTCTGCAACAGAACGAGTCCAATCCAAAAGCCAAACAAGCGCTTCTACAAGCTACGACGTCACCATTCCCATTCAATACCTTCAGTTCATCAGGGCAAATCTCATTCAGATTCTTCTCGCAGCTTCCAATCGCGCATTTGGGGGAAATAGGTTGTTTGGAGTTCACTGAAATAGGAATGTTGAATCCATCGACAAGGCTTATGTCGTAGAAATTGGGCTTCGATTTGTCTTCTTGGAGGGTGACTTCGACGAGTGTTGCCGGTGGGGTTCCGATTAGCCCCTTGCAGGCGAGTTTTCCACCGCAGTCACCGGTTTCGCAAGCCGGCCCTTGTTGATTCGGGGCGAAGTTGCAGCCGGTTCTGGCCCAGAACCTTCCGGTCCAGGACGCTGGTGCAATTACGCGCTGTGTTTGGCCGGAAAGGAGAGTGAATCCGCCGTCGGCAATTATTGGCTGGCCTGCGTTTGGCGCCGTCGCTGGCCATATGGTGAAAGGGCATTTGTTGCGGAAGTAAAATGTCACCGTGCGCGCTCTTCCCTCTCCTGTGCATATACACATTAACATTCTTTAACTCTCACATTCTATAATCCAAACCTTCTCTATGTGAAAAATAACTTTATTATCAATCACATTCATAGTTAGGATAGAACTATTACCCGCTATTTTTTAAGATGCTCCTAATTATTATTATTGATATAAATAAACTTTATAAATTTTGTCACTCTTAAGAATATCTTTGAATATCTATATTTTATCATTATATTCATAAAAAAATTCACCTTTAATATCAATATCTTAATACTTGATATAAACGTATAAAAAAGATGTTAAATAAAACATTGTTATTGGGTGTGTGTGTGTGTATATATATATCACATGAGTAGAAGATATATAAAAGAGCGTTAAAAAAAGGGAGAGTTAAAGGTTGAATTATACCAAATGAAAGGAAAATGAAAGAGAGGAAGAAGATGAGGAAAACGGGTAAACGATTAGGAAACTCCATTTGAAGAGATGTTGGGTGAAATGAATGATGAGAGAGAGTTTTATTTATAGAGATGATGCCACATTATATATATTTGAATCGATCCCAGCTGCTTGAATTATACTTCAAGATTTGATACATTTACACACACACACATATATATATGAGAAGCTTTAATTATAAAAGTGACATGATTGTGTTGGGCATATATGCCTCCCCTTTAAGCATTTATCATTAGCTATACATTAATTAAAACCCAAATGCATATGCTCAGTGGACATACAACTTTATCATGTGTTTGCTTCAAGCAATGGAAATCACCCTTCTTATTGTTATCACTATCATTGCTTCATTCCAATTTTAATTTGTTATTATAGGTTTAAATTATCTTTCTTGGGTTTTTGGAAGAGTGTGTCTTCAATCAACATAAAACGAGGAAAAGCGTTTTATTTCATCATATGACATCAAATAGGAAAAAAAAGGCTAAAGAAAATTGGCTAAGTAAGCCAAATCCAAATTCATTCCAATTTTGCCTCATAAAATGGGAGAGTGGGTAGAAAGTAGAAGATTGCCTCCAAATTTCTTAAAGAAATGCCCCAATATCTCTAATTCATTCTAAATTAAACTTAAACCCAAGAAATATACAGTCCTTTATTATTTTTAAATCATTTCATTTTAATTCATATATTTACTAATTAAATTCAATGTATATTGAATAAAAATAATTCTCCATTAAAAATCAATCAAACTACAATTTTAATTTTTATCCTAAAAAAATATGTTATGAAAGATTTAACTCATCATCAATCATCATCAAACATCCCAAATATCTTCCAATTAAGAGAGGTTGGTGCATGTCAGAGTTTGAACAAGTGAGATTTAGTAAAATAATCGAGCCTAAAAATATAAATCAGATCATAGGAAAGAAAATTCAAATCTGAATGTTAAAATCTTGAACATTTTGAAACTTGATAACTAAAATGAAATTAAAAGCAAATTTTAAAAACTAAAACATCGTGACCATTTGAAACTTAGTGATTAAATGGAAACTATACACAAGAACTTAAAAAAAAAAAAAATTAAAATATAAAGAAAAATATAGTTCATTTTCAAATATAGCAAAATAAATTATATTAAAATATAACCGAAGGTTAGTAATAGATATTGATAGATTATTATAAATATGTTTATTATTGATAGACTTTACTAGACGATAACATTTTGTTATATTTATAAATACGTCAATTATCTTGTAATATTGTGCACTTCAAAGATGTTTATGTGTAAGTTAAATATCACTTTTAGTCCCTAACCTTTCATAGAAATAAGAATTTAATCAATAAAGTTTACTATGTAATAGTTTTGTCCTCGTACTTTAAAACTTTTTAACAATTTTAGCATACTCATGGTAGAAATGAGTGTGAAAACATACTAGGATTTATTGCATAAACAAAACAATAAACTAATTAAAGACTAAAAAAATTTATAAAATACAAACTCTACGAGTAAATTAAAAGTTGATGAACTAAATTGATACGAAATTAAAAATATAAATCAAAGTGAAATATGAAAGGCATAGGAAATATAGTAGTATATATTGTTTTATATTTCTTATGGATTGCTTTATCCCTATGAATATGGTATATCCTTTGAAATCTTCCTAATTTTTGAATATGAAGTTTTCCACTTGAAAATGATGGAAAAACGACATCGTGTTAGTCGTAGTCCAACAATGGAGGGAGCATCTCTGACCTAGTTCACCACGAAAACTTGCCAAATTCGCGACCTAAACAAAGTTTCCCCTTTTCTTTTCTTTTCTTTTCTTTTCTTTTCTTTTCACCTATTCCTTACTATTATTACTTTTTTAATTTCACAAATTCAAGTGATTGTACTATAAATCTTGTCTTTACTCTTTTATCCCCATGCCTATTTTAATTTTACTCTCTCAATTTTGAAAAGATTTACGTAAATATATATTTAATTTTTGTTTCCTCATTTTTATTTTTAACCTTTATTCTTCACTAAATACTCATTTTCAATTTTAATATTATTATCCGTTAGTTAATTTGGACTAAAATTTTTAATTTTAATTTAATTAACCATAATCCTTTTAATTCTCTTAAATTAATTAATAGAAGTTAACAATTAAAAAAAAGTACAAAAATCAAGCTTAAATTTTTAAATCTACCGAACTAATTTTAAACTAAAATATAAATTTTTTTAAATTCTATCAATGCGTAAACATTGATGCGCATCGTTAGATTTCTATTAGTGTTTATTAACGTCACTGATGGAATATCAAACTTTACTATATGTATTTTGTAAATAATTTGTCGAATTCATAATTTTTGACAATTTTGATATTTCTTTTATTCAATTTTATTTTGAGTATTTAAATGTTCTAATTATATATCTATTTTTCTCTAAAAGAAAATTACACGTTTAAAATTA
Organism: Cucumis hystrix; assembly: GCA_025688845.1. Classification (NCBI taxonomy): domain Eukaryota; kingdom Viridiplantae; phylum Streptophyta; class Magnoliopsida; order Cucurbitales; family Cucurbitaceae; genus Cucumis; species Cucumis hystrix. The sequence continues at coordinate 21,668,702 of CM046886.1, read as the reverse complement.
TTATTATTATTATTATTTTGATATGTTTTATTCAACATCAACTTATTATGTTATCAATTAATTAAACTCCTAACTCTTACATGGATATGATGCATATTGTAACACAAATTAACTTATTATTGTAGTGTTTTTTTTTTCTTTGTGAAAGTAATTGGATTGTTAAAAAGAGAGGGAGATCTCACAACTGGAGGTTTAAGTACAACAAAGATAATAAATTATAATCAAAATACACATATTATAATTAAAACATATATAACTCGAGAAAAAAAAAACTAAGTCACAAGAAGAAAAAATGCATCTTAGCTTTCCACGAGAGAGAAACCACATTGCACTTAAAATGTACAACATATAAAAACTCTTTGATCGAACATCCATACTAATCACTTGGAAAATATGCAAAAGCGAGAATATGGATACACATATTACTTGATCTGGCACCAAATATTGTAAATAACAACACACAAAGCAACTCCCTAAATCTTATATCTATACCAATCTCTAAAATTGACAAATTCATAAGTTAACTTTGTATCTAACGTGGAATTCTATAGGAGCATCTTCCCTGCAAAAGCATTGTCGTCCCCGTATAGCTTTAATAAAAGAACATTCAAAGCATAAATGATTCATAAGCTCCCAACTCTGCCAATACATTATAACACACTCAATAGAGATATATCAAAACACTGAAATCTAGTATGTTCATGAGTTGTGCAAAATGATTAAAGAATAACAAGCTATGATATCATATCACTTCCAAACCAAATGAGGCTAATCCAGGGGAGCAGTACATAGTGTCATGGACGACTTTTTGACACCTATCGACTGAAAACCCTATTATGACGACAAGGGATTTAAGTTAATTACAACATTCTCCCAACCATACCTAATCAATTGTACATATGTACAAATAGAGTCAACCAACTTTGAGTTAAAAGGTTAGTCCCAAGTCCCATCGGAGCACAAAAAATGATTACTCAACTTTTCATGGAGGGAACTATCAATATTTAAGATAACTTAGTGTCAAAATTGGTGTAGAATAGGCCCCTTAATTTCTAACCAACAATCATACTAAACTGAACAACAATGTCCATTATCTATAAAAATTCAAACCAAGGATCACCTCAGACTAACGCAAAAGATAACCCTCTAGTATCAAGACGAAGACTCGAATTATCTCTAATCACCTAAATAGATTGACCTCACAAACGATAAGCCTAAATGTAGATGAGCAAAAGGGTACGAATGAATATTTTGTGGTCTTTAAATGTTTTTTTAAAGTTGTCTTTACACTTTTTTTTTAATAGTTGCAATTTTATTGTTTATGTTTTTATTCTAAATTGGTTTACTCTTTTGCTATCCTTTTTTTTTTATTGACGAACAGAAAGATTGAATTTTGATTTGATGTATCTTTTTCGTTTTTAAAAAAGTCTTAACATCATTTTTAACAAAGACACAAGGTTTGTGCTAATGTTGAAGGGGTGTAACTAATTGGTGCATATGGTTGAGCTACAATAATTTGTGTTGGACAAGGAGATCTAAAAAGTTATAAACCATAACAACAATAACGACCAACAATAGTAGAAGGTCGCAACTATCAATGGCAATTAGGAGAGAAGCTAATGTTGAAAAAAACTTCTTTTATCTTCTACCACAAAAATAAGTACAATACATACGTACGTATGTGTTTTAATTGAGATGATTTGGAATCAACATTTTCGATAGACTCTTTTAATTTGGTATTACTTTTGTCTTCATCACTTCTTTGAACAACTTTTTTTTTTTTAATGTACAAAGACAACCCTTCACATATTTTTCCAAAACATGATAAAGAAAATGTTTTAAATTTTACATTTAAGAACTACAATTTTACACCATAAAAATAGTGCACTTTAGTTTTTAATAGAAATTAACCAAAAAGAAATGACGATGGGTCCTAGAATGCAACCAAAAATAAATATCAAGAATAAAAGTGAGTTTGAAAACTCACGTTGTACCCAAAAAAAATAAATATTTTTAATAATCTTTTTTAAAAAGAAATACTTTTAATAACGTGATATTAATTATTTATATATTAGAATGGAAGATTTTACTTCCAACCTATAACTCCAAATTTATATTAATTGTTTTTCCAAAAAGTTGATTTTCCAATGCATACAAAGTTAAAGAACATAGAAAGATCGGTAACTCCAAGAACGACTTATCGGTTTATGAGATCTCGGCGCCACCTTTGCTCTTTGGTCTCTTAAGCTAAACAGCTTGTCCTTTTCATAACTTCCACTCTTCATTTCTTTATATATGTAATTGTACTAATAAATCAACTTCTAAAACACAAACCTAATTTTAAATTACTCTCTACAGTACACCCACTTCTCCCAATGGCAGAAGGTAAGAATCAAGAACCTTTCATTAACCACAAAACCTTTCCCACGATTGACCGATGCTCGTCTATCGGTCGGGAGAAGCATACGGTTGTTGCCGACATGGATGGAACTTTGCTTTGTGGTCGTAGCTCTTTCCCTTACTTTGCCCTCATCGCATTTGAAGCCGGTGGAGTCTTGAGGCTTTTGCTTTTGTTGTTGGCCTCCCCAATTGCTGGAATTTTGTACTACTTCATTTCTGAATCCGCTGGAATTCGTGTGCTCATATTTTCAACTTTTGCGGGAATGAAAGTAAGTTAAATCATAGTTAGAATTCAAAATTTTAAATGAATAAACGTTTCAAATTAACACTCTCCTCAATATCTTTTTTCTTCCTAATTAATTATTTTGGACCATATCAAAAAGTTAAAACTAAAACATATAGATTTTGAAAACTATTTTAAACATTTGCTTTAATCCATGTATGAATTAAATACATATAAAAACAGGAAAACTTTCATTCTTTAACATTTAAAATTGTGTCTATTAAAATTTTTAAAACTGTTTAATAAGTTTTTAGATTTCATGTGTAATAAATTACTAAAAACATTAAATTCCATTTCTAATCTAGTATGTTTAATTGATAACTGACGTAATATATATGAATGTAAAGTTTAAATATTTTAAATTTTATGTTTAGATGTCTTTTGTATATATACATATATAATAAGATGGTGACATATAAAATACAAAGTCGAAACTTTAGTGCCATATTAGTTCGTTAATTCTTAAAGAAATCAAATAAACAGTACTTTCCTCTTTTGTTTTTAATGTTTGAAAATGGCAATTATTTTAATACTATTTCTGTCTCGTGGTTTTCGTTAGGAAAAATATATTTATAAATAAACGAAATATAACAAAAATCTTTTCCCTTTGTAAACAAAGGTTTCCAACATCGAGTCAGTGGCGCGTGCAGTTCTACCAAAGTTCTACGCACATGACTTGCACGTGGAAACATGGAGGGTATTCTCGTCATGTGGAAAACGCTGCGTCTTAACCGCCAACCCCAGAATCATGGTGGAACCATTTCTCAAGGATTTCTTAGGTGCGGACATGGTCATCGGGACTGAAATTCACACTATCGGTCAGCGAGCCACCGGTCTGATTCAAAGCCCCGGAATCATAGTCGGGAAGAACAAGGCTAAAGCAGTCCAACAAATTACACAGCCCGACATCGGGATCGGTGACCGCCTAACCGATTACCCCTTTATGAAGCTCTGCAAAGAGGGCTATGTAGTTCCTGCAAAGCACGAGGTTAAGCCCGTCACCGTTGATAAATTGCCTAAGCCAATCGTGTTCCACGATGGCCGATTGGTTGTAAAACCCACGCCCTTTATGGCCTTGCTTTTAATTCTGTGGATTCCAGTGGGATTCATTCTCGCTTGCTTGCGAATTGCCGCGGGTTCTCTTCTTCCCATGCCGATTGTGTACTATGCGTTTTGGGCTCTTGGCGTTCGGGTAGAAATCAGAGGTACACCACCACCTCCCGCGAAGAAATCCACCGGCCAAACTGGCGTCCTTTTCATATGTTCACATCGAACCCTCCTCGATCCAATCTTTCTCTCAACTGCCCTCGGTCGTCCCATCCCCGCCGTCACATACTCCATCTCCCGTCTCTCCGAGATCATTTCTCCGATTAAAACCGTCCGCTTAAGTCGTGACAGAGCGGCCGACGCCGCGATGATCAAGAACCTACTGCAAGAAGGTGACTTAGCAATATGCCCAGAAGGGACGACATGTCGGGAGCCATTCCTACTCCGATTCTCGGCACTGTTCGCGGAGCTAACCGACGACATTGTTCCGGTGGCAATGTCGAACCGGATGAGCATGTTCCATGGGACGACGGCGAGAGGGTGGAAGGGGATGGACCCGTTTTACTTCTTCATGAACCCAAGTCCGGTGTATGAAGTGACGTTTTTGAACAAATTACCGTACGAACTCACTTGTGGCGGGGGCGAAAAATCGAGCCATGAGGTGGCGAATTACATTCAGAGGATGATCGCGGCAACATTGTCTTATAAGTGCACCAACTTTACTAGAAAAGACAAGTACAGAGCTCTCGCCGGAAATGATGGCATTGTTCCCGAGAAATCAAAGGTTCCATCTACAAAGATAATGGGTTGCTAGAAATTCCTGGTGAAACTATAAATTAAGTTGTGTAGCCCAATAACATTATAGAATTGTATCAAAAGATATACGAATTTGGGAGGGTTTCTTTCCCTTTAAATTTTACAAATTATCAAATTTGGAGAAATTTCGCAAGAACAGAGTCGAGGTAATTTCTTTGGTATGGGGTTTTCATATAAAATTATTTTAAACCTATACTCTGTTAGTCTGTTTGCATTCCAACCGATCTCAATTCGAAGCAATTTCAGTTCATCACGGATTTGGAATAAATTTTGTTGTTTGTTACTATATTTTAAAATCCTAAATGATTTATAATCATGTTTTTACTTTAAAAAAAAAAAAAAAAGTTTCATGGCCAAATAGATTAGATTTAGTAGAATTTGATAGGATATAATTAACTTTATCCTTTTCTAATTTTCATTTAACATAACCATAGTTAAAGGTTTAGTTTTGTAAATTCTAAACCAAGCATAGAATAATTTTTTCAACTTTCTTAGATTCAAATGGAGGGCAAAGTTTCCTATTTTCGATTCTAATTCATTTTCATCTGTGTGCTAACATCTTTTAGTTTTTATATTTTAATATTTAAAAAACAACTATTTTGGTTCAATGAAGTTTATCTAAATATTTTATTTATTTTATTTGATTGTCTAATCACAATTTATCACGTGACAATTTTTTTAAAATGTTTTAATTAATTTTTTATGTGCGGAATAAAGATGGGATACCTAAATCAGCGATCCCATAATTTATCATAGACAAAAAATTTGAAACTCTAATTACTTTTTTAAAAACAAAAACTTCTTAATTTTATGGATTAAATTTGTGATTTGACGAAGAAATTAATGAAATATTAGAGATTAAATTTGTGAATTGACAAAGAAACTAACAAAACATTAGAAATTAAATTTGTGATTTGACAAAGAAACTAATGAAATATTATAGATTAAATTTGTGATTTGACAAAGAAACTAATAAAATGTTAGAGATTAAATTTGTGATTTGACAATAAAAGAAACTAATAAATACTAGGGATTAAATTTGTGGTTTGACAAAAAAACTAACAAATATTAGCAAAGGATTAAACGTGTCATTTGACAAAAAAAAATCATAAGACAAATAATTAAATGTTGATATAAAAAAAAAACATAGATAAAATGCTATTTTGATACAAAAATTATAATATGTAAAAAGTAAAAACCATTTAAGCTAATAAACGTTATACAAAAAATTTCAATAAATTATTCTAATAAACATAGGTAGATGATTCAAATCAATATAGCTCTTGTTTTCTAGTACAAACAATTAGAAATTGTGAGATTATGATAGAATGCCAAGTCAATTAGCTCATTGGTGTTTGAAGGGTAGTAAGCTAGTTATTATTTACCCCTATTTCTTGTGTGATTTATAAATTTTCTAAGATAAATTTTTTTACTTTCTTTTGATATGCAAGCGAGAAAAAATAGGATAATTTAAATTATAAATTTTATTAATCGTAGATAGCATTGTTTGTTATATTGATAGACATTGACGAAAGTCGTAAATTATAAATTTTATTGTATGTAATTTGATGTATTTGGTAAATAATTTACAGTAAATTTTCAAATATTAGAAATAATTGAAGTATATTGATGGGCATTGAATACTTGAAACACAACAACAAACAAGGAGGAAGAAAAAAAGATTATAAAAATGGATAGATTTATTAATGGGAATATTTAAAAATAGTCATTCCATTATAATCTTTCCTAAAAAAGAAAGCATACTTTTAAGAGAGTCAATGCAAAGCAATTTCCCGCTGGAACAAACTTCCATTTCCATGGTTATCAACGGCGGGTTTGCAATTGCAGCAAATCCGCCTCTGGGTTCCCTATTAAATTTCATCACAAATGAGTATGAACCCCAACAATCGAATCTCTACCTTCCTCACTCTTCTCCATTTTCGTTCTTTCCTTTGATTTCCATTTTTTACATACATTTTATTTACGTTTCGCTCTCTCTTCAATTTCTGGCTTTCATACCTCCATTTTCGCTATGGCTTCTCCATTTTTTCTCGCATTTTCTATCTTTTTCCTTTGCCTTTTACCCTTTTCTTCTCTCTCCGCCAATCGCTTCCCCAAATCGCTCTTACACAACAACATGTAATAATACTTCATCGATTTCTTGATTTCTACTTTCTTTTCTCTGTTTTCTTTTTCCCCATTCATACGCCATTTTGATATTTGACCTAATTGCTGTCTATTTCACAGAGATGAATCTGTTATTAGGATGAAAACGGGTGCTTCCGCCATTACAATCGATCCCACTCGTGTCATTCGGCTTTCATCCAAACCCAGGTCCTTAAATTTCTTTCTTTCTTTCTTCATTGATTTTCCATTAGCTCTCAAATTTGCAAATTTTGGAGAACCCATTTTGAATTTTCACTTAATCTGATGAAAATGTACAGGGCTTTCTTATATAAGGGATTTTTGTCTGCCGAGGAGTGCCAACATCTTATCAATTTGGTAGAAGAAAATTCTTAATCTTCATTTTTTTGGAGAAAATTAATCACCACACTCCATAGTGTATAATTTTGATACATATTGTGCAGGCGAAGGGTAAGCTACATCAATCATTGGTGGCGGCTGGAACAGGTCAGAGTGTTACAAGTAAAGAACGGACGAGTACTGGCATGTTTATTCATAAGGCCCAGGTACTTTTACTCAATAGTAACAGAAGTTCATGTATCCATAATGTTATTTACTGGTCATCTACTAAAAATATCTGTCACTTTCTGTAGTTTAGACTGCCTTTTCCATTTTGTTTATCCTGTGGGTTTGGTTGCATTCGTATAAGAACAGAACATGAAACATGAACGAGACAGTTGGGCATTGATGTTATGTTCAGATGCTGGAAGAATCAAATATCTTGTCCTTATCTATCTTCGGCTGTTGTGAGCATGATCCTGCCTGTTTCATTTTTTGTTTTAATTGGTCGTCAAAAGGCCTTCTTTCAATTGGCTTTTGATATACTTTTTGAGGTTAATAGATTCAAGAGCAATCCAAGAGCTGTGCAGTATATTTGAGTTCTTACTTTGTTTTACTCAAATGACAGTACTATTACTATTCAGTCAAAATATAATTTCATATTAAGGTAAAATTAATACCTTGTCTCTGCAGTTTTAGACGCTAATAGTCTCAACTTCAATGAATGATGTTGAGACTATTAACCTGGTGTTGATGTTGATTGGCGAAAGGTTGATGTGATCATCGTCATAGTAGGATGAAGTTACAAGACTGAGAATTTTTTAACTTGAAATGCTATTTCCCTATTATTTTTTCCTGGCATTTGCAGGTTGAAGAATTTTTAGTTGTGGGTTATTTATTGGTAGATGTTGAGTTGTGTCAAAGTGCAGACAACCTTTCATTGTCTTTTTTAGATTTGCATCTTCCTTAAAGATAAACAACGTGGATTTTGATTCTATGGTTCCATTCTCTTCCCAGGATGAAATGGTTGCTCGCATCGAGTCAAGGATTGCTGCATGGACTTTCCTTCCCCTTGGTAAACTATATAAATTATTTGATGTTTTGTCTTTCATTTATTTTTGGAATGAGGCTTGTATAATCTCGAAATTGTTGTTCTGTTCAGATAATGGGGAGCCTATTCAAATATTAAGGTATGAGAACGGACAGAAATACGAGCCACATTTTGATTTTTTTCAAGACCCAGGCAATATAGCCATTGGAGGTCATCGGATAGCCACAATCTTGATGTATTTATCCGATGTTGAAAAGGGTGGAGAAACAGTCTTTCCCAATTCTCCGGTATTGCTTTTTTGAAACATTAACCGCTCTCATTCAGGACTATTTGTAATTATTTAGTCGTTATATTGTAACTATTAAACTTGTTATGAATAATTGCATTTTCAAATCTCTTTCTGGCAGGTTAAATTATCCGAGGAGGAAAAGGCTGACTTGTCTGAGTGCGCTAAGGTTGGCTATGGAGGTATTGAATCTTTTCTTTGAAAATATATTATTGGAGGCTGCGTTGGCACCGAGTTAATATTATTCCTTAAACATTTCCTAATATCTTTTGCCTCAACTTTTGGACAATAACTTGGAGATCTGTTGATTGGTAAAATTTTCTTCAAATCAAAAAGCCAGTTGGAAAACTTTGTTTATTCAAAAGGACTGCCTATGCTCTATCAGTTGTTCGATTCTTACATTAGAAATACAATGCTGAAAACATCATTAAGAATTTTGACATAAAGCATTTAAAAGATAAAGTGGTTGATTATCAACTCCCGAATTTGCAAAAAAATTGCCATGAGAAAAAGTTTATCTTAGTCTCTACATCACATTTCTCTCTCGTTCCAGCTCATTGTTTCTTCAGCCATCTGTTATTGTATCATCCTGCAATCAAATTTGTATGATTCAAAAGATTATGTTTGTTTGTGGGTGCAGTACGACCAAAGTTAGGTGATGCTTTACTGTTCTTCAGTATGAATCCAAATGTGACGCCAGACACGACCAGCTATCACGGGAGCTGCCCAGTGATAGAGGGTGAGAAATGGTCTGCAACTAAATGGATTCATATGCTTCCAATCGACGAATTTTGGAGGAATCCAGCTTGTGTAGACGAAAATGACCACTGTACTGCGTGGGCAAAAGCAGGTGAATGTGAAAAGAATCCTGTTTATATGATGGGTTCTAAGAACGAACTTGGATTTTGTAGGTTTAGTTGCAAAGTATGCTCTCCCTCGTAGAAAAGAAAATGCTTCTTGTTACTTATACACAAATCAGTGGTAAGAGTTTTTTCTTCTTACACGTGTACACGTGTACAAATGTAAATGACCTTGAGAGGTATCACTTGGTATACTTAACTATTGAATCTCTTTCTGTCTCTCCTAGACTCCTATATATCTATCTATTGTGCACAAACGTACGTGTGTACATTTTTTTATGGAATATTTTGATAGGAAACTAGATAGTCCTCTCGAATTAACGTAGCTTGTGTCGGTTTGGTGCAACTTGTTAGCTTGCTGATTGTTAATGAATTTCAATGATGATCATTTATATGTTTTGGTGGAGAGAGAAAGATTATGCTCTGTTCTATTTGTTGTTCAACAAGGGGTAGAGTTAAGTTTACATGGTCTTGGAGTTTTTGGCTTAAAATAGATCTAAGTAAGGTTTTTTTAACACACTTAAAATGGATCGTTTTTATTTTATACAAGTTTAACAAATACAGTACTACACATGTTCACAAGTTTTAGAAATTAAGTATACATATTTTATAATTAATAAACTCTCGTTTCAACTAATCTAATATTTTTTTATAGAAAATTTCTATTACTACAAAACAAGTAAAAAATAAATAAAAATCTTATAACACATAGGAAACTTTTTAATATCATCTATTTTTTTTTATTAAATAGTAACATTAAGAATAATATTTGTCGTTAAAATACTATTTTAGTCTCGATAATATAAAGTTGGTTATGTACTCTCAATAAATTTTAAATTCAAACATAATTTTAATTTATTAATTTTTTAAATATTACATTCTTACAGTAAATTTTGAAAACATATTCACATTTTATTTTCTTGCTAGCAAATTACAATTATATATAATTAATTTTGATAAAAAAAAATAACCTTTTTCTTTGTTTGGTTTTCAATATTTTTAAATTTTCATTTGCTTTCCCCGAAGTCTTTTGACCATTTACGTACCTCCACGTCAGCAAGAGCGCGTCTGTCCATGCAAAAAGAAAATCATGCAAAAATTCAACGTAATTTTATTCATTCCTTCTTTAAAAAGAAAAACAAATATCCAAAACCCAAAAGGCAAAAACAATTCCGAAATAATCTGTTCGAACTTTCCCGCTCCCATTCGGATTCCAATTCCTTCTTCAATTTCTCCCCTTTCTTAATTCTTCTCCATTTCTACTTTCACTCACTATCCCCTTTTGGCTCTTCCCCTTTGCATAGTACCAAGAAACAACAACCGTCTGAGAGAGAAAAAGAAAATCAATGAAACTGAGAGAAAATGGAGAAAGATCCAATCAAGAACGAAAACGAGGGCGAATCGATCAATACAGAAAGGATTATGGTGGAAGAAGGCTTTTAGGAATTTGGAGGTTCCTTCATGGCGGAATCAGATAACTGTTAGGGCAATTTTTATAAGTTTTATTCTTAGCGTCGTCTTTAAATTCATCGTCTGTAACTAAATCTCACAACTGGGGTTATTCCTTCCCTCAATGTCGCTGCTGGGCTTCTGGGATTTGCGATTTTGAAGGGTCACATTTCGATTTTGGATCACTTTGGTCTTATGAAACAACCCTTTACTCGACAGGAAAACACTGTGATTCAAACTTGCGTTGTGGCATCATCTGGGATTGCATTTAGTAGTGGAACGGATAGTTATCTTCTGGGTATGAGTGCCAAAATAGCTGTGCAAGCGGAAGAAGGTAATATTCCAATTAATACAAGTGACTCTCTGTTGGTTGGATGATGGATTTTCTGTTTATTGTTAGTTTTGTTGGGTTATTATCTTATCTCTATTGTGCCTCTTAGGAAGATGCTGATTCTAGAATACAAATTAACATATCCTACTGGAACTGCAACTGCTTATCTTATTAATAGCTTTCACACACCTAAAGGAGCTTAAGTTGGCAAAGAAACAAGTAGCCGTCCTCTTTAGGACCTTTTGTTGTAGCTTTGTATTTGCTGTTCCAATGGTTCTTTTCTGCTGCTGATGGTTGTGGGTTTTCCAGCTTCCCCACATTTGGTCTTCAAGCAAGCAAAGAGGTTCTATTTTGAATTCTCATCTACTTATGTTGTAGGAATGGTCTGCCCTTTCATGGTTAATTTGTCTCTTCTTTTTGGAGCTATTATTTCATGGGTTATCATGTGGCCCTTAATTGAGTTAAAGAAAGGTGATTGGTACAGTGCTTCTTTATGCTAGTAGTCTTCATGACTCAAGGTTACAGGGTTTTCATTGCCATTGCCATGATGCTTGGTGATGGTCTTTACCATGTATTCTTCATGCCTTTTCAAGCATTCTACAGCTTAGCTAGCAGAAGTTCAGCAATGAAAAATTGAAAATGTTGATTCATCATTCGAAGTTACTGAGTACGATGCTTAACGGGGAACTGATTAACTTCTTGAAAGATCAAATACCTAAATGGGTGGCAGTGTTGTACTTGCAACCATACCTGTAATCACAGTTCCTTTAATCTTCCATAAGTTGAAATGGTACGGTATTTGGGCTCACTGATTGGTCTCTTGCATCAAACTATGGTAAATTTGCTATTATCATCTTTAGTGCTTGGGTTGGCCTTGGCGATGGAGGTGTTATTGCTGGTCTTGCTTTCCTGTGGTGTCAAGATGAGCATTGTTATTACTGCTTCTGATCTTATGCAAGACTTCAAGACGGGTTATTTGACTCTAACCTGTCCTCGGTCCATGTTTGTCAGCCAAGTTTTTGGGAGTGCTATTGGCTGCATTCTGTCCCCCCTTGTCTTTTGGTTCTTCTTCAAAGCTTATGATGTTGGAGACCCTGAAGGGTCATACCCTGCACCATATGGTCTAATGTACCATGGTATTGCTCTTCTTGGCATCGAGGGAGTGTCTTCCCTTTCCAAAAACTGCCTCACCCTTGTCATTTGCTTCTTCATTGGTGCTGTTGTCATTAACATTATTTGGATGTCCTCCAAAAGTTTGAAACCAAATACCGCATCTACCATTTGGTCCCAAGTCCAATGTGTATGGCAACTCCATTCTACCTCGGTGCCTATTTTGCTATCGACATGTGTTGGGAGCTTGATTCTTTACATATGGTAGAGGAAGAACAAAGTCAAGGCCAATGCGTATGCTCCTATCGTGGCTTCAAGACCTATCTGTGGCAAATCTTTGTGGAGTGTTCCAGCAGCCATATTGGCCTTGGCCAGTGTCAAAGCTCCTCTTTGCATGAAGTTCTTGAGTTCCTCTGCTAATGCTAGGGTTTATGCCTTCTTACAACACTACAATGTTCATTTGTTTTAGGATATTAACCTCAATGTGCATTTACATTTGACTACCAAGTGATTTAGTTTAGCTTGTTTTTATTTTGACATTTACTTTGTACAAAAACTACATTGATCTTGAGCTTACTAGTGATTGATAAAATCTTAATTTTTTAAATAGCTTGTTATTACAATCTTTTTAGATTTGTGATCCCCATATCATCCAATTAACTTAAAAAGCTTATTTCCCATTGTCTTCCTTTTCGTTCCCACAAATTAGTTTAAAAAAATGTCATTTAACATATTTTTGAATTGTAATCAACTCCATAATCAAAGAATCACCCACTTTGAGCCTTCAAGAGAATGCACTTGGGGCCAACCTCATGAGAGAGAGAAAAGAAGAGAGATGAAAACAATCATGCAGTAATGGTTAATTGAGAGCCAAGTTTCCATGCATTTCTTGCCTTAAGATCACTTCATAAACATTCACTTCCCCCTCTTAGAAAAATGTACTAGCTTCTAATTGCATCACCATTACATAATATAACTTCTGCCCTCAATTTCCCTTTCATCACCATTGTTGTAAGATGGGAAAACCTCCTTGCTGTGATAAGTCCAATGTTAAAAGGGGGCTCTGGACTGCAGAAGAAGATGCCAAAATCCTTGCTTATGTTTCCAACCATGGAGTTGGCAATTGGACTCTGGTTCCCAAGAAAGCAGGTCTCTTCTCTTTTCTCACTTTATGTTTCTTCTTTGTTTTGATTCTTTTGTAATTTAACAAAACAAAAAGGCATTTTAATAAATATGCAATTTGGCTCCTTTTCCAACAGGTTTGAATAGATGTGGAAAGAGTTGTAGACTGAGATGGACTAATTACCTTAGGCCTGATCTCAGGCATGACAGCTTCACTCCTCAAGAAGAAGACCTCATTATTAAGCTCCATCAAGCCATTGGAAGCAGGTCCATACCTTATTCACTTCCCTTTCTTCATCCTTCGAGGACATTCGACTTACAAGTTAGGCTTTTGTACTCGAGTTTATGCCTCGAGTTTCATTCTTCTGGATTTGCCTAGCTTGTCTAAATTTCCAAAACTTTGTTTTACAAATCCGATATTAGGGCAATGAATTGTTTCACATGTTTCTACAATGGTATGGTGATATTATCTTTTACTTAAACACTACTCCAAATGGTCTCATATAAGCAGATAATGCTCATACTCATAAATCAGATCATCTCTATACAATTCAAATATGAACTATGCAAAACTTTTCAACTTAAGGAAAATCAAATCCAAGCTATTATAAAGGGAAAAAACATGGCATGTTATTGAGTGCTTGAAAATGAATAACACAAAATCTCTGTTTCTTGATGTAATGCAGGTGGTCTGTAATAGCAAAGCAACTTCCAGGAAGAACAGACAATGATGTGAAGAATTATTGGAACACAAAGCTGAGAAAAAAGCTTTTAAAAATGGGAATTGATCCAATAACTCACAAACCATTTTCTCAGATCCTCTTTGACTATGGATCTATAAGCAGCCTCCAAACCACACCAAAACCTCTGATGGGTCCCTTCAACAAAACCTTAACTCCAACAACAACAATGGGGAAAAGCCAGCAGCCATTTTCTTCAGGAACCAATATGGGAGAGCAATTCCAGTTTCAGACACCAAAAAAACCATACATTTTGAAGGAACAACCGACAAGCTCGTCTTGTTCATCATCTTCCATCAATGGCAGTGAAACAATGTTCCATTTGGCCAGTTCTTCGGGGCACAGCAATGGGATTGAGCCAAATTTGCAACGATGTGAAGGGTCTTCTTCTGATCCGTCTTTCGATTCGTTTGTGGATGCTTTGTTGGAGCAGGATTTTGAGATTAAGGGCTCCTTTCCGGAGATCTTGGATGAGTGTTTTGATTGTTGAGAAATTTGGGGTTTTAGTGTTTTTTATTTGTCATTTCTGTTTTCCTTTTCCAAAAAGAAAAAATAATTTAATAACTGTCTTCTTTGAATGGATCAATTTCAATGCTTCATCACTCAAATAATTTGAAATTTCCAATAATAATCCTAAGTTTTCATTTCAACTTTTAATCTACAATATAATCAACAACTCTATGGAAAGAAATTTTGTGCAATTGAAATAACATTTTGTTGGTTTTTAAATAAAATTAAAAATCCTTTGCTTGGGTGTTGGTTGATTAGTCATATCAATTAGTTGTATAGATGGGTGATGGAGGTCAATTCTATGTATTTATTTTTGAGTTCAATATAGAGGACACATTGAACTTAGATCCACATTACACATTTAATTTTCTGATTCAAATATGCTGGATAATCAGTCCAAAATATATTTAATGTGAAAATGAATGGAATTTTTTGTACTTTGTCTCATAAATTGAATTTTTATTTATTTATTTATTTTTTTTTTTTTTATTTTCTTTAGTTCAAGTAGGGGAGGTCTAGTCATTCGTTTTCAAAAAATAACTCTAGAAGAAGAAAAAAAATTAACAAAATCATATTACTTCGTTTTTTCATTCTACTCTCCTCTACTTCAATCTATGGTCTAATACTGATATATATTTCTTTCCTTCTTGTTTATTATAGAACTGAAGAAACCTCACATTGTTTTCATGAGATGCAATGCTACTCTTTTTCTAATCAATTCATTTTTTATAAGAAAGTCTCATAATATGTAATATGGTATTAGAGTTTGAAGCTTAAAAACAAATATTGGGATCAAATGGTATATGGAAAAGTATATATATGGAAATGAGAGGACTGTAAAACAAATTGAGAGAGAGAGATGAAGGTAAGATGTTGACATTTGGGGACAAATTTGATGTCACTATTTGGTGATTATGAAACAAAACCATACATTCAATAACAAATGACAATTTCGAAACAGTACGGACATTATTTGGTTATTATCCAACCCAACCATAAAACAATCCATCGTTTTCTTTTCTACGCAACAAAACATATCCATCTTTTACCACCCTAGTTTGATGAATAGGACATCAATTATCTTTTCATCTCAATTAATAATATACGAATCTTCGAACCTTTCAATAGGTTAATTAAAAATTTAGTATGATTTCAACTAGGTTAATTAGACATATATATTAAGATATGATTTGATTTTCTTACTCTAAATGTGTTGAAACTAAAATAAATAAACAACCGATCTTTCACTTATAAAAATTGATTTTTTTTATGCGCTTCATGTATATATTTTGAGTCCTTACTGTTTTTATATCGCTTTCAATTTAGCCAAATATTACTTAAAAAGCATTAATTTAAAGGGCTGTGTATCTACATAGGAATGGAAAATAAATAGACATCATATAACATTTAATGAATTCGTGAAAACTAAAACAATCATTTAAGATAAACAAAATTAAAATTTTCTAAGAGTTGGATAGTAGAAAATAGGAGTGAGAGAGAGAGTAAAGAGTTGTGGATTATACTTCTTTTTTGCTCAAGGGAAGTTGGTGAGCCTAGAACTCAAACATCAACCATATTATGTTAACTACTTACATTATATTGGATTAGAAAGTTACGGTTCTTTCAAGTTTCGAGCTTCACTTTTTGTATCAAATGTCTCTTAAGTATTTAATGAAGCTAAAAACTTAGGGACCGTTTGGGGGAAAGAAAAGAAAGGAAAGGAAAGGACTAACTTAATCATTTTCTTGTTTGGCCCATGGATTAAGGGGAGAGAAAGTAATACCTTTAATCCTCTTATTCATTCTCTTTCCTCGTTTATTACCCCACTTTTCACACTTAATCCTTTCATTTTTCAATATAATCATTTCATTTCCTAATATAATCATTCTCTTTCTTCTCCTTCTTCTCTTTCCTCATTTATTTCTTCTTCTCTTTCCTCATTTATTTATTTTTCCCTCTAAATTAATCCTCTTATTTCTTCTCTTTCCCAAACAAATTAATCTACCTCTCTTATTCTTCATTATCTTCATGCCAAATGAATTAGTCATCTTCTCTAGTGCGTTGCTTATCATTCTCATGAAAAAAAAATATTAATAAATAAAAGAAAAAATATTAAAAATAAAAATAAAAAATAAAAACAACATAATACAATTTTTTATTGTATATGATTGATGATACAAACTTAAAATACAAATTTCTTTTTGTATTCTATATACGGTACAATTTGAATAAACATATTTTACATAAATGAAAAAAAAAATAATACAATTTGTTTGTATTGTGTATTGTGTGTACGGTCCAATTTTTTTTTATACAAAATCAATTTAAAAATTAATACATATTTGCTGTGTGTTGGGTTACAGTAAAATATAAACATTATTTTAATATAATTATTCGTCGTTTTGGAAAACAGTACGAACAAAATAAATAAGTTTAGACAAACGCAAAAAAGAAAAATCAATACAATTTTTGTTTGTATTAATTCACAAAAAACATTCCATAAGCATTTCTTACACATTGAAAAAAAATGTAATTCAATTTCTTTCTCATACAGGGTTGCGGTAGAAAAAACAAATATTTGCCATAAATTTTTTTAAAAAAAGCATATTTTTTTAATGTATTGGATTTTCGGATCAAATTGAATTACAAATTGAAGACAAATGAAAAATTAAATAATACAATTTCTGTGTGAATTGAATGTACGGTATAAATTTCATACATATTTTACACAACAAAAAAAATTAATACACTTTGTTTTGTGTACTTGATTTAATGTTAAAAAAGAAAGAAAAAACTATTGTACAAATGGAAAAAAAAAACTTTACTTTTGAAAGCGGTGTACGTTACAAGTAAAAAAAATATTTATACAAATCAACAAAAAAAAATCAATACAATTTTTTTATGAACGCTTGGATTACGGTACAACCTAACCAAAAAATGAATTTGAATACAATTTTTGGTTGTAAAGGTTTTACGGTACGAACAATTTACACAAATGCAAAAAATATTAGCACATTTTTCATTTTGTATTGGGTTCACAAAAAAAAACAATAATTTCATTTTCATTAAAAAAATAATTATGTATTTTTTCTCATATTGGGGTTAACGTACAAATAAAAAAAATTACACAAATGAAAAAAAATACAAATTTTTTGTCATAATATTGGGATTAATGTACAAATAAAAAAACCATTATATATAATTTACTAGTAATCGATTGGTTTAAAAGTTTCTTAAACCTTTTATTTTTCCTCTTTAGTCTATGAATGGAGTATAAACTGCCATTGTACTCTTTGCAATTAATTTTTTTTTAATGAATAGTTATTTTAAATTTCACATTGATAGATCTTGTATTTATTTGCTTGACTAATTCTAGTAAATATCTATGGTTGAAACTTCATGTAATAGGTTAAGTATGTGTGAGGAAATTCAAAAAATAAATTTAGAATGCTTGAGAAATGAAATAAAAATAGTTGTTTATGGAAATTTAAAATAAAACATTCTAGAGATTAGACTATAATTAAAGTCACAATATTTTACTATTCTTAAATATCCAAACTTCCAACAATTATAATTAAATATAGATAAATTAATTGAGGTCAAAAAGTACTTATAAATAGCTTGCTTTGTACTGTCTTTTGATAGCTTGCAACTCTTTAAGATCATAACTTTTTCCATTACCATACACATATCATAATTGAGAAAAAAAAAAGTAGTAGTGAATGATTTATTCAATTAAGGACCTACTTCACCAACTTTTGGTGATTGCTAATTATTCAACCATCTCATTGAGGTATTTTTTCTATAAAAAAAAATAAAAAAATCCCTTATCTATGATTTATATCTCTCTCCTCCATTTTCAATTTAATTAGAAGTGTTATATCTACATTTGACTAATTATTATATAGCCAATACTTTCACATGTGTTCCATAAATTAAAAAACAAATATTCTAACACTGAAAATTGTGGACTTTGGAAAAGAATTGTGAGTAGATTATTAGTTGAAATATAATTAGTTGTTTTTTTTTAAAGGTTGATCTTGAGCATTAATGTACGAGACTTTAAGAGATTTTTGCACCATTTTTAACTTAAGGGTGGGTGGAAGTAGAAGAGCTAAATAGAAGGTAAAAAGATTATATAGCAACATCAATGGAGTTCAAAAGGTTAATTGAATGAAATAAAAAAGATTGATTAGATTTTTTTATTAAATCTTTGCAAATAAAAAGTGGAGTGATGCATGTCAAAGGTACTACTAGTCTAGAAGTGTGTCTACATTTATTTTGTCTTTTCTCATTTAAAACGAATGTTTACTATTTAACAAAAAAAAAAAAAACAATGTTTTTTTTTAAGAAATAAAATAGGGAGGAAAATAGGGAGGAATGCTCAAGTCTTGACCAACTTTTTAAAACAAAATCATTGTTTTTATAAATAGGGAGGAAAATAGGGAGAGGAGAATGCTCCACTAAATCTAAATTTAATCTAATTCCAAGTCCTTACGTTGCATATACAGCTCCAATTGGTAACATACAAGAAATAGGTCAATTCACGAGAAAAAAAAACTACTTGAATAAAGGAAAGAATAAAGAGGAAAAATGTAGCATTAACAAATGGTAAATATTTTCAACAATTTTGTTATATATAATTAATTCTTCTATGAAGATGCAAATACAAGTAATTAAACAAATTCA
The DNA here is from genome assembly GCA_025688845.1 of Cucumis hystrix. Classification (NCBI taxonomy): domain Eukaryota; kingdom Viridiplantae; phylum Streptophyta; class Magnoliopsida; order Cucurbitales; family Cucurbitaceae; genus Cucumis; species Cucumis hystrix. The sequence goes on along the minus strand of CM046886.1, from coordinate 21,649,545 downwards.
ACCTTGCAACTACCTAAAGTTACACAACCTCACAGAAATAAGAAATTGAAACATTAGGAGGTATATTAGATGAAAGGGATAGAGTTAAGTAGGCTATGTAATTTGATATTCAAATTTGTTCGTTTACATGAGAATATGAATTTCATGATAACATGAATTACATAAAATTCAAGTCGATAAAATTCAAGTCGGTGAAATCCAATACCATGTAATTAGAAGAAGGCATAGAAACTACTAATTAAAAGAAAGAAAACCTACATTTTTTCTACTTTTTTCATCCTATACCAAACACTACACACTAACTCTCAAAAGTGCAAATACTCGTTGGCAAGAAAACCTTAGAAGGACATGGAATCTTCCGAAAAAATGTGAGGCATTACTGGGACAAAGATAAAGTAAAGTTAGATATCAATAGCGGGAAAGATCAAATGAAAATTAGGAAATGAATAGTAATGATAAAAAGAAAAGGGGTTGATTGTTTGCCATATGACACACATGAATGTGAATATGAATATGAATATGAGAGAACACATTATTAAACAAATATATAAATAATCAAGTTATTAAAAGGGAAAATAATCAACAAGACGGACGTGACTCCCACTACCTAACAGCTACCTATAATATTTAATCAATCAATCTTTTTTCTTCTTCTTCTTCTAATATCTACATGATAGCTAGATAAACACATTGTGAGGTTTATATCTCTCTAAAGTTCCTTTCACTATTCGCTGTCTTTCCCTCAAACTACACCCCATCAAATATACACACTATTACTCTCTCCCTCTCTCTCTCTTTAACTTTCTCTCTCCTAACCTTCTTTGACTTCTACTCTCTCTCTCTCTAGAAGTTGCCGCCTGCAGTTTCTTTGTTGAACCCCAATTGGGTTCCTTTTCAAAATTAAAATCTCTTTTTTTTTTCTGCATAGAATTGGGCGGTAAGCACGATGGTTTATGAAGAATTATTGGTCCTCATTGATGTTTAGAAGAGGAGAGGGTCAAAGTCAGAAATTATTGTTATCGTTACCATAAAGCGCTTTTGGGAATTATTTAGCGCTTTTGTATGGAGAACAGCAATATTATTTATGACTTTATGATCAGATTATATAAATTTGAACAATACCATATGATTTCTTCTTCAAAGTAATGGAAGGGGAGAATCAGAAGTCTAAATCCAGTAGGTTCCTCAAGTACTTGTTCACTACTGCAAAGCACAAGAAACCTGACCCATGTTATCCCAACAATGAGATTTCTGGTTTGTTTTTCATGTATTTGTTGATTTAAATTTTAGTTAATTTTCAATTTTAACTTACTTGTGGGGATGATTTTGTTTTGTTTTGTTCTTTTTTTTTTGGGTTTTTGTTGAAGATGGAGATGATTACGAAAGCGAAAACTTTCTGGGGAAGGTCCTTTCTCGGTCGGTTGACATGGGTCCATGCAAATTAACAAATGAATTAAGGTGGCCAAAGAAATTAATAGAAAAAAAATCGAGTCATAATTTCTCTATGATCCTTTTCTTTTCTCTATGTGAACTTACAAGATGGAATCGATTTTCATCAATTGAATCAGAATCTTTGTGGGTACTTGGAATGTGGCCGGGAGATCGCCGATCGGAAGCTTGGCAGTCGACTTAGATGATTGGCTCAACCTCAAAGATGCTGCAGATTTGTACGTTCTTGGGTATGTTCAGATCCAAAAAAAAAAAAGGCAATTAGAACTCTTTTTTCAACAATTGGGCACTAAATTTGAAATTGGGTTTGTTTTTCTCTGTTTTTGGAGCGAAGGTTTCAAGAGATTGTACCGTTAAAAACAAGGACAGTGGTCGGAGCAGAGGACACAACCAAAGCAACAAACTGGAACTTACTGATTGGAAAAATCCTGAACGACAAATATGGATGCCCATGGCTAACGCCAATGATGATGAACGAAGCCACCGGCGACGGAGACTACACAAGAAACACAAGCCTTAACAGACCGATGAGATTCGCCGGCGGAGATCAAACTCCGATCAAATTCCAGGGCAGAATTCCGTCGAACAGGGTAATGGGAGGGAGCAGATACGTGTTGTTGGCGAGCAAGAAGATGGTGGGAGTGTTTATAAGCGTATGGATAAGAAGAGATTTGGTGAGAAAATATTACATATCGAATGTGAAGGTTTGTTCAGTGGCCTGTGGAATAATGGGTTATTTAGGGAATAAAGGGTCGGTTGCGGTGAGTATGTCAATTGAAGGGACAAGTTTTTGCTTCGTGGCGGCACATTTGGCTTCCGGCGAGAAAAAGGGAGACGAGCGGCGGAGAAACCACCAGGTGTCGGAGATATTCCGGCGAACATTTTTCGCCAGATCGCCTAAAGATGATGAGTATCCAAATCCACATCATCCTCCTCTCACCATCTTAGGACATGAGTAAGTGGGTGTTTTAAATTTCTTTGTCGTCGCTATTAAATGAAAAAGGCCAATGTTACAGTGATTGTACACAGTCGTTGTACGCCAAACATAATTTTTCTTCAGATTTAAGTCAATTTTGGAGAAGAGATTTAAGTTCTAGTATGGTTAATTACATTTTAGATTAAATTACCGATTTGTCCTTGTAGTTTGGAATAAAAAAATTTATGAGTTTTATAAAGTTTTAATTTAATTTCTATTGCTTAAATAAATCTCAATTGTTTCTAAATTGAGATATGGCACAAACCAGGGAGAGTAAATTGATAATTTGATCAGTTTGACTAGTTAAGTAGGTAGAACTACAAGCATACTATGATATTATATTAAATTAAAGTTTTCAGAAATAGAATACAAATAACGGTGGAGAGTAGGAAAAAGTATAATAGAAGAAAAAGGAAAGGCTTTTTATAGAAAACATGCTACTTTGTAAAAGAAAGCGTACAAAAAGTAAAGTAGTTAACTGAATGCAGAGATAGATATGTTGTTTAGCATAGGGAAGCAATAAAGTGTTTATGATGAAAAGTTAAAATTGACGTAAAATTTGGATTTGTGTGCTGTGGTGTGGAACAGTCAAATATTTTGGTTTGGGGATCTGAACTATAGGCTGTATTTAGAGGACAGTTTTGCAAGGCAGTTGATTAAGAAACAAGACTGGGAAGCATTGCAAGAGTTTGATCAGCTACGGAAAGAACAAGAAGCTGGTGGAGTATTTCAAGGATGGAGAGAAGGGAATATAGAGTTTGCCCCTACTTACAAGTATTCTTCATCAAATTGCAATCGCTATTCAGGTGGTCCTCTAAGAAGGACAGGAGAGAAGCAAAGAACTCCAGCATGGTACCTATTTAATCCAAAAATACTCTCTCTCTCTCTCTCTTCCTGTGTAAAAGCATGTGAAGTTCTAGTGTAGAGGGTCCTAGACTAGAGGGTCCATGAAGTCCTACAGTTTTCAATTAATTTCCAAGAAATTGGAAAACAAACAAACAAACATGGAAACAGAGAGATAATTGAAGTTCTTTCTTCTCTGCCTCTTTCCTTTATGAGATGAAATAATAGAGTATAGGGTCCTTGAGTTTCAATCTAATTTTCCAGTAAAAAAAGAAAAAAACAGAGAAAGCAAGTTATTTAGCTCCCATCTCTTGGAGGGTCCTCCTAGAATTTTGGATTAATTTCCAAGAAATGGAAGAAAAATCAGAGAGAGAGAATTGACTGAATTTATGGAACTGTTTGTAGGTGTGACAGAATTCTATGGTATGGAAAAGGAGTGAGGCAACTCTCCTATTTCAGAAGTGAAAGTAAGTTCTCTGATCACAGACCAGTCTCTGCCCAATTTTTAGCACATATTGACCTGCTGGAAACCACAAATCCAAGAGTTATTGCTCTCAGCAAATTTCTTCCCTCCATACCTTCTCCCAAACAGACGGTAAGTTTTTATTAGCAAACAAATATTGTACCCAGAGAACTGGTAAAATTTACCTAATTTAGAAACAAAAAATCTAGAAAATAAAACCATTGTCAAACCGACCTTGATAGAATAATATTTGGTTTTCAGATTAAAATTCAAGGAGGTTTGTACTTGTGATCTTGAAAACGTAACCTTGATGATGCAGGTGAAGGGGGAAACTAATGAAGAATCAAAATCTACCCTGGCAGCATTGATGGTAAAGGATAGGGAAGAATCAGCGAAATTCATAGAACAAAGATATAGAACAATTACAGAGTAAGAAAGTTACTGGGAGCTCGGGGATTACGACTGCAGGCTGGGTATGTACGGAGATGTAGTGACTTAAATTATATTGGTCTCTTTCAAGTTCACATCAATTTTTTAAAAAAAATTCTACACCGTTCATCTGGGTTTCGTTGAACTTGTGAATATAAATGTAGACAAAATAGAGAAGAACAAAGATAGTCATGCAAAACATTTTGACTCGCTGAGGTATTAGGATGGTCAGTACCTAATACGTTTGCCCTGAAGTTTACCAGCTAATTATATTTATCATGCTAGTGCAAAATCGAGACCTACAATATTCATGCCAATTATGCAGAAACGAGTGGATGCACACACAACATTTGAGTATATATCTAAGATGCTACAGTACAAAACAATTGTTGTTTCTTAGAAAAGTTCAATTGGTCTCGTTTACCTCAGGAATGTTGTCCAAGGCCTCCGTATTGTCTTTGAAACATTGAGGGCAAATGCAACTTTTCAGAAGTTCTTCACTGATATGATCATATGTCAGTTCAAATCCAGAATTCAGCTTATTGATGGTCAAAGTGCCCAAAGTTGGTGAAAGCTTACTAACATATATATTCAGAGCTAAAGACAGTATATATTATCTCATCAATTGACTTTTGACTACTATGCATTACGTTTTAGTGATTCAGGAAAGGGAGCTTAATCCTGTAGACCATTATATTAATGGCAAATCTTTTGTAAATTTACTAATAGTAATATAACGGAGGATTCCAGATTAAGTATTCCGAAAATCAATAGCAAGAAAATTTAGCACTTGAATATTAGGTCATATTTCATAAATTAAAATAATCACTCAAGGATATCTAACGGCAGCTTCCAATTCTGTTTGTCCTTTCACCATCATCAACATTGCAGCCCTCCTTTGCTCAAGATAAATCTTCGTTTCCCGATTCTGCAAGAGCAATTATTCCATAGCATCATTTAAAAATACAGCTTCACTGAGAGAGAGGGGGGACAAGGTGGATTTAAATTAATGCAGGATATATTGAAAATATGATTCTCTATTGAGATATTGATAGGGATCCTACTAGATCTCGATTTACAGCTTCCATTTTTCTTTTATTGATTTTGAATGATCGCCATTGGTTAACGAGCCAAATTTAAAGCTCAATACAATTGCAATAAAAGAGAGTTTTTCGATTTTGACTACCATTTGAGCAGCAGCAAGTAAGGAAGGTAGGAAGGTTTCTTCTTAATATTTGGAATAATTGTTTTCACCTCACGTAAAATTTGTTCTTCTGTCATGCAGTCTTCCTCTCCATAGGTTATTTGTGTTATTACTCTGATAAGCCTTTCCTCGACAGATTGGGAAGAAATTTTGTTATTATCTTCCTCAGGTTGATGGGGTTTTTCTGCAAGAAGTTCAAGCCATTCAATTTTGAAAAAGAAAAAAAAACAAAACATGTACAGTATTTGAAATACATGCGAGGTAGAAAGTAGTTTGAAGCAAAGAAAGAATATGAAGCAAGAAGTTGCTCACGAAGTCAGCTCAGGTGTCATGTTTAGTGATTGACACAAGATGTAACTGGATGTAACAAATGCGAAGTTAAAAGCGATCACAATGCAGGAACAGAAACTATTGATTCACCTGTAGCATTTTCAAGAAATTCCACATTTTTCATGTACAGTTCTTCTTGAAATTTCCTGTGTTTCATTAAGAAAAATACAAAGGAACATAGCATTCCAAAATTAGGCACTTATTGCATGCATATTCAAGGACAGATTGTCTTAATTTGTTCACATACGAGTCTACTAATTAACTGTGTGTCGAATTTGTCATGTCAAGTAACGAGTAACAACTTATTTTAATACAGAAATAATGACACAGAATCAAACACAGACCAATAACGATCATAAAAATGATATTAGGGTTAAGGGTATCTGATTGGACAGCCCTGATAGTTAAAAGCAAGGAAAGAAAAGAAAAATGATAGAAGAATCGAAATTTTAAGTAGAATGAGCTAAATTCAGTTGCAAAATGCGACAACTTGTTGTTGATGACACAATATTGGCAACGAACTCCAGAGCCTAAGTGGATGATATTAGACATTTTTTCAAATTTGTTTCCTAACCAGTTTACTATTTTGAAAATAAAAAATTTAGTAAGAACGTATTTTCACTTAGTATGTTTCAACCTATTTTTAGAACAAATGTATTGTTCTTACTCCAAAAAATCTGAATTTGTAAATAGCAATTCATATCGGAAGAAAATACTTTTGTAAGTCTGTTGAGAACAGTTTCCAACGAAGCGAGGATGACTTATCATATGTTAATTTTTCTAAAATATTTTAATATTTTTTGTGAGAGGTGAAAAGGAATACATTTCCAAAGTCATTTTAGAAAACTTTAAAAATAAAAACAGAAAACTATTTTGGGAACAGTTTCCAACCAAGTCAGTTGAAAATTGAAGTCTTAAGTCATGTTCAACATTGATTAGTCCGGAAAAGGGAAACATATGTACATGCATTATTCACAGTGCAAGTTGCTTGTATTAATACAGAAAACAGACCTGATCTTTTTGTTAAGGGCAAACAAGTGATTGATAATCTGGTCACTGCATGGCCAATAAATAAGATCACATCATATTCAGAGTAATATAATAGAATGTAAATCACAACAGAGAAACGATTGTTAACCTTGAGAAATTTTCTTCACACTTTTATGGTCAACGGCAGAATTAGATATCCCAGTATGTATTTAAGAAAATACAAAGAAAGTGAGATAAAAAAGTAAGATGTAATTTTAATAAATAAATTAATAACTCCAAGCATCAACTCAGCACCTTAAGAGACTCCAACTCGGATCCAGTAGTTGCAATTTCACTTTGTAGTACAGAAATCCTTATCTGAAGTGGATAAATTAAATTTAAGAAGCAAAAATAACATTTAATATATGATAGCGCAATTGTAAAAGTGAGATGCAAGAGAAATAGAAATGGAAATAGAAATAAAACCTCGAGAGTCTGAACTGAAGTTTTATTCAAAGACAATTCAACCTCAGATCCTTTAAGTTCCTGTTCAGTGGTTTCTCTGGCGCGCTTGGCATTTTCGATTTCCACATTGGTGGCTTCAAGCTGAGATCGCAGATCTTCAATTCTCCTCGTCAAGATAACAATTCTTTGCTCTAGTTTTCAAGAAAACGAAGGAATCAAGAAACTGTATCGTAAGACTTCATGATTAAATGTAATTCTGCTATACAGTTCTTATCAAACTTGCTTCCTAAAGGTAATTGTCTGATTGCTAGCATTCCGACACTGTTCTTGCATACAAACACCTCCTTAATTATAAACCTAAATTCTGATCAAATAAAGTAAAAATTGCTAGAACTATGATTTTAACTTTTGTTCTTGCACAGAAACACCTCATAATCAACATAAATTCTATTAAAAACGAGAATATGCAACAAGACATTCATCTTTCAGAAACAAATCTGATGGAAACACAAAAAAAAAAAAAAAAAAAAAAAAGATGTGGTAGCATTATGCAAAGAAGATTTAAGAATCGTTCTTGAATAGAATACCATCTCGCATTTTCTCAGCCACATATTCGTTGATCAAGGAGATAAACTGGTTATAACTTTCGGGTACACTCAAAGAGTTATCGCTCATGATTTTGGTGTCTACTAACTTTGGTGTATGGAAATTGAGAGTATGTGTATGAAGGAAAGTAAGAAACAGAGAAGAAGAAGAAAGGAAGAAAGTGAAATTATAAAGGAAGAGAGAACCGTTTGGATTCGTTCACAAACGCGGAAAAGTTCGTTCAAAACTAATTAAGATTATTATGAGAAATATATAAAATATACATTCAAACTAATGTAGTTAAGATTATGATAGGAAATATATAAAAATATATTCATTTTGTTATTGAATTTATAAATTTTGGTATTTCTTATGAGATTATTGATAATTAGTTTCCAACAACCTCAAAATATTAAACAATATTTTCTTTTCAAATTCATACATATAAAATTTGACTTTAGAGGAGGAAAAACAATAGTATATTTTTCGGAAAAAAAAATAAAGATATGCACTGAAAAACTTTATATATCTAATAGATGTACAATTACAATTTTTTAAAAGTTATGTATTGAAAAACACATGAAGTGGAGGGGTAAATTTCAATTGAAGAAAGAAAAAAAACGAAGAAAATGTATGAAAATTGACACTCACATTTCTTTTAACTTTTTATATCTTAGTTCAAAGTATCAAATATACATTATTTTCATTTCATTATCAGATTTTACCACATTATCACTAAAAAAAATGTGCTCTACCAAATCCAATTATACAAGTACCATGCTCAATGACACATAAGATCTATCTCCTACTATCTTCAACCACCTTTAACCTAAGGTTCCGTGTAAGTAAATTATTTTGGAATAGTCGTAATGAAGACAAAGAGGAGGAAGTCAATAAGTTGTGATCTTTATCTCTCAATAGACATCTTTCTTCCTTTGGGTGGTTTTCAAATGATCTTGACCTTATTTATATATGTTTCATCGGTTATTGTTATACATAGGGGTGGTCATCGATCGGACGAAGGCAATTTGGTACAAAAATTGTGGCAAAAAACCGATCTAGTAGGTTTATACTGATGTTCAAAAACTATTTTCAGTCTCGGTTCAGTCGATTAGGTTTTTCTTGCCAATTTTTCTTCTTTTTTCTGCTCAAATTTTGCCATAAAATATAAATAGTTTTTTCATTTTTTTTATTTTTTACAATTCCCCTTATATTATATTTATTTATATAATATAAATTTTAATGCTTAAATGTTTTTTTAAAATGTATTGTAATAAATGTAGGAATAATAATTTGAACTAATGTTTAAATGTTGCTTTCCTTAAAAATGATTTTGATATTTTGAATTAGTTTTTATATTTTAACTTTATTTGGACCATCAACCCTATGATTTTTCATTGGATCATTAACCCTATAATTTTTCATTTATCAAAGAATTCATGGAATTTTAATATCTTAGATAATGTAAACACTGTGAAGATTAAATGTATTATTTATACCATTTTAAACAATTTATAATATTAATATGTTGAATAATTGTTTTACAAATATTAACCCATTTCACAATTGACATGACCTTCACTTCTACCCTAGAGATCAATGATTCAATTGCCCATCCACTAATGTTTCACAAACAATCATGAAATGAAAGTAAAAGATGAAATGAAAGTAAAAGATGAAATGAAAGTAAAAGATGAAATGAAACTTTAATTAAATGACCTCCGAAGTTAAATACAAATTAAATATATATATTATTTTGTCACCTGATATTTCACATACTCAACACTTGTGTTTGAGATGTTTGGTTAATTTATATTGATAAAGAAAAGAGGAAGGAACCAAATTGATTATTTTATCAAAGTCTGAAACCATATTGTGTATTGTCAGTATAATGTACATTCAAATGTTTGCACTCTGGTCCAAACAGAATAAATCTTATATGGTATGTAATTATATCTTAAATTAACTATATGAACTTCATAATAGCTTCTGGAAAGAAAAAAAATGGAAGGTTTGATAGCACATCGCAAAGTATAGAGACTAATAAAATGAAACAACACATCCAGATTAACTACACAAAAAACGAAACCATCCTTAAATGCCATTTTGCTTTTATCAAACTATATGAAGACGTAATTGAAAATTATTAGTCTACACATAATTTGAAGACAAACTTAAAAACATAATTTAAAATTGTTCAAAAACTATTCTATTAATAAACCATGTTTGACCTAAAAATGATCATAATAATAATATGAATCTAACTTTAGCCCAAAGTTATCAAACAAATCCAAACAGATAAACAATAAGCCGAACTGGAGTGCTCTTTCGTCCAGTGACTCTGTTGGGATTTCCTCATTTTTCTTCCTCATTGAACAACATAACTTCAATTCTGTTCAAAGAATAATCAATTGATATCAAGAAAACCCACCTTTTCCAGTGTCTAATTATGCCACGCTCGACGTTACCTGAAACGTTAACACGAGCAAACTAGCTTTGAGCTTATAGTTATGCTGCATTCACGCCTTAATCTAATTGCTATTCTCTCAACGTTCTATATTTGATGATTCATATGTGCCAAATAACTTTAAAATGTTCTAAAGAAAAAGCATTATTGGAAGTACTGAAAGAAGAAACTTCGAACCTTAGATGCTAACAGATACCATGGATCCATCTAACCAACGAAAAAAGAAAAAAAAAAAAAAAAAAAAAAAAAAAAAATCTATTCATCAAATGTGATGAAGTTCACCATTTAATCCTCAAATTCGCCACCATGTTCCAAAAGATAGTTGGCAGCCAATTCCTCATTGCGATCACAAGCTAAAAAGGCCTCAATGACTTGATCCCTATCAAACCCCATTGCTTCCAACTACAAATGCCAGCAAGGGCGAGAAGATGGTAAATAGATTAGTCTTCGTTGCTCGATAGAGCAAGTATATAAGTGAAGACAACTTACTCGTTCGATTGCTTGCTGCTCAGCTGGTGTGACATTGATAGCATGAGGCATGTCTTGATCAGGCTGGTCAAACAGATCCCTGGAAGAGAACGAAAATTTGGATAGGTCATATAAATTTTAATATGAAAATAAAAATCAATGGCCACAAATGGGCGAGAAAACTTGCCCTTCAAAGCCCTCAAGAGGCTCATTTATTAACTGGAGAAACTCTGCTTGATGGTCCTGGATCAATCTCAAAAGTTGAGGGTTCTGCTTCCCAAGCTCCTGAAGCATAGCCTGAAACCAAGCCCAAGTTCACAACTTTAGAGCTAGCCAAAAGGACAAGTAAATTTGAAGTTGATGAGAAAGAAATCAGAAACACAGACCTGCAATATTTGTGGATTTGCTTGCACCATAGACCGCAATGCTTGAAACTATAATCCACAGGGACAGTAACAGTACATATCAAATTTGTCAGCATTGTTTCCAATAACAAGAAAAAGAGAGGGGGGGAAGGAGGGAAGCCTAAACAGATCATATGCGGGCAATTAATTAAAACTTGGCCCCTCAATTGTTGGGAAGTTTATGCTCTCAAGTTTGACTGAGCATCTATTCAATTAACAAGACACTTAAACAGGAAGTATCATCGCTAAATAACTTGGCAGAAAAGATTACTGACACGTTACGATCAAAATGATTCTTAACCATGCCCAATGGGAAAGTGATCACTGATCAGAAGCCCATAGGAATTTCCAAACTATAGTCCAACAAAAATCTAGGAAGACAGTAAAAATTAAAGCATACCTGTGGGTTGTTCCTAAGGAACTCAAGAGATCCAAGGCTTCCTCCACCCCCACCAGCAGCAGCAGCAAGGGACTCCTAAACCACTAGCTCTCAGTGAGAATTTAAAAAGAACAAGGACAAAATTTTAAGGACAGAATTTACCTGCGGAAACATGTTGAGGGGAGACGAGTTGGGACCTCCAGAAACAGGAGGAGCAGTCGCACCACCTGCTTCTATAGGCTGGCCAGTCGGTGGACGAGCCACAGGGGCTGCAACTTCTGCGGTTTCTGGAATACCCTGAATATAAAGCCAAGTTCGGTAACAATAAATAGGAGGGAGTCAGCTGAAAGACTATCTATTAGTGAAGTGGTAAAACATACAGAGTACAAATAATCTACTGCCCGCTCAGGATTATTATAGGCTGCTCGAAGTGCACGAGTGACTGTTTCTCTATCCCAGCTGCCACCACCCATATCCATTATTTCTTGAATGGTCTGCTCAAGATTGTTTCCAGAAACTAAATTTGACGCAGCTTGTCCATATGTATCAATTTGAGCACTGCAACATGACAAAATATTAGATACTTTATCCTATTTAAGTTTGAGCATCTGTCCTAATCACATAAAGGAACTTCAAGAGTAAACAGGAAAACTTTTAAATAGAAAATTATAAATACAAAATGATACAACAAAAAGCAGAAACTGTGTTCATACTTAGCAGTTGGCACATCTGAAATAGCAACATTCCTGGAGACTCTGAAAAAGCAAGCACAGAGAAATATATAGAATTATCAAGCTGATATGCTGCCAAGGGGTAAGAGACACTAAGTTGAGTTGGCATCATCAATAGACTCACGCTGGTTGTGCAGGAGCTTCAGGGATTGAAGTAGAATTTGGTGTTGGAGTAGTTGTAGGTACAATGGTCGTCGTCTGTCAAGTAGACATACAAACATTAGTTGAGAGAGAAATGTGCATTAATTACATAATGCCTGAAAATAAAATGAACAAAGAAATATATTTAACCTGAGTAGATGATGACCCAGTTGAACCAGGTGCTTTACTCTGTATAAAGAATATTAGTGAGCGGAACAGTTGAAAACCATGTGACATAAGAAACCTCAGAAAAAGAAGGGATTGCAATGAATTAAAAGGGTGCCTGATGTTTAATCAAAACTCTTCAGAGATCCATAGATACATGCAACCACTATTTAGGAGGATAATGGAGAGAATAACAAAATAATCTCCTGTGACATTAAATTTATGGTAGCTCGATTGGGGGTTTCACTTAATAACGGTTGAAAATTAAAACCGTTAAGTGAGATGCTTGACTTCTGAGAATGTAGAGCTGTCAGTTTGATAGAACTGTAACTCCTCCTTTTACAGGACAAATAAAGATATTATCTAACACCAGATAGGTAGTTAACATCAAACAAAATGATAAAAGTTTGCACTATTTCCAACAAGCAAATCTAGGCTTCAGATTCCAGAGACCAGGCATTGGACTACTAGACAACTAGCCACAAAACTGTTCCTGCACAACAACTATTTTTTTTTTTTCGATCTCCATGAGTGTCCAAGCTAGTTTACACACACCTTGACTAATCTCGTGGGACAACCCGCCCGTGGGCAACAACTATTATTAAGAGATTAAGCTAGTCAAAAGAATTAAGCAACATGAAGAAACTATAAACAAAAATGGAATCAAGATGAAGAGCTCTTGTATAAGCATTGGTTTTATATTAAGACATGTTAACTCATAAAATATAAACATCAATCCAGTAACTTGAAATATTCTACATTACTAATGGCATACCACAAAGAGTTGGATCGGCAATTTGCACAATGAAAAAGAAGACTATCGTGTAGTACATTAGTCCACCATAGCCATTTAAATATGATGCAAGATAATAGTCAGAAAGGCAGTTTAACAATTTCTGAAAGGTTATCCAAGTTGGCTACAACATGACGTACCTTACTAAGCATAACAACAAGAAAACCATCTTCGGTAATCTTGTTCTCTGTCAACGTTGTTTCATCTTTTAAAACCTTCCCATTGTGGATTAACAATTGCTGACCGCAAGGATAACTATCTTTTCCTTGTACATTCTCAATGTTCTTCTTTACACCCAATACCTAGTTAGATGGACAAACGTAAAACATTCAATAAAAGAAATAAAATATGAACTACTTTATATATTAAGAAATATTTTAACTTGTGCAAAAGTAACAATTTCCAGCTCGATTGACATATCACCAACGTACACTCAGCTATTCAAAAAACAATGTACTTCTCAAAAGAAACATAATACAAAGCTTGGGGGGGGTTGTTCAACCAGTCTCAAATCTCATGCCATGCATTATAATCCTATCTCCTGACTTCTGCTTGTTCATAAAAGTAGCAAAAACTCCATCCATCAAGTAATCAAGATAATCTAGAGTCTAAATAAGCCTTTGAGGAGTGAGTATAAGTTAAAGGAAAAATAAACAAGCACAGTGTTCCACAATTTAGCTATGAGCTTTGATCAATGTAATTGTGACCAAACAAGTGTTAAATGTCCCCTTTCCTTTCATGGACGTGGAGAAGGTTTTTCAAAAGAGTAGGGGGCTTTTCATTTTATTGAGGAAAATGAAAGAGAATGTACAAGGGTATACCAAAACAGGCCTACAAAAAGAAGCCCAACACTACCACGAGAAGATTAGGGGGCATGAGGTAGCACCTCTTGTAAATTTTATCAATTGAATAAATTTCATAAAAGACACTTTCCAAACAAAACCCTGAATATCCAAAGAACAAAGATTTCAACTAAAGTCCGACCAAATACCAGTTTGTTTGGATGTTAGACGATAATTTCGCACATAGATTACAGATGATATCAGATATGCCTAGCCCTAACTTTCCTCGTGACTCATATACCACCTAAAAGACAAGTTCCAAATAAAAGATTCCAAAACAAAGACAAAGCAGGAGCAAGCCCAATAATTGCCTTCCCACAATCGCAGTCCATCATCTACTTGTACAAGATCTAGAATAGGCAAATAAAATCATTCAAAATAACAAAAAAAAGAAAAGGAAACAAACAGACAGACAACAACCACTCATTTAGTTTATTTGTTTCTAAGTTATTTATGACTTTCATCTGATTCTTATGACATCATCGCTGTTCTGAAAGGCTCAAAGTAGGCCTCAACACTTTTGCTAACAAAGAGATGAAACACAAACCCCCAATCTGAAGAATGACAATAAAAATTTAAATCATATTACAATTATCGAATATAATGATTGTATAAAAGTACGAAAGCAAAAAAGCTAATCGTCCACTAATTTTAGTTTTCTTAACAAAGACTATGCATCAATTTCAACATCATTGTCACTAATACGATCAATCTTTTGTTAATTTTTCCCTTAAGTGCTTTCATAAGCCTTAGTGGTAACGATACTAATGTGCTAAATAAACACAACTCATTCTGTATTATTTTTAAACCATAAAAGATATTTTATACGGAGTACTTTGATGTCTTTCTTCTAGCCCTTGCTTGCAGCATAAAAATCCTAAACCTAAACCTTTTACGGTTGTTGGCGTCATCCAAAAAGGAATAAACCTTGAGGCTAAACAAGGCCAACCTTAGGCATATAGCCTATCAAGGTGCCATTTAAATATTGGCAATTGGAAGCAATAAATAATAACGACGTAAACCTATAGAGAATACTTGGAATTAAAAGAAATAGAAGACTACAATAAATAAATAATAATGATAATAATAAGAAATTTAGTCGCTTCAAGTACCAGGGGCAAAAAAAACCAAATAGTGCATGGCATGAGAAGACTGAAATTTCAATTCAAATGGACATTGTAACTCGTCGGCAGAAGCGCAGAAGAAATTGACTTTCGAAATATAAAAAAAAAAAAACGGGTTTTCTGAGCAAGTCATTCAAAAAAGTTCATAACTAGTAATCCAATTAAGGAAGAAACAGAAAAAATAAACATAGTAAAAAAAAATAATCTGGAAGGAAAACCTTGAATGCCTCTAAACTCAATCGATATGCAACAATCTGAAATACCAGTGATTTAATTGGTGGAATGGAACGATGAACCCCTAAAGAAATCACTACATATATAAAATTCATAGACAAATTTACATAATCCAGCAAACGAGCAACAGAAATTCAATACCCTCAGGTAAAAACGTAAAATTTTGGTAATATGAAAAAGGAAACATAAAGCAAGGAGTGAATTGAAGATTGAAAAAAGAAGGAGAGAAGAGAAGAGAAGAGAAGAAAAACTGACGGTGTCTGTAGGTTGAACCTCAATTTGAAAGTGACTTCCTTTGAGGGTCTTAACCGTAAGCTTCATGGCGACAACGTAGAAGAAGAAGAAGGAGAAGAAGAAGAAGAAGGCGAAGAGGAGGAGAAATTGAGAAAGGGAAAAATAGGAAAAGAAAACCCTAGATTGGGAATGGAGAGTAATCAGAGAAGGTTCATTTGTTGGGAGGAAGAAAGAAAGAAAGAAAGAAGGAAGGAAAGAAAGAAGGAAAGTGGGCAAATGGACTTTACACTTCCCACTGCCCTGCGTGGGTCAGGCACGTGACTCCCAATCCGGACCCTTACGTAAAAGAAGGATTACATAAAAACAATCCAATTTTCAATTATTTCTTTTTAATTATTCATTCCCTTTAATTCCCATTCTCTTTTTTTTTTTTTCTTTTATATATATATGTGTGTGTTTGATGGCAAAATTAGGCAATGGTATCCCACTAAATAATTGAATTTGAAATTTAGAGTAAAAACCACCTTAAATGAGGTTTTTTTTAATAAAGTATAAATAAATGGAGGTCAGATTTTTTTAACTAATATTGTTATTTTTAAAGTTCAATAAAAAACTATAGATGTTTGGAGATTTAATATTCAAATATCTTAGTTTTATTATTTCATTTATTTTAAAATTTTCATTCTTTTATTTATCAAATTTTATTTGTATTTAATTAATTTTCTAAAAATATTGTATTTAAATTTATTTTATTTACGAAATTAATGATAATTAAATATTAATTACGATTAGATTACACATTTAATCATTTAACTTTTTTTTTCTTTTTCATTTTTTATTATTTTATAATTTCATGTCTTTTATTGGTTTTTTCTTTTACTGGTCTTCCACATTGTTAAGCTTACCATTTTTTTTGTTATTAAGATAGTCTACGATAATCTTTAAAAAATTGTTTAAATTTGACTACTCAAATTTAAACATATACTAAAGTTAACATAAATTTTATGTTATATTTTTTAAAAGATCCCTTATCAACTATTGAAATAAAAAGAAGAAAACACAATGAAAAAATTTTCTTTTCATGTTTTTCTTTCTTCAACTGAAAGTAACTTCAACTTTACAATGATAATTAGTATTTGTTCATAATTAATGGGTAAAAGCAATTTTCTAACAAAAATTAATAAATTTTCAATAATTTACATTGTTGTTTATGAAAATTCAGAAACTAAATTACAACTAATTTAAAACTACGTACCTCAATTATTGTCAAATTATTGTCAAGTCCACCTTTAACAAGAAGTTCTCTCTCCCGAAGCAAAAATTTTCAAAGAAGAGAGATTTAAACTCAAAATACATATCATCATTTCTAGAGTACTTCAAAACACTTGGAGCCAGACTTGTTTGGCAATGCTTTTGAAACACAAAAACTCACCATCAATAAAAAAAAAAGAGTTAGTTTGTATTTTGGTATTCTTGACCATTCGAGAAAATAACTTTCTCCATTTGGAGGGAAGCAGCATCAATTGAGTCCCTATCTGATGGCATCAATTGATTATATGGCAACCTAGCACAAAGTTTGTTTTGGGCTCTAGGTTTATAAGCCATCTTTTGGCACTATCGGCAACGGAAAAGAAAAATGCCCTAAGGTTTAATCGTTACTTGGTTACCCCGTGAGGTCTAAGAAGATCGCATGTCTAAGAAAAGTCTCTAAGATGCTAAGGTGAAAGTTGGTTGTGGTAGGTGGGATCACTATGCCTATTGGCCTTTGATGAACATCGGGCTCATAAAGTTCGCTAAGGGTTTTTTCGGGTGCCTCCTCTTCTATCCTATTATATATAGGACTCCTTGGGTTTGGGTCTAAAGGTCTCTTTGAAGATGTTAAAAAATATGGATGTGAGATTCTAAATGGGATGAACTAACTTCTCTTTTCTTTTCTTAATCTTCTTTCATGCAAGGTTATGTCTTCAACAAAATGTAGAATGCCTAGTCATGCACTACTAAACCAGACAAAAAAAGAATTAACATGTATATATATATATTTATTTATTTATTTATTTAGAAGCTAAAAAATGTAGAATGCTTTCTAAAAATGTCTAACAACTAATATATGCAACAGAGAATATTTCAAGAAAGTGTTATGCCGTGTCATTCCCGACAACGGCGCCATTTTTGACAAGACAAAAAAAATACGTGTGAAAGTAGCTTCACCAATCATATATTAGTTTTGAACAAATTTTCATGATAGATTATATACATGTGTGTGTGTATATATATATATATATATATATATATTATTTCTCAACCAAGTTTCCTAATCCTAATTTTTCAAATCAACAAGTTTAGGGCAACCATTTTCAAGAGAATAATACCATACTGCTTTCTTTTATTGCATCTATTTCTCTTTTACATTTTAAAAATGGCAGAGCACATATATATTGGTTGAAAAGTTACATAATTCCAAGAAATTATGTAAGAGAAAATAATTTATAAGTACGCATACATAGAGTTAAATCTAACACACATTCAAGTCATTATATATTTTATTTTTTGAACGTAGAGTATAAAAATTTAAACCTCTTAACATATCGAACCATGAAAACTTTTAAACTGAGAGATAAAACAAAGTTTACTTCAAAAATTAACTATCACATGCACAATATATCTATAGTGGCCAAGTAGATGAAGAAAGATGAATACAATGTATTATTTAATATCACCCAAAATATTTTTTATAACCATAATCTACAACGTATTGTAACGTATCACACAGTCATTTTTAAAGTAAAAATAAAACTTTGGAAACAACTTCAAAGGTATATATAATCCAAATTATAGCAACCCTAATCCTCAAATACACATTTCCACATTTAAGAAGGAAAAAAAATACACATTCATATATAACATAATTAAATTTGAAACCTAGAGGCAAAATAAAATTTCCGAAAGAACCATTCATTTATTTTTACTCTCCTTTGTAAACAGAAAAATCAGGTTCCTTCGGCTTCTGCAAGCTAATCAAGCTCTTCCCACTCACATTTCTCATTCGATGTCCTCTAAGCGCGTTCGCCGCAAATCTCGACGCCAAAATCGTAGCCCCAAGTCTCGACGTACTATACGCCGCCGCAACCTCTTCCTCCTCCTCCTTTCGTCGCAGCTCCGCTATTTTCCGTTTTAAATACCGCCGCCACGCTGCCTGTATGAAACACGACGCCCAAGTTCGCCACTGCTGGGAGTAGAATCTAAAGGTGTGTTGAACTTGGCGACTGTGGAGGCGACGGAACTGGCTGGCTACGAATTTGAGTTCCTCGGCCTCTAAGGCGAAGGCTTCGACCTCGGTTAGGGCATGGACGGTGCGAGTGGAGGAAGGAAGGTTGGAGCCGGATTTGGGGTCGAGAGCCCAGGTTAAAAGCTCTTCGCCACAGAAATCGCCTTCTTTTAATATGCCACGGTTGTAGAATCCGCTACGGCCGCCGTCGGTAGTGACGCTCTCTAGACGGCCGCGGATTATGAAGAGCATTTCGTCGACTGGGTCGCCTTCTCGTACTATGTATGTGTTCTCGGTGTATAGTGTTGGTTTTAGCCTCTCGCATATTGCGTCTAGGAGACGCTCATCCATGTTTGCAAACAATGGGACCTGTGTGCAAAGCCAACCCAACAATAATTTGACCACTCAAAGCACATAGATCCGCTAAGATATGCTAAAGAGACAAAAAAACATAGCAAGAAATGAAATGAACACATACCCTTCTAACCAAATTGAGACAGAGATGTCGTTTAATGTCTCTCCTAAGATCTTTAGGCAGACTCTGAACCAAGCTCTCTTCATCAACACCTCTGGTTTCAAGCCATTTGTACTGATCGTAGCGCCTAACTTTTTCTCTCAAGTCTGGCGGAAGCAGTCGATGGTGCATCCATTGCTCAGAGTCTCTCCTCTTGATGCGCATCTCTTCAAGTCGGACTGTTAGAGATTGAAGATACGTCTGTAGAAAAACGTAACAACATAGGAAAAGTACTTTAGTCACTTAAAAATACTTTTTAGTTCATTCTTGAAACCATGCAAGCATAGGAGTTGACCATGGAAAAGAAGAGGGAGATGCAAAAGGAGGAAGAAGAAAAAAAAAAAAAACTCACTTGCATGTTTCCAATCAAGAGTGCAAAAAGGAGGAGCCCAGAAATTGCAATTAGAATAGAAAAGATAACCTCCCCAGGATAAGTACTGGTGAGCAGCCCTTGACCAAGTGTACTGTGGAAGAATCAAACATTCAATATCCAAAACACAAACCAATCTTTCAAAATGTGTTATATACTTCCATTCAAACTTTGATACAACCCTATCCTAACTATAATAACCACTTATTTTTACAATAAATACTATTTTGTAATTTTCAATTAGCAACCATCTACATTATTTCAAAACCACAATTTGTTATAGAATTTACTATTTCCTACTGTTTTATATATTAATCGTTTTTTTTCTTTACTATAAGATTTACTATTTTCTAATGAAACTAAAATAGTCTACACATCGAAGAGGTACGAAAATATTCTACACTACATACACAAACTATAATAACTTAGGAATATAATAACCAACTATTTGCCTCAAAGGCTCTAAAGTTTTTGATAAACCAAAAAAACCATTTATCTATTAGGATGCATACAACAAAATTGAGAAATGAGTTAAACATGATATTAAGTCACCGATTGACCTAACATCCAATGCTTGTCCCACTTATGAACTTAAAATATATAAAAGATCTAACATGTAGAAATCAACCTAAAATGAGATTGGACAAGGTTTAAATTCACGACCTTCTATCTAGACCACTTTCTTTAATACCATGTTAAATCAACCATTGAAAAAAAAAAACTTTAAATTTATATTATATTATATTATCTAAGTCACAAACTTAAAAGTAAAGTGAAAAAATTAAGACCTTAAATTTTGCAAGCCCCACCACAGGCAATAGCAGAACTTGGAGAAGAAAGTTCTGGATTGAACAATGCCAGAGGAGATGGCCTGAGTGTAAATGCCATAGTTGAAAGGCAAATTATCTCCCAAGGCAGTGCATTTCATGGTGAGAACATCAACGCTTATATTTCTCCAAGCTTTATACCCAGCCATGTGCCTATTCCCACAATACAAATAGTTGATGTTGCACTTACCACTGCTTCTGCATGCTTGCCGCCAACATGCATCGTTCCTCTCCACTGCAAGCAAGTACCAGAATGCTCCTGCTATCTGCATTTTAATTAATTTATAAAAATTATGAAAGGGATTGAGGATTGAGGATTGAGGATTGAGGAAGTGGAAGAGGGGTTGCTTACATGACTGGCAAGCATGTATAAGAGGAGATAGTAAGCAGCACCAGCCCAAGCACTTTCAGCAAAAACACCTGCTGTCTTCTTAAGCTCTATGTTCAAAGGTATAAATCTAATAAATCTTGGAATATACTGAAGAAACACTATGTTTAACAATGCTTGTTTTGTTGCCAAAACTTCTGATCCTTTTGATCGGTGAAGAAATCTCCACACCACTAACTACATCATCACACACACACAAACTCATTAAACAAATTCAAATCAAAATTTTAATATTAAATTAGCTATGGGTTCTATGAAACACACCAACCTGAGGAAGAGGAAGAACAGATAGAAAATCAGCAATAAAGTAGCGCTGAAGATACCGCTGGGCGATCTCCGTCGGATCAATCACAAGCTCCCCCCGACCAAACACCCTAGACGACGGCGCAATGTAAGCCGTTCGGAACTGAAACCCCATCCGAATCAAGTAAAAAACATCGATAGCCGTACGCACGGTGGTGGTCGTGACGGCGAGCTGAGTGTCCATTCCGAGGCAGTAAGAGGCATGGTTGAACACAGGGAGGTAGAAGAACAACGGATCCACAGAGACGGCGAGGATACAGCACAACACGAATAGTTTGTTCCAGAAGAGGAGCGATTTGTCCTGTGGATCGAAGATTTTCTGTTCCGATACTTTAAGATCCTCCGGGAAGATGACTTTGGACACGCCGGAGCGGAGCGATCGACCTAGAGTTTTGATTCCGTCGGAGCTTCTTTGAACTCCCCTTCGGAAAGATTTCGACGCGTTTTGTGGCTTCGATCGGCTGATGAATGGCAGTGGGAGACCTTCTAGATTGAATCGGCATTTCTTCATTTTGCTTGTTCCCGAGGGCACTGACAAATTCGAATCCAAATCATCCAACCTGTAAAAGTCCATGAAAAGTAAAATCTCTCATCCATTAGTTCTGTTCAGAAATTGCAGAACGTACCTCACGAATTTCTCCTTGTGACCACCGATGTACTGCGACTTGTATCCACCACAATCGAACATTTTGTGGCAATGGAGAACATAGATGCGAGAGTTGATCGCCGAGAAATTAAAATGGTTCAGACCCAACGGCGCTTCCGATTTCCGCCGTTGTGTTCTCGAATTAGATCATTCTGGTTTCCAACAACTGCAAATCAAAACCTCTGTTCCTGAAAAAAAAAAACTCCGTGTCGATTCTGCAGAGTGACAACAGGCAAATGGGTTTGAAATGGTCGCATCAAGTGGAAAGAAATTGTTAGTTCTTCATCTTCTCTCTCTTTTTCTTCCATTGGAGATCCAATTTTCTCGCGGGATAGCGTTTCTATATTTAGAAAATGGAAAATTTGTCTCTGCATTTTCTTCTTTCTTCTCGCGAAGTCTTTGAATATGGGTTCTCAAAAAAGCATGGAGACATACGTACGTTTGAATTCTGAATCTCTGATTGGTTTGAAACTCCGATCATCTCAGATTTTCTCTCTTTGCACCGGTGACGGTGCTGATGGCCGGTGAGCTTCTTCCCGGATTCTTTATTAATATTTATTTTTCTTTAGTGAGATTGTATATTCAAATGTTTTTTTTTAGTATTTTACTTTCTTTCTTTCTTAGTACATTTGGAAAGTTGAAATATGTTCTAATTGGCCTATTAAATTACATCAATTCACACAAAACTGTTTATGTTATCATTTTTTTACGGCGAATATGGTAAAATTATATAATCTTACGACTATCCGAATGTCAATCACTTTTAAATTTGCTACCTTTGCAAATTTAGAAAATGTTGTCATATAAGCTCTATTATCATAATTTCTTTTGCTATTTTTGAAACAGTCCCTTTATAATAATTAGAAACAATATTTCTTTGTAGGATGTTTGTCAATTGAACTGTGTTCAGTTTGGTAATAGTGGTAAACTATTGGTCTTTCGTGCATTAATTGTTTTGATAAAGAAAAAAATAAAGGAACTTTTATGGTATTAAAATTTTGAGTACAGTTTTTATTTGGTCTATAATTTTTAAAATAATATACTTCTAATCCTTAAACTTTGAGTTTGACTTTAATTTGATCATTAAATTTCAAAATTTACATTTTTAATTTTGATTTATCACTGCTTTCCTTCATTGACGTTAATTTTAATCCTCACCATTAGTTTGTTACCTTTTGTTGATATGGATCTAGACTAAACGGTGTTCATGAGACATGAACATATGCAACTTTGTCTTTTAAGTATACGTGTTTATTTACTGTGTGAAGTAGAGGAATCAAATATTCAACCTTTTGTTTTTTTCTTTTGCTAAATAACTAATTAAATTAAATTAAATTTTCAGCATAACTCAATATGATATGTCTTAGCAATTGATTTTATCTTTTTTTTTTTTAATATGTTAATGTATGATTACCTTAATTACCATTAAGATAAACTAACTTTTGAAAATTAATATTTTTTAAAAAGAAAATTGTCAAAAATAAAAAAAAAAATTGATAAAATATTTACCTTTCATACAAAAATAAAATGCAAAATGATTTTTTTTTTGTCTTTTAGTAGTTTTTTCTATAAATATTTTTTAAAATTTTTGAAAAAATCCCTTCTATAAATAGTTTTAAAATTTTTGCCATAGTTAATGTCCTCATCAAATTTTAATATCCCTACCATGCATATGTTTAACAATTCACTCAGTTTAGCAATCTTTTCAACGACAACTTATCATAAGATTAAATTATTTTTAAAGTTAGAGTTAAAAGATTGAAACATTTTTAAATTTTGAGGTAAAAGTTGCTTCTTTTTTTTTTCCGTTCATTAATTATAATTGAATGATTATTACAAAAGTTTTTGCTGGATATTTAATTCGTTATAATTGATTCGACATAATTAAATGGACTTATTATTTGAACCTACTTTTTTGGTTGGATCCTAAATAATAATAAATGTCTTGTATAGATCCTTGATATTTAACTCATGATTTTAATAATCAATTTATTAATTAATTATACTTTTAAAAATAATTAACAACTATTTAGAGTATGACATTTGAAAGTGGAAGAATTCATGAACTAAACTCGCTTTAACAAATTATACAGAATTCAGATTTAATACATTGGTTAATGTTAACTTGGCCAAGCAACCTATTTATAGTTCCTTTTAAAAAGGAATAAATAAACAACTCATCATTAGTTGTTTGAAAATTGTATAAACTTTATTCAAAAAAAGAACATAGCTTAAATGGTAAAAATTCTAGTTACAAATATATCAACAAAAGCCAAAATATTAACAAATATACCATAAAAGTTGACAAATAAAATAAGATTTAGATCCAACTTTCACACTTTATAAGCGATAAACTATAGTGCCTAATAAGAGTATATTGCAAGTCATCAATCAACAATATATTTTGTTATAATTACAATTCTTTAAAAATATTGTTATTATTAGTCCTAAAAATATTACTCACTACAATTATATTGGTATATAAGAACAAGTTAAGGGTTTCATTTGTAATATCCAACCTTCATTCATCTTAAAGTTAACGGAATCGAACCACCACCTTAACTTAGTTAAGGATTTGATTTTCACCCACGTATTTTTCAAAAGGAAAGAATTTCAGTTTTCAAGGTAAGAAGCTATATTTTATCCAACATCACATTCACAAGAACAATCCCACCAAGTATACGTCATTCATTTTAATAAAAATCCACATTGTATACAAATATCAAACATAGTAATCCATGATTTCCATACAGCTTTTTCTAAACATATGGTCAATTACTTTACTTCCTCTCCAAAGCACCTTTAAATTTCTCAAAGTTGTAACCAAACAGCAGGTAATTTAACTAAGAACAATTCTTCACCCTCTTCCCAAAATGAAAACTCATCTAAAGCCCACCTTGAAAATTAATTTAATGACTTCCAAAGAATCCTTGACAGAACTCTTATGAAGAACAAGAAACAAGGTCTAATAAAATACCGTTTAAAACGGTCATGAGTTCGAGTAATAATAAAGAGAGGAGCATCAAGTTGAAAAATAGTTGAAAAGGATCATGTGTTCAGTCCATGGTGACCACCTATCTAAGATTCAATATCATAGGCACTTAACATCCAAAATGACAATTAAAAAACAAAAGATACCAAATTGATTCTAAAGCTGTTAGATAGAGGCATAAGTTTTTGTTGAATTACCATACAATTTCAACGGCCTGAAGAAAGTAAATTCCAATGCAAAATTCAAAGACGAAAATGGACCATTAGTAAATAAAAAGACCAACTCAATACAAGGTATAAAAATTCAGGACTACTACACAATAAGAAAAAAGAAAAACTTAAAGAATATGAGAGGATTAAGAGACTTGATTAGGTCAGACTCAAGCTTATAGATGAAGGTGGGAAAGGAGGTTACCTCAATAGCCGGATGATGCAAGTCCTCCAATCAACTCAGATTTGGGAGCTTTAGTTAACCACTACAGAGAGCAGGTCACCTACCACTCTCCATTGATTCTTAACAGGAATTTTTTAAGTTTTGATAATTGACATTTTTCTCAAAATAAGTTTTTTTTCATTAATCATAAAACATAAGAGAGGCTAAATTAATCTTCTTTATTGAAAGAAACAATGATACAAAGGTATAGATGTAATGCAGAAGTTTTTTTTGTTTTCTTTTTCCGGAGGGGGGGGTAAGGGTACAGAAAGAATGTACACTTCCTTCTCTCATAACAACCCAACGACACAGCTTAACTGCAGCCTATTCTCCAAGCTTCTCATGTGATGCCCCAATAACATACACCTGCAGCAGGAAAATTCCATCAATGAGTTAGATCATTGAACATGAGTCATTTTAAGATTCTTGAAAGGGGCCGCAAGATCTGTTTGGAACCTAAAACAAGTCTAGTCAATAA
Source organism: Cucumis hystrix (assembly GCA_025688845.1). Taxonomy (NCBI): domain Eukaryota; kingdom Viridiplantae; phylum Streptophyta; class Magnoliopsida; order Cucurbitales; family Cucurbitaceae; genus Cucumis; species Cucumis hystrix. The sequence continues at coordinate 21,623,635 of CM046886.1, read as the reverse complement.
CATTTTTGTGCAAACGAGCTTCAAAGTTCTTAGTTTGCACGAGACCACTCAGGTTTAACCATGGTAAAAAATTTCCAGAATTAAAATGAATATAAAGTAAAAGATAACATAGAGGCCAATGGTTGCCAACAAACCAGAATAAAAGCTTTGCTAGGTAATCCCGAGAAGTGCCTACAGTATCACAAAACTCATCCCCAGCATCTGCAAGTTTCTCTAAATCTGCCACACTTGAATTCTCAATGAAACTAGAGCTGGCATCATCTTTGAAGAACCTTTGCAATATGTTTCCAACAAGTTCGTGAATGATTTCCTCCACCTCTGACGTAGATGGTTTGCAGAGTTCAGTCACCTACAAAATAAACGTGGTGGTAAGAATGAGATCCCCCAGAAGGAAGTTCAACAGCTGGGCCTACTTACGAGATGAAAAATAAAGGCATATAGGCACAACAGTATAGTTACAGAAGTGAAAAAATGAAGTACCATATCGGAATCCAACGACCGTAGATATTCCAACAGATCGTTCCTGTTTCCTCTGCCATGTTCTATATGGATATTTTCTTGCTTCCGAGCATTGAGTTCCTGACACATTCAAAACAAAAAATTGGGAAGGTAACACAAAAAATCATCAAGTCATGAAGCCTTTTCTTTTCCTAAATTAAGGTGCAAAATATGTGCATTAACAAGGCAGAAAAAACATTTAATCCAATCCCAATAAACAGGAAAACTCCCTACCTTGTTTGAATGAACTATACTAAAAGGCAGATAACTGAAATATGCTGAATGATGTAAGCAATCAAACGCTAGTTTATTTTGCCTTAACCCTTTGAATATAAATTAAGGGAGCCCGAATATGATTGAACAAAAGAACATGAGGTATAACAAGTAACTTTTGAACTCAAAACCAAAATCTAAGCATGTAAGACACTAAGAATATACTTGATAGCCAACTAATGGTTTTCTTTTGCCAAATTGGAGCCAATATCCATGATGAATCACAGCACTTAACCTAGCATAATAATTTTTCTACAAAATTCATGACCTCTAGCTGCATGCCTGATAACCACTGAAAATAATTTAAATGCTCGAATAAATTTAAAACTAAAAGTTTCCAAAATATTGTAAAACTAGGTAAATAGTGGAAATGGAGGAGGAAATATGTAGTACTTCAATTGCCCGAACCCTCAACAATATAACATATGGGAACATATTGACAATTTTTTTGGATAAGAAACATTCCATTGATGAATGAAAAATCCAAAGAGATAAAAGAGAGATCAGTGAGAGAGATACAAAGAAACCAAAGAACCTATTAACATTTTGTATTTGTCTACATACAGTATTTCTAGCATCTGACAAGCAATTACCAATTGAGGAATTTACATTTATATTTAAGCTTGACTCAAAACAAATGACAAACCTTAAGGCTTAACTAAAAAGATTCGATTGAACATTAGAGAAAACAAATATGCATAGTAAACTAAGAATTCAGTTGAACAGTGACAACATGTAACTCCTCGCTGCAAGTAGTATGAATTAATAAACCATAAAAGAACCGAATAACATGGCTGATAGCATAAAACTATGAGGAATTGTATCCAACTAACATTGCATCTTAACATAGTAAATGAAACCATTCATTTTTTAATTTTTAGAAATAAAATCATGAAACAGATGTAAGGCTCTGCCCCAATCCAGGATACTGATCCTTTTCTATAAAAGAAAGTGCAGAAATGATTTCGTGAATGTAATAGAACAGAAGTGTTGTCAATAAGCAAGATTGGAGATTGTAAGCAACTCGGTAAACCCTTACATCCTTCAGATTTGATAATTCCGTTTGCAACTGTTGGATGTACTTCAACGCCTCGGGTGGCAAATCGGACAAGAGACGAGGCCTCGTATCCAAATCCTCCATATTGGAATCAACGCCTACCCCATTCTCCTCAATATCCGAAACTTCCAATGGCTTCGACCTGTCCAAGCCCGTCAAATTATCCGGCGAGATATCGAAATTCCTCATCAAAGACAACCGGTACTCCGCGTTCCACAAAGTGTACCTAAACAGAGTAACTCATCTCAATTCAAAGAATTCCACGGTAAAAAACACCTAAACACGAAAATATTTCATCAAACCTGCGTAAAACAGCAAAGAATTACCCGGTGATGATTGACGAAGAGAGGAGATTATGGAGAGGGCTTTTGGAAACCCTAACGGTGACGGAGAACTGATCAGAAGGAAGCAAACCCAACATTGAAGAAATAGTCTGTTTCATAGAATCCTTAGCAACATCAGAAACACCCTTGGAGATATCGGATGTATGAAGCGGCTCAATCCGCTTAAGCATATTAGCGATTACAGAGAATCCGCGATCGAATTTCAACTTCCGAGTGGAAACAAAGTCATCGGAAACTCCACCACCATCAACACCAGAGACAAGGCAGCTAACAGTGGTTGCACCAGACGTAGAGGCGGAGGGGAAACGGCGACGTTGAAGGGTGAGATGTGAATAGGAAAAAGAAGGCAAGGGCGGGGGCGGCGGTGGTGGTTGGGGAGGTAGACGGGGCTTGATAGAAAAGTCAGTGAGACGAGAAAGGAAGAAGGCACGAGCAGAGACCGCCATGGGGAAGGAAGGAAGAAGAAAAGGTTGGAAGATCCCTTCAACGGCGAGCTCGCTCTATTATGTGGACTCGCTGCTCTTGGAGATTCTACCAATCAAAATCCCATTTTGTGTTTCTATCTCTCAGCTTCGCTTTCCGAACTTTGTAAATACGTGAATATAACTCACGACTTCACTTCACATATTAATACAAGAATATATTTATATATCACGTCCGACATAATGTTTATTAAAAGGAAAAAAGAAAAAAAGGAAAAAAGAAAAAAAATTGGTGTGGTGTAAATTGTTGGTGGGAATATTTATTTTCTTCTTTTAGGTGTAAAATGAGAAAGTAGACTGTGGACAATGGAGTTTTCAAAAGTATCCTCCTTCTCACAGTTACAATACATACATAATAGATGTTAATCCAAATAAACTTTGATTGATTTTGGATATCAATATTTTTGTTATTTAGACACCGATATAAGTCTAAAAATATTTTGAATTTTTTCTCAAGATTCCTTACTTAATCGTTTAAATTTAGAGAGAAAGAGGGAAAAAATCGCTGAATGACAAATCAAAATATTTTTTAAAAAATGGTTGGTCTTTTTCATTTTGTTATGTTCATTGTAAATATTTTAACTATTTATTATATTTATGAAAATTAACCTCTAAATTGAAAATTTAACTTCGAGGCACTTAATTAATTAATTTATTATTAGAAAATTTAACTTCGAGGCAATTAATAACTCATCCAAACCATTCATCCTTCCATGAATGAAATCGATTTTTTTTGGGTAAAGAAAATGATCCAACGTTATAATACAAATATTTTGCTAACACAAAATAGGGATTTGGAGTGGACGGTGGTCCATCTGAAAAGGACTGTTGAGAGACAAACCTTTTTGAAGAGAGTGAGTAAATAAAGGAACACCAAGTATTTGTGCTACGTCAATGTCCATCAAATTTAGTCCAACAATCTCCAACTGAACGGGTCGGGTCGACTTACCTATACCTATACCTATACGTTTCTTTCCACAAATGAGCACCACTTAATTTTTATTATTACCAAGGTATCAACTATTTTTTTATCTCTATAAATCTAATTTTCAAAATGTTGACGAAATTAAATCATTGATTGTAGAAGTATCTATATTCTTGTAATACCTCAATTATTAACTATGAGCATGAAACAAATTCTAATGAAAAACTAACTTGTTGAAGAAACATTAATAATGCAAGTTCATAACAAGTAATGAGAAAAATGGGAAAGGTTAAATTAATTTTGATCAACGGAAACAAATAAACCCAAAGGTTTAACTTAAAATTTAATTTATGTTGCAAATCCAATTTTTCGGTTTTCTTGGGTTTGAACCTATTAGTCTTTTTCAAACCTTATGTAACATGTAAAATTTGATTCTTCACAAATATTTGATACTGACGATTGCATTTAAGGTTGTTTGAATATGGGAAGAAGTTAGGGTTGCTTTATGAAAACTAGAATTAATGTGTATTAGATTGTATGACGAATAGAAAACCTGAAGAAGATTAGAAAAGGATTACATAACCTTGGTTATGTTAGAATATAAGTTAAATTTGCATTCAAGATCTCGACCAAAAAGGATAGAAAAAAACTATTTTAACGAATTGCCATGCATGAAGATAAGGCATTAGTTAAACACATCAATCGTGAAGAAGGTCTTGTGCATATATGGTTGGAGGAGATTAGAAAAAGGGTGAAATATTCCTATATAGTTTTGGAATTTTGTACATGATAGCAAAATGAAAGCTATGAATACAATACCAAAACATTAGTTAACACATCTATCCTAATAAATGCTTAAGAAGAGATGAGGAGAAGTGTACAAGCTGCCTATATGATTTTGGAGTTTGAATATATAATAGCACAAAAGCATTAGTTAAACACATCAATCCTGAATGAACTTTGTGCATTTTATTAGGAGAGCTTGAGAAAAGGGTGGAAATTGCTTGCATTTATTTGGAATTTGGATAATGCAAAATTGTAGACATGAATGCATTACCAAAGCATTAGTTAAACATATCACTCACTCCTTATAAAAGATCTTGTACGTTCGTGGTCGAGATTGTTACCTATCGTATTTGCAAACTTAATTAGAATTAAAGCTCCATTTGATAACTTTTTTTTTTTTTTTTGACTTCTTTGTTTAGCTATCTACTTTCTAAAAAAAATTGCGAAAAAACAAATAAATCAAAAATTTAAAATGAAACCATTATCAAATAAATCTAAATCGTTTTGCCAACAAAAATATCCACAAAAACGAAAGAGGTGTGGTGACCGGTGAGAAGTAGAGTTCAATTTATTATTTATTTATTTAATTGTTGTGGTATAAAAAACCAAGTTTTCATTAAGAAAAACGAAAGAATCCAAGTTTTCATAACCATAAAAAAAATCTAGTAAATCAACTACCATAAAGAGACATTTAACTGAGCCCTCTCTCAAACATCTTCACTCAACATCCTATATTTGGTTAAGAACTAGTTCTCCTTTGTAAGTAAGAATTAGAATGCAACGTTGGGGGCTTAAACGCTACAAATTTCTAATGTGACATTGTCAACCTTTTGTGCTATAAGTTTTAATTCTTGATGTGTGTAAGCATTGTCTAGGTATATTATCAATTGATTTAGACTAAAAGCAGTACGACTTAAATTAAATCAAAGCCAGTATCGGTTTCAATTAGTTTGAGCAATTTTTCAATTTTTCCTTGCCCTCGTGCCAAAAAGTATTGAGCACTACAAAAGTATCACAACCACGTGGCGAGCAAAGTTTCCTTAGTAATCTCAAGCCCCCAATCTGTAAACCTCCTAACTCTACCAAATACACAAAGCCTCAACTATATGAGACCCTCCCCTTCCCTGATCAACCTATTCCCACAAGGTGAAGCATCAAATCAATTCAATGTAGCAAACATTTGAGATGATCATGTAATTCTCGAGGTTTATCCTTCTGAATTATTCTCTACATTAATTTCCATCTTGCATTCAAAGTATTCTCATTCTCAGGTTGAGTCATTTGAACCACAAATGACCTTAACTTGCTCTGATAGTAAAGTCTCTATTTTTTAAAAGTGAGATCTGCAACATGCTTCTTGAAGATGATGCTGTCTTATAAAGATTTTAACCACATAAATCTTAAATAATCTATGTTGGGTTAACCATTATTGGAATGGTTTTTTCCCCATTTGAATACCCTTTTGGATTATGGGATACCATATCCTTAAAACAATGGACAATGAGAGAAGAGTTCAAAGCGTCATTTATTAAGCTCAGAAGAGTTACAAAAGATCCTCTTGTATAAATAGGAGAAGAATATAACTGCAGCTGCAGAAGAAAACCAATACACAAGGATTCTGCTGTAACAATGCTAAACTAAACACCCAATTGCCACTGTGTAATAAGCTGAAAATCAACTCAACGGCCAAACTTCTACATTGCTTATATATACAAACACCAAGCACCAAATATTAAAACTAAAAGATACCTCGTCAGGGAAAAAAAATGAAATCACAAAGAAAAATGGTAAGTTTCATAGTCATTCAAACTTTCCAATCAGTTTATAATTCACCTAGTTAATTTCATACCACTGACTCCCTACATGAGACACTAGGATTGGAAGAGGGGGGGAGGGGGGGGGGGGTGGCGTGGTGGAGGATCTAGCAACAATTATATACTTCCTCATACACATCATGTGCCCATATGCCATTTAAAAGATACTGGCTAATATTCCATACATTGAACCAGAAGAAGAGAGTTAAAATGCATAAAGAAAAAAATTGTGTAAAATTCACACAATGAAACAACCTTTTGAACGTAAATTCTTTTACCAAGTGTTAGAAATTATGTACAGAAATTTTATTATCCTAACTAATAAGTTTAGGCGATTTTGGAAAATTTAAACCTTAAAGATGTCAGCTCATTTGGATCTAATGCTAAATTCCAAATCCACAAATGAAAAGGAGATCTAAAATACGTATGAAAGGCCAGATACACCTAACCTATCTGTTTAAGGTCTAAGGCTGACTGTGTCTACAGATCAGAATAATGTGGTCTAAGAACATGAATATTACATTTTTATTATAGATATACTTTGTGGGACAAGGTCTGAAATGCTGCGCCTTTCAAAAGGTGTTGGTTTCATACTCTCGGTCTTGTTCAAGAATTTTTCTCACTCACAACTAGAGTGCTCTACTTGTAATGGTAGGCTGTTCTTCTTTATTTTTTCTACCCTGTTCAGTTGCAAGCGTCTCTTTCTGTGGTAGAAGGCAATGTATTTTCCTTCCCCATTTTCTTAACAGAAGTTTGATTTCTTTCTATTATTCTTTCAAAAGAAAAACATTAAAGAATATAATTCTATTTCTAGTAGTTGATCAATAAAACGGCCAGAACCTGGGAATTTAAATAAATGCATAAAATATTACTCATTTCTCACCCTCAAAATCTGATTAAAAATTATGAAAACATGCAATGATAGTACAAAAGATTGTGAACTAAATACAGGGAAAGTGTTCAACAATATCGAGCAACATGCTCCTGACAAGACACAAAACACAATGGAATGATAAAGACTAACAATGAATAACCTAAGGTTCAACTGTAGTTACTTGCTGCCATTTACCACCGGTTACTTCTTTCCACAAAGTAATATGGTTATTCCCATCAGAAACAGCCAACAAGTCTCCAGTCAATGACCACGAAACCTTCCAGATGGGAGTCTTAAAATCATTCACCAGTGTAGCATCCCATTTCCCTCCTTCCTTTGTTGACCAAATAATCACTGTCCCATCCTGAGAACCACTTGCAATGGTGGATTTTTGAAGCCCTAGGTTTGGCGACCAAGCCACATCCCGCACCCAATCAGTGTGAATCTGAAGGGAAAGGGAGGAATCCCTCCTCCAGCTTCCATCTTTGAGTGTCCAAACCTTCACTGAACTATCAAAGCCCCCGGAAGCTAGCTTCCAAACAGGATCCTCTGAACTGGATCCAACTAAGGAACCAGGAGCCGTCGTAGGGCCCCATGAAACTGAGGTTACTCCAACAGGGTGGGCTTGTTCAATTGGATTATTGTCCCAGCCACCATCAGATCTGGCAATAAAGACCGATATACTTCCATCAGATGATCCACAGGCCAAACAGAGGCCAAGTTCATGTGGTGCCCAGGCAATAGAGTTCACCGAAGACTTGTGTACACTAAAAACATGAGCCTGAGACCATTGATTTTGATTTCCTTCCTTCCAGATTATCACTTGACCATTGTAAGAGCTGGAAGCTACCATTGAACCAAACTTAGGGTGCGCCCAAGCAACTTGCCAAACTGGGCCTTTATGACCATTTAAGGTAGCTAAGATTTGTGAACCAGAGTTTTTGCTAACGCTAACAATTTTAATGGTAAAATCAGAGGAAGCTGTCGCTATGCGTTTGCCATAGTAATCCATTTGTACATCATGAACCATATCTTGATGGCCAGTTTCAATCTTTTGCGAAGACATTGTACAGGATTTCTTTTCACTCTAGCAATTCCTTTAACCCTTCTCCTCCAATCTCTAGCAAGTATCCTTGTATATTTATCTCTGAAGAAAATAATCTATATCAAAACACTATGCAAAATCTATGCAACTTCACAAAATTAATTAAAAAGAAAATTCCATAGTTATAAAAGGAAATCCAATATAATCAATATTTCACAACTATAGACGAGACAACCAATTAAAAGGTTGATTCTTTCCACATTCTTCATTTATAACTTCGGTGGTTAAAGGTACCCATTGCAGATCTAACAAAACAACGACGCATATGAAACATAATACTTCCAATCAAATGCTAAAAGTGAATTATCCTGCACTCAGTTGCAAAATAAACGTTCCTCTCAATATCTACAGGCAAACACTAACATAAACACTAGGCGCTCACTCAAAACACAAATTCACTTCTAGATCGAGATTTATTGACACGAATAGAGACAGACCCACCTCAATTCGAGCAAAAGGGTAAACGAAACGAACAAACTAAAAGGCTTTAAACACTGCGGATATCAAAACAGAAGTAGATCTGGAATTTGCCTATCGACGAAAAATCAAACAGATTAGAGCAAAATTCAGCAGCAGGTGAAAGAGGGGATTTGAATTACCTTTGAGATGATAGGATGGGTTGTAAAGCTGAAAAGAAGCAAATCGCCGGTGCAGAACAAGAGTTCGCCCGCCGATCTGCCTGTTGAGCTCCGTTTTCCTCGTGGAGTGTTTTGGTTGCTTATTAGCGGCTGGGTTTGCATACAAAATATCCGAAGATATACTGAAACCCGCAAGAAAAATTGACCCACCAGTAATTTAATTTGACGGTTTTTCTTTTTCGTCCCCACAAGGCACAAATACGTTGAATGAGGAATCGGGTTTTATACTTTCGTTACGTATTTACAACAGGGCCCTTGATTTTACCCAAAATTTTACAAAGTTCCCATTTTATATATTTTTTTAAGATTTTTTTTTCTAACTTTCATTTTCTATGTCATTTGTCCTCGAAAACATACAGATGTCAGTTTCTTAATACATTATTTGTATATGATTATTAAAAACTAATTCATGTGCTGGATTTTAATTTCCAAATATCATCTATTTGGATATATTGAGATAGGGTAGTTCAAGATAATTCATGCTAAGTTATTTATTTGCACACCTAGTGACAACTTGATCCAATGTATAAAGTCTTGGCTTATGAGTTATTATCTTCATAAAAATTAATCCTTAATGCTCAACATCACGAGATGACTCACTTACGTCTAATAGTAGACCTAAACAGTAATATTTTTGAATGGGACAAAAAATTATGTTAAATGAGTAGTAAATTAATGGATAAATTATGAATCTGGTCTCTATTTATTTTTTAAAAAATTTAGTTGTCCAATTTTAATCCAAGTAGTAAATTTTAAATTTGGTCCTGATAGTTAACGTTTACAAAAAATGATTAGTTGATGGTAATATAATTATCATGCAAGTAAATAGAATATGTGAGTATAATTTCAAGTTTTGAGTAAAATGTTAATAGATAAAAAAAAAATGAAAAAAAATAATCAATCATTAAATTTAAGATTTATTAAAATTATAAAAATTAAAATTGAACTTAAAAAAAAACCAAAATAATATTTTCACCCCAAAAAGGTAAAAACAATCATAATAATAATAAAGGTGCAAAGTCGAGTAAGCTCAAGTCGAAAGGTCATAGTCCTTATTTGGACTTGAATTTGACAAATCTTGTGTACCATACCCACTCGACTAATATCCTTTTCAGCTGACTTTATTATTTTAGATAGAAAATGTTGAAATTATTTATAAAATATAGAAAAAAAAAATTAAGATTTGTCATAGAGAATTAGATAGATTTCGTTATATTTTGTAAATAGTTTTATATTTTATTTTGCTAAATGTCTCTTTAAGTTACTACTAATTTTATTGATTAAAAATTATGATATATCTAATTCAAAATTAAAGAAAACAAATACGTTCTTCCGTTTTAGATCTAGTTTTTATTTAGTCTCTAGATTTCAAAATATTGCACATCTATATATCCTAATATTCGATTTTGGACTCAATTTAGTTCTTAAGTATCAAAATGTTACAATTTTATCTTAAGATTTGAGTTTTGTTTCAATTTGATTAATATATTTCATGGTTTTACATTTTAAATTTCAATTTTTCATTAAATGCTCACTTTCAAATACTGATGGTAATGTTATTGATTAATTTAAATAATTATGAATTAATATTTTAAATTTAATTTTAAAAGTTATGAAAATAGTAATACTTTATTAATTATAATTTGTTTAATTATTTTAAATTTATAAACATACATTGACACTGAAAATGGAAAATAAATACTTGATAAAAATTTTAAAGTTAACAATGTATGTATTAAAATCTAAAAACCAAATTAAAACAAAACTCAAATATCAATAAAAAAAATTATAGCATTTTGAAATCAAGAAAGCGTTGAAATCAAACAAAAAAAAACTTTATTGACCAATGTGTAACCTTTTGAAATTTAGGACTAGAAATGTACATGAATTGAGTTGGGTTAAAGGAAATTTTTTGGACCAATCTATTTTTTTGGAGTCAAATTGGCAACTCAAATGAGATTGGATTTTCAATCCACCAAGTGATTTGTATTCAATCTAATAAATAAACGAATTGAATCAAATCATCAAATGTTGACTTTAGGGTTTGAATCTAAAGTTAGCCTTAGACCAGACCCAATCTACAATCCCACCAATGAGTTTGATATTGAAGATTTTTTAGCTAAAATATTAATAAACCATAGTAACCTCGCAATTTAGTTAAACCCACGTCTAGTGCAATGGTGAAGAAAAATAATTTTTAGCTAATTTAAGACTAAATAAAAAAGCTCAAGTACGTAAAAAAACTATAAGTTAAGTGATACATTGACACTTCTAAAAGAAAAAAAAAAACTATTAAACACTTAAAAGCATAAATTTTATTTAAGAAAATAGATGGCAAATATTTTCATAAACTTAATTGAACTTTTTTAAATAATAAATAGAAAATAGTATGAATTAAATTTAAAATTTATTGAGAGTTGAAGGAACGAAATTTTAATATATAAAAATTAAAATAAAATTAATGGAAATTTCTAACACTATCGAGGTTGATATTTGATAGATGATAGAATAAACATTATATCAGTTGCGTTGTATTTTATTTTGACAATGTAAAATATGGTGGTTTATATTTTTGTTTTTGCTATAATATCGTGGTTAGATCTGATTTAATATAAATACACAAATAGTAGGCTGTTTTTGTAATAATTCTCTCTACTTTTTATTGCAAAATGGCAACCCATGTTTTCTCATGAACTAAATACATAATTTGACTTCAAGCCAATTAATTATATTTTCATATAGTTTTGAAAAATTATGCATAATTAACATATGTTTTAAATTCTCTTAAATAAATTCATAACAATGAGAATAATAAAATACCCAATAAATCTTAAATGACAAATTCTTTAAATTCATGTTTGCTTTCTTTTATATATTAAGAAAAAATTAAAATGATAGTAGGTCAACAAAAGAGGACAAGTTGAAATATACACTATAAGATATTCAATCTCTCATTGTTGAATATATGCATAATTCAACTCACATAAACATATACAAATTTAGAGGTTTTAAATCTCCAACCTCATTGGTATTTTCAATAAATGAGATCTAAAAGGCTATCAAAAAAAATTTAAATTAACTAGAAATGAAAATCAACTTATGTAATTCAATCGGTTGATGTCAAAATATGAACGAAACAACCATAAATTTGTAATTTATGGAAGAACACAAACTACAACACATTATACATATTACACACACATATATATATACACCATTATAAGTTCATGGTAAGGATGAAAGTTTAGTCCGTGACTTGACTTACTTCATTCAACCTTTTTACTCCTTGTTTATAGTGTTTATTGACTTGGATATTTAGTTTATACAATACATTTGGTTTTTCTAAGCTATCAAAGGCTGGATCTTCTTTGGGTTTTGATATTTAGTTTATACATTACCCTTGGCCCAAGGCTTGTGGCATAGATCCAACCCACGTTATTATACTTCTTCTATGAACTCTATTAGATCTTTTGATTCAAAGTCAATCTAATTAAATTCATTCCATTTTTATTCCAAACAAAAAAAAACAATTAATCTTGTGATAGCTATGGACCTAAAAATTGGTCCATTTACAAAACCGTAAGTTTTGAGAAGAAAGAGATAAATTGGAAGAAAAGTGGTAACAAAAACTAAAGACAAACATAATCAAGTTTTTTAAAATCAGTTTCACTGTCTATTTAATATTTAAATTATTTTTAAAAAATCGCTTTCAAAGAAAGCTTCCTACATAAGTAGATTTGTTTTAATCACCAAACCCTAGATAAAACATTCTCTCTCTTCGTGCATAAGAGTGATATTATGACATTGATTAAATTAATCTCTTTCTTCATTGGATTATTATTTTTTTAATCACCCTCAAGATTCCCGGGAAATTTAATTAATACAATATTAAAAAAACAATTTGTTAGTGAGATTTTTTTTCTTCCTATTATAATTTTCCATTTCCACGCCCACATCATAATTCTTGAGATGCCTCACTGTTGGGACCCAAAGATCGTATAGATCGAACGATATCGAAATCTTTTCTGTATTTCATCTTGACTATTGAGTAATTGACTCAGTTGATTTTTCACCATGAAATGTTGATTCTTACTGAATTCCAATCAACCTTCATCCATTTCATCATCTGCTTCTTCAATTGAATGAGAATTCGAAGCCGGAGTTTAAGTTTTTGATTCCGGTGACAGTAAACAATTAGCTTAAATGGCCTTCTCCTCCTTCACCGGTGGCAGTGGCGCCCGTCGTGGAGGTTGGGCCGGTTCTATTCTTCCTTTTTCTTCCGTTTCACCCAGTGCTAAACCGAAGCATAACCGGAAGTATCGTCGGCGGTTGGCTATACGTGACTTCATATTTTCTAATTTCTTCACTATCGGTCTTTTGATATCTTTCTTCTTCTTTTTAATCGTTCTTCTACGCTATGGCGTTCCAAAGCCGATTTCGTCTCCCTTCAAATCGCATGCTATCAGATCTCATCGGCCGCGGAAGCCGATCGTGTCCGAGAATTGGAACAGTGAGGTTTTGAGTTCTAATGTGGATATTACGACCAAGGAATTGTACGACAAGATTGAGTTTCTCGACATCGATGGCGGTCCTTGGAAGCAAGGATGGAGAGTGACCTATAAAGGAAACGAGTGGGATTCGGAGAAATTGAAGGTTTTCGTGGTGCCTCATTCGCATAACGATCCAGGTTGGAAGCTGACTGTGGACGAGTACTATGACAGGCAGTCTCGTCATATACTTGATACCATTGTTGAAGCGCTTTCACGGGTGAATTTTTAAGTTTTAACGTCTTCATCAATAGTTCTTTCTTCTTCATTTTTTAATCTTTTTCCTTGAGTGTCTCTATTGAATTAGGGTGACAATGATGATTTTGGCTTTTTCTTTGACTGAATTTCTGGCTTATGTTTTCGTTTCTCACGAGGAATATTGGTGAAATTCACCTCAATGAAGACTGGTAGGAAATGGCTTGGCTATTGAATATGAATTTTTAGTGTGTCGATCTTATTACTACAGGTATTGGAGGGTGTTGCTCCGCCGTGAAATTGTGAAAAGGGAAAATGGCAATTACAGTGGTAACCTTGAAAATTGAATTTTTCGGAAACCTGTTTTTGGAGAAAACTATGCTCTGCTTTAGCAAATTGGAAAAATATCATGATTTGAAATCAAATCAAGCAACACCACACCACCAGCACAACCATATTCAACTCAATCTCTACTGAATGTGAAATTCGAACTTGCAGCATGTCTGTAAGACTGAATCCCAGCCAACGGAACATTCTAACTAGCTATAAGTCGTTTCAGTTTGGGAAAATATTCTGATATCTAGGGGAAGTCGGATGGGGTTCAAGCAGTCCTGGAAAAACCTTTTTACTTATTTCTTCAAGGGTTTAGGTCCTTTGTATGATAGAAAAGAGAATAGGTAAGTCCCTGGACTCTGGAGAAGTTTTTTTTTATGTGAAAGTGCAAATCTGGAGGCAGCATTCATTAGTTCAACTGGTTGTTTAACTCTGCTTTTTGACCAGGATGGTATAAGTTTTGGCAATTATGGAAGAAGGATGACACTGCTGACCAAGAAATTTGTGGCAATAAATTGCTAAGTTGAAAACTTAATTCAATAAAATTTGGTTTTGGATGCAGGAGATAGTTGAATTTGAGGTTCAGTAGTGGATTTGATTCTATAGACCTTTTTTTCCAATGCTTTCCTGAAGTTTTAGCTTGTAGAAATTATGAAGCAAGTTTGGGATGAAGAAATTCCCAAGGAGCTTCCATTTAGAAGACCTGCAAATGATAGAAAAGTTGTTGAATGGACTGAGCTCCAGTCCATCGTTAGCAGATCTTTTTGCATCCCCTTATAATCTTGCTTGGTAAATACATGCATATGGAGGAATTTTCTGTGAAATCACTTTTCTATGTTTTGCTGATGGAGATAAACATTCTTTGGCCTTCGTTTTGTAAAGAGATTTATTAATAGAATGCCTAAGAAGTGTGATGGGGTACATTTATCTTGGTGGTATAAGTGCTAATGATGAATTCAGGTTAGGAATCCGGGAATAAGTCTTTATCCATGAACCTTGTAGGAGTAACTGTGAGGAGTTTGGCCATATTTTCTAATCCTTGCCTAGCTGCCACTACTCTGCGTTGTTAGTTCCTACTACTAGTTTGTCTTTGTACCTATCCAATTATCAGTCCGTCAATCCAGTTTTTCTAATAGAGGAATGCCTAACAGTTGTAATAGGAACTTAGAAGAATTTTTTTGAGGCTTTCCTCGTTGCCCCATCTCTTGGCGTACTTTGTTAATGCATTTTCACAATTATTCTCTGTTCTGCCTTTTCAATTGCCGTTCCATTTTGTAACTTTTTGGTTTTATTCTATTTTTTTTTTACTATAGATTACTTCTTATGTTAACAGAACATTGCACCTGGTATAAAATATATAAAACCTGCTGACCTAGGTAAAGTTAGTTAAGACGTCCCAATCTCTTAGAAGAGGTTGCAGTTTTGAACTCACACTCCCATATTCATTACGTAATATTTTAACATATCACTGTCACCTATTATCTTGGATATGCTATTTTGTTTAGATTTTTACTTTTTTTCTCCTGTTGATTAGTTTATTCATTAGAAGAAAAGGGTATATTGATTTTTTTGGGCTTTAAATTGTTTTCGCAATTGGCAGCGTGTTATCAAATATAGCTGAATTGAATGAGAGTGAAATCCTTCTTATTTGCTTTAAATTTCCACTTTAATCCGTAGGATTCTCGACGGAAGTTTATATGGGAAGAGATGTCTTATCTGGAGAAATGGTGGAGGGATGCTTCAGACGAGAAAAAAGAATCATTTGCTGCTTTAGTTAAAAATGGGCAGCTAGAAATCGTTGGAGGTGGCTGGGTGATGAACGACGAGGTAATATGCTCATTTGCATGTGAGGTTTTTTGGTCACTGGAACAGCGGGTTTGAGTATTTCTTGTATTATTATATTGATCGGGAAAATTCTGTTTACTGCTTGGTAACTGGGATGTTTATTCATCCTTCGGAACTCTTGATCTACAAAATCTTAACACCAAAACGCAGTGTAAGTATTCAATCAGGCAGGAATGTTTACAGTAGGATTGAGGTTCAATTGAATGCCTGCAGGCGAGATATTTAAGTTTTCATTAACCTTACAATTACTAAACACCTCTGGCGTTCATTTTATATTAGACAAGTCAGAATCTAAAAACAATTCTGTGCTATATGTTTCTTGCTCATTCCTCGGAAAGATTTACTGCTTATGGGGTACTATTATTCATTTTGATTATCTGCTCTACCTCTACCATAATTATCTCAATTTCTTAGGTTAGGAATCTGCAAAGTTAAAACCTGTTTTTATATATATAGAAATTACCGTCAGTATTTTTGTATGGAAATTAACATGCCAGTCCCTTTCCTTTGCAGGCCAATTCTCATTATTTTGCTATAATTGAGCAGGTAAAGTAAAATCTTCTTCTTAGATAATCTAACTGTACGCTGTTCTCATGTTTAACCAGATCTCTTTGCTAATTATGTGTTGAAATTTTGAACTTTATTCAGTTCAACTAATAAACATAACTTGTTTACCATATGATTTGGTCTCCATTATGTGTAATTTATTATGTTTATCATTATGCACAGAATAATTCACAATTTATATGTCTGTTAGTTTTCATCATAATGAACTACAGTGTTGAAATATTCTAAGGAATTTCTGTATCAGTCACGAGCACACCAGACTTTTGTATTCTTCTATCATAAAATATGGCGCTTACATTCCAACAAGTAGCTATGCTTGCCTTTTTGGAATATTTTTACTGAAATTATTTTCATTGAAACCAGATGGCAGAGGGGAATATGTGGTTGAACGAGACCATTGGCGTTGTTCCTAAAAATTCTTGGGCAATAGATCCATTTGGTTATTCACCCACAATGGCATATCTTCTTCGTCGTATGGGCTTTGAGAACATGCTTATACAGAGGACCCATTATGAGCTGAAGAAGGAACTTGCACTGCACAAAAATCTAGAATTCATTTGGAGACAGAGCTGGGATGCTGAAGAAACTACCGACATCTTTGTGCACATGATGCCCTTTTATTCTTATGATATTCCGCACACTTGTGGACCAGAGCCAGCAATTTGTTGTCAGTTTGACTTTGCCCGTTCTCGTGGTTCTTTATATGAACTATGTCCCTGGAGACAAGATCCTGTTGAGATCAACAAGGAAAATGTTCAAGAGAGGGCGACGACGTTACTTGATCAGTATAGGAAGAAATCAGTACTATATAGGACAAATACTCTTCTTATTCCTCTTGGAGATGATTTTCGATATATTAACATTGATGAAGCAGAGGCTCAGTTTAAGAACTATCAGTTGTTATTTGATTATATTAATTCCAACCCAAGTTTAAATGCTGAGGCAAACTTCGGCACCTTGGAAGACTACTTCCGAACCCTTCGAGATGAAGCTGAAAAGATAAATTATTCACTTCCTGGTGAAGTTGGCTCCAGTCTAGTCGGTGGTTTTCCCTCTTTGTCCGGGGATTTCTTCACTTATGCTGATAGACAGGAGGACTATTGGAGTGGGTATTATGTGTCTAGGCCTTTCTTTAAGGCTGTTGATCGTGTTCTGGAGCGAACACTTCGGGCTGCTGAAATGATGTTAGCTTTATTGCTTGGTCCTTGCCAAAGGTCTCAATGTGAGAAGTTGCCTCTTGGGTTTTCTTACAAGTTGACTGCTGCCAGAAGAAACTTGGCTCTTTTTCAGCATCATGATGGGGTAACTGGTACTGCAAAAGATCATGTAGTACGTGATTATGGGGTTCGGATGCATACTTCTTTACAAGACCTGCACATTTTCATGTCTAAAGCTATTGAAGTACTACTCGGAATTCGCCATGATAAATCTGATCAGAATCCTTCACAATTTGAACCAGAACAGATGAGATCTAAATACGATGCCCAACCTGTACATAAATCTATCGATCTTCAAGAAGGAACTTACCAATCAGTGATATTTTTTAATCCTCTAGAGCAAACAAGAGAAGAGGTTGCGATGGTTGTTGTTAACAGGACGGAGGTTACTGTATTGGACTCAAATTGGACATGTGTTGAAAGCCAAATTTCTCCTGAATTTCAGCACGATAAAGCCAAGGTTTTTACTGGGAGGCATCGTATTCACTGGAAAATTTCAGTTCCTGCCTTGGGATTGCAGACATACTATATTGCAAATGGATTATTTGATTGTGAAAAGCCAAAACCAGCCAAACTAAAATTTTTCTCAACGTCTACTTCATTATCTTGTCCTACTCCATATGCTTGCTCGAAGGTTAACGGTGATGTGGCTGAAATCGAGAACCAACATCAGTCTCTTGTATTTGATGTCAAGCATGGTTTGTTGCAGAAAGTAATTAATAAAGATGGTTCACAAAATGTTGTGAATGAAGAAATTGCAATGTACTCGAGCTGGGGTAGCGGGGCCTACCTTTTCAAACCCACCGGTGAAGCTAAATCTATCACTGAAGAAGGTGGTTTGACCGTTGTCACCGAGGGTACTCTGATGCAGGAAGTTTTCTCTTATCCAAAGACAGGATGGGAACCTTCCCCCATCTCCCATAGCACTCGTTTATATAGTGGAGGCAATTCAATTCAGGAGCACCTAATTGAGATGGAATATCATGTTGAGCTACTTGGCAGGGAATATGACGACAGGGAACTGATAGTCAGATACAAGACCGATATTGACAACAAGCGGATTTTTTATTCTGATTTGAATGGTCTTCAAATGAGTCGGAGAGAGTCGTATGATAAAATCCCCCTGCAGGGAAATTATTATCCAATGCCATCTCTAGCATTCATGGAAGGATCCAATGGTCAAAGGTTCTCTGTCCATTCTAGGCAGTCTCTGGGTGTAGCAAGTCTCAAAGATGGATGGTTAGAGATTATGCTAGACCGTCGTTTGTACAGGGATGATGGACGTGGCCTAGGGCAAGGAGTGACAGATAATCGTGCAATGAATGTTGTTTTCCATATCCTTCTCGAATCAAATGTTTCAACCAAACTAAATCCTGTTTCCAGTTACTCTCCTTTAAGCCCTTCTCTCCTTTCCCACTGCATTGGTGCTCGTTTGAACTATCCCTTGCACGCATTTATTGCCAAGAAACCACAGCCTTCATCTTTGCAGCCAACCTCAAGATCATTCTCTCCTTTAGCAGCCCCTTTGCCATGTGACTTGCATATTGTCAGCTTTAAAGTTCCTCGACCTCTGAAGTACACTCAGCAATCCCCTGAAGACCCACGATTTCTTTTAATATTTCATAGGAGACACTGGGATTCATCATATTGTAAGACAGCCAGGTCAAATTGTGCTAGGGTCGCTGATGAGCCTTTCAATATATTCAACATGTTTAAGGGGCTTGCGGTATCAAAGGCGCAGGCAAGTTCCTTAAATCTGCTGCATGAAGACACAGAAATGCTTGGATATAATGAACAATCTGGTGATGTTGGTCATGAAGGGCAACTCCATATCCCTCCCATGGAAGTACGAGCTTACAAGTTGGAGCTGAAGCCACGTTAATAATTTTGCATAAATGCCAGTTTTTTGGAGATTTAACAATGCTGATAGCCTCCAAATGAGCATCCATGTAGAATTGATTCCCGAGTCCGAGATCAATACATCTAGCAGAGCTATCTAATGTAATGTAAAGATACCGGAATATCAGGGTTATGCAAAAATATTTCTGGAACTGGACGCTTGAACTGTCAGGTCTCATGCTATGCTCTGGAAGACTTGTTTTTGCTTTGCTTGGGCTGGCAATTGTTCCAATGGAAGGTTGGAAAATGTGGACTGAGGAATCTTACAAAATTTACTGCTCAATTGGTTGATGCTTAGAAATAGATAGAAGAAAGACATACTAGATTCCTACACGGTTTTTTGAGTTGTAATTGTCTTCTTTAGATTAGAATTTTGTTTTGCTTTCTACTCTCTATTATCTGAACTGTCTCACTGACTCTCCACAATCTCACAGGATTTTTTACTTTGATCAAATGGATAATTCTCATGTGAGAGTTGAAAGCATTCTTATTCATCTTTCAAACACACCATGAAAGCAACTTCAAAGTTTTCTCCTCTGGGATCGACATATTCACTTGCTTAAAAAACATAAAATGTTTATATACTAAATTAAATTTATATTTTGATATTCATCAAAATTTCCATAAAATTAATATCTCAATATTTCCATACATACTTTAAACCTTCTTCACTAGAGTTAATAAGTTTATGTTTTAGAGATGTTAGAGTTACTTGATAAATGGAAAGATATAAAAATAGTTACAAGTAGAAAAATATTGGAATAATAACAATCCAAACAAGAAATATGGAAAATAGGCCATGAACCATTTGACTTGAATATCAAGTAATGACTTCAAATAAAATATTTTATGTTTGGGGCTTGACACTCTGCAGGTTATAATCAAGAAGCCAGAAGTCAGCCGCATGGAATGGCAAAATTGTTTGAAATTTTAGTACAGAGAAAGGGGAATGAAGGGTGTAAAAGCAAAATACTATAAAATGATTTCTTCAAGGACGCTAAGGTTGAGAGTCTTATTTGGGAGCACTATGCTGTTGGTCACCACAACTTCGTCTTCAACAATCACAGCTTCTCCTACAAAACAACCAAAATCTCCATATTGGTTCTAAGCATTTGAATATCCCCGCACGCAAGCATGCCTCAGTCGGGTACCAATATCTTTTTTAGTCGATAAATCGAGCGCTCAGTGTGAAAAACAGAAGAATAATAGAAATGCAGTAGAGAATAATAGAAATGCAGTAGAGGATACATACCGAGAATTGTAATTCCGAGCTTATCCTTGTAGTCACCATTTGCCTGAACCAGTTCGATTGCATAAACTCAGTCTTGGTGTTTTAAATGCTAACTAAATTTGTTTTTGTTTTTATTTTCTTTCCTTAGATCTCAAACAGGGTGTATTTAAAAGAGAATAGAAAGCACTCTAAAGCTAATTGCAGGAACTTTGGCAGGTCCTAAAGTGCTGTTTGATTGTTTTCTAACTAAGACCAA
Source organism: Cucumis hystrix (assembly GCA_025688845.1). Classification (NCBI taxonomy): domain Eukaryota; kingdom Viridiplantae; phylum Streptophyta; class Magnoliopsida; order Cucurbitales; family Cucurbitaceae; genus Cucumis; species Cucumis hystrix. The sequence continues at coordinate 21,602,749 of CM046886.1, read as the reverse complement.
ATTTTGTATGAATGTTTGGTTTGGCCAACATTTTCTAGTCACTTGATTTAGTTTTTTTTTTTTTTTTGTAGAAATGAACTTGTTAAGATTTTCAAAAAAGATTCTCCAATTAGATTGTAGAGGTGGTTGGTAGGTGCAAATCAAGATTTGGAAAACAAAAAACGAAGACATGAAGTAACAGTCTGGCAGCTCAAAGGCACTCGCACTACCGATATTTAGATTAGCCATCTAAAGAACACAAAGTAAGCTGAAAATATGAGAACATAAAAATTTTAAGTTGACTGCACTTGCCTGGACACGCGACCATTTCCCCACTGATGATTTCCATCCAATAATAGAATTTATAACAACAGCATTATCCTGTCAAAGAGATTTGCATGATTTTTTAAGTTTAATGCAAAAGTAATATCTTATTATTGTTCTCCATGATAGTTAAAGTGCTTCAGTACCATAATTTCAACATCATCCAAGATGATGCAACTTATAAGCCTCACACCAGGAGCTACACGAACATTAGCAGAAATAGAGACATTGGGACCAATCTGTTCAGAAGAACATTTTAGAGTAATCACTAATCAGGATTGTGTATAAGAAGACCAAAAACTACAATTAAAAACAATGTAGTTATTAGTTAATTCTTTGTGGTAAATACTCTTTTGAACTGTTTAGATGTTGTGTATTATTTTAATTCTTACTTTGGCTCAGTGTATAAGCTGGCCTTCTATTAACTAATTAGAAATTATCGAGGTATTAATCAAGTTTGATTTCTCCCAATTTAGCTACATCATACATTAAAAATATACTTGTAATAAAATCAATTAAAAAGTAAGGAAAAAAAAATCTAGTTTTTAACTTCTCTCTCATGCATCATACATCTAGTAGTGTAAAAGTGACAGTCTATTCCCTGTCTTACATCTAATAGTGAAAAAGTGATAGCCACATACCACATTCTGCCAGCCATATTAAATAACTTTTTAATAGAAGAGTGGGAGATTGGTGTCCAGTTCATGAAAGAATGTGAGATAAGAAAAACCGTACTTTATACAATCTATTTAATTATAAATGCAATAATATTGCCAATAAATTAGTTACAATTATGGTTATTAAATTTTCCAGCTACTCTGATAATACACAATACTAATATGATTGCGTGCTTCTATATGTATATATATTGAAGTACGGAATATCTTAAAAGCAGAATATGGGTAAAGTTACTGATTGTAAAGAAGTAAAAATTACCTTTGCAGTGGGATGTACTTTTGCTGATGGATGAATGTAGACATCACCCACAATAGTAGCACTCCTGGTACCATTCCCACTAGCCAAAAGATGGGGAGAGGTTAATTGAAACTGAGCAAGATAAAGGGCTGAACACTTCAAAGACATCCTGCAACCATAATACAGATTCATTAGAAAATAATGACAACAGAAAAGAAGGGCCAGGAGGGTAGGAGATGACAAATGCTGAATTAGTTGCTTTACCCTGGAGTCTTGATCTGTTCCCAAAATTCCATGGTTTCATATGTATATAAGCGTTTCTTTCCAGCGAGAGGAGTCAAAATATCTTGATCTAATCTCACAAAATCAGTTGGAAGGTTCCTTTTGGTAGAGATAGAATGGAAGGGAAAAGGGTTAGGTGTTAAATTAACAGAGCAAGAGAAGTATAATTTTATTTTTAAAATAAACCTACAAAGTTTGGATCGTGTACTCAAATCTAAACAGAATTCCTGATTTTAAACATGTATCTTATGAGTGATAACCAAATTTACAAAATATATATTTTAGACATACAACAATATGCATTTTGGTATGAAATTTGTATGACATTGAGAGATTTTCAAATTAAAAGAGCAGAGAATCTGGTGTATCTAACCTTGTTGCAGATTGTAGAGCTTCAAAGCTGGAGACACGCCGTAGATTAGCTGCAATAAATAAAAATAATTCATACCCTATATTCAGAATTGAAAACAATATTGGAAAAAACTAAAGCATACATAACATTTATGCCTTAAAAACAGCAATTTCTGTCAATTTTGCACATGATTGCAAACGGTTAAAAAAAAAATTCAAACTATGGCATCAATTTACACAACAACCTCTGCCTTCCCGATGATTTGAGACATCTTGGATATAATCGAAAATTTCCGAGGTAAATGCATATACACCACAATTTATTAAATCACTCACCTGCAATTAAGGAAATATCAATCATTGAAAACATAGTTATTGAAAGAGCTTGGACAACTGATAAACTCAAGTAGAAAAAAGCACCACGTCATACAAAAGTCTCAGGTTTCTCTGTGTAATGCAACAGCTCATTAGTGACCGGATCAGCAACCAGTGCACCAAACTGATTAGCCGATTCAGCAGAAACCTGTATAGAAAACCAAATAAGAGCATAAATTCAACATAAGCTGCAGTAAAATGAATGTAATGACAAAATGTCATTCTTTTTGGCTTCATAACCTTGTCTTTTGAAAGCCATAGATCACACCAACCTTGTTTACCAATATAGTTCCCATCCCACCGTATCTTTTATGTGCCTCTGTAAAGTAAGAAAAGAACACCACTTACTTTATGATAAATGCTTCAGTTAACAGCAGAGGATGAACAAATTGGTTCCTAAATAAAGATTACAAATAATGAAACTAACCAAGCATGTCAGGAAGTGGAAAATTGCAGCAAACATCACAATTTAGTAGAAAGATGTACGACTGCAAAATATACGTAAACAATATGTGAGAAGAGAACTTAGGTTAATTATAAGTTTTTATCCTTGATCTGTCAAAGGTTGCGCCTATTTCACTCCTGACTTTAGAAAATGTATAATACGTTCCTAAAGTTTTATATCTCAATATTTATTAGTCTCTATACTGAAAATAATAATAAAAAAAAAAAAGTCCAATCAACCCCTAGACTTTTTTATCTGTATATAATGCATTTTTTAAGGATTACATGCCGATTACATTATTTAAGGATTACATTATGTTTTAAATGAAATAATGGAGAAAATCAAATAACCTATTAGAGGTTCAGACCTAGAAACTCGAGGTGTTTAGCCCAAGGAGTTGGGGAGTAGGAATTGAGGATAGAGCGTGAACTCCACTCCTTGCTTGGTCCAAGGAGTTTGTGAGTCCCATGACTAAAATACATCAATGATATACCTTAATAACTCCTTACACGTGGGCCCAGGAGTTTGTGAATCCCCAGACTTCACAACTCCTTGAAGCTCACCATTTCACTCCTTCCTTCAAATGCCCCCAAAATTACAAGAACTAAATCACACGACATGAATGCGCTTATATATAACAAGGTTAATTTCTTGTAACACAACATGAATTACAGAAAGAGCAAAGGTTACAAACTGGGCTGTCTTCCAAGATAATGTCTCTGAAGTAATAAATACCCCCAGCTGAGCCATGTGGTTTATCCTCCTTCAAGTACCTAAAAACCAACACAATCAAAGAATCCCCACTAGTTCAGAACAATATAATTACAAGCCAAAACTAAAATTAAGTACATTGGATTATCTACACTCACCTCACAGGCAGTCTCAACTCATTGGACAAAGAAGAAACGTAAAGAGCGAATTCCCTCTCCTCATAAAATCCAATAAGAAAAATTTGAGCTAAATTGGGTATCTACAAACATCCCATAATTCATTAGTACTCATCCAAACTAAAAAATAAATAAAAATATTCAGCTGAAAGCAAACACCAAAATCATTTCAATCGTCAGAAATCTAACCCGTTTGCATGCAGAGATATGATGATGAACCATCGGTTGGCCAGCCAAAGGGAAGAGAGGCTTCGGAGTATTGAATGAAAGAGGGCGAAATCTAGTACCTGCCGAAAAACAAAATAAAAAGATGACTTTTTTACATCACCAGAATGAGAATCGGAGAAGCGAAGTTGTGTTCGTACCTTTAGTTGGGCCGCCAACCATGATAACGGCAACCACTTTCTCCGAGCTCTCCATGCTGGAACAAAACCAAAAAAAAAAAACCCTAGATCCTGTTTTTGAAATCGGTAGGTTTAAACTGAGTGACTGAAGCTCTGCATTTGATTGCAAATTGAGAAAGTGGAAATTAACTGATAAATTAAGGATGAAGCAAAGTGAAATGAAAGAGTTCGCAAATCCCAAAACTTTTATTTCTTTTCTTCAATTTGTATTTGTTCAAAATTTAGTTTGAAGAGAAACAGATCGGAAATCGCAGTAACGGTGGCGAAGGTGAAGTATGTGATACGAATCTCTAAATAACAAAAATTATAAATCTTATAATCTATTTCTTTTCTTTTCCGTATCTTATTGTTTCTTAATTTGCATTTTTTTTATATTCATTATTTACCTAAATTTCAAAACTTTAAATTCATTTTTTCAAAAATGAAAATCATTCTTTTTTACTAACTTCCCTTACAAATTAGTTTAGTTATTTTACAAAATTGTCTAATATAACAAAAATAATTAAATCCATATTTTTATATTGTGTGAATTTAACTTTATTTTTTGTCATTTTTGCAAATAATAAAATATGTGTACCGTAAACTTAATTATTATAACTTGTTTTGACATTTTTATAAATGTCCTTATAATTCATTAATTTTCTTTAAAATGTTAATATTAAATATATTTTCTTGATAAACATTAAATAGACTTAAAAAGAAAAAAGAAAAACAAAATACCACATTTGTATAATTTAAACTTATTTTGTACTATGATTCCAAGGTAATGTAATATTAATATGCATTGAAACTTATTCCTAAAATCAATTATTCAATATCCTTTAATTTCATAAAAGGAAAAGAAAAAAAAAAACAATATACTAATAGCGTACATTTATTTAAACACATGCAATATTCCATGTTCAAATAAGGAAAACAATTCACTAAAAATATCTATAAAAACCAATGGATTGAAATACATAACCTCTTATTAGATCATCTATGATTTAAAAAGCTTAATTTAATGAGTCGTGGACACTTTTAACATCTAATCATTTTCTTTTCTAAAGCATGAGTATTATATTGACTTAACATTAAAAAAAAAAACTATAAGAAAATTATAGTGTTATAGATATTTTTAGTGGCTTTTTAAAAAAATAGAAAAAAAATAACAAAATATTTATAATCTAGAGAACAAAATAAATAAAAGATAAAATTAATTAAATTTGATTTTTTTATGAAATACTTTGTCAAATATTTTATTTTTTAAAATTTCTCTCTCTTTTTTTTACCACCAATATCCAAAACCAAATATACAGTTAAATTTTGTGATAAAAAACGATAATTATTTTTAATGAGAAAATATATAAATATTGAAATTGTGTTATATTTATAAATAATATTGATTGAAAACGAACTTATATTTAATAATTTTAATATCAAACTTAAAACTAAAATTAGTTAATTAATTAATAGCATAAATTTATTAAAACATAGCGCACGAAAGATGGAAAAAATATTCAAAAAAGGAAAACAATTAGAGTAGAGTTATTTAAGGAAGCCAGTGGAGATTGCAAGAACACTATCAAATTATAAAATCAAATAAGGAAAGTTATTAGGAATCGGAATTTAGTATTATTTATATGTAAACCAACTCTTCCGAATTTTCCATCTTCTTGAAATTGTTGGATTTCTTCTACAAGTTCCTTCATCAGGTATGATATTATTTTATCACCTTCTTAATTTATGCATTGTTCATATTATGCTCTGTTTTTTCCTCCATAAATGGACCATTAACAGAACAATAATAATGAGTAATCACACTTGTTCGATTCTCTAATTTTTTGCAGATTTAAACTATGACAAAATCCTGTGTTGTTTCACAAGTGCAAATCTCTCGCAACCTGCACGAATTCTTGAAAACAAAGAGAAGAATTCTGAAGATTGCAAAGAAATCGGCACCAACAAACAATTGGAATGACACCATCAAACATAATTATGAAAAATTTGGTGAAGATTTCACAATCGAAGAATTCCATGGCTCAATTTGGACTGGTTTTCTTCTCTTTCGTAAAACAGAATCTACCCTAATTTTCTTGGCGAAGAAGAACAGAGCACCCATTAACAACTCAAATTCAAATCTCCCTGAAGAATTTATTGTCAAATCTTCTTTAATGGAGTCCTCTTCTTCGTTACGTCATGAGAAGGAAGTGCTATCCAATCTCGGACCATTCACTAAACTAGTGGATTGTTATGGAGATGAAATTACAGTAACCAAATCCGGAGAAAAAGTTTATAACGTCTTTTTCGAGTATTGTTCAGGGTCGAGCTTGCGTGATCACATTCTTAAATTTGGACCTAATGGGTTGCAAGATGATGAAGTTCGTAGATATACAAGAGATATCGTACATGGACTTTATTACATGCATTGTAATGGTCGATACATTCATGGTGACATAAAATCAAGAAATATTTTGCTGTCACATGGCATGGCTAAGTTGGCTAGTTTTGGATTGGCTAGGAAGCTCACTGCTGAAGTAATATGTGAGGAGGAAATTAGTGGGTCGGGACCGTACGCATCTCCGGAGTTGGCTAGAGAAGGTTATTTGGGGTGGCCTGCTGATATTTGGGCACTTGGATGCGTGGTGTTGGAGATGTTTACGGGAAAATCTGCATGGAGCTTTGAAGATGCATATAGATATCTGATGGATTCTAACAATGAGAAGATACCAGAAATTCCTAAGCACATATCAAGGGAAGGAAGAGATTTTATTAAGAAGTGTTTGATTAGAAGTCCTTATAAAAGAAGACCAATTTGGTTGCTGATCAAACATCCTTTTGTTTGCCAATGAATGAAGTCAAAGATGTCTGTAACTTTTCTCAGGATGTCGATCAATTGACATTATGTATATGTAATATTTCAATTATTTTTAGTAATATATTTAAAAAAGAAAAAAAGTTCGAATGATAGCAGCAATTTTCACTATTCTAAACTTGATGTCAAACGCACGAGAACACTGAATTACACTAAACATAAACCTGAAAGATAATGATTACCATTTCGAATTCATTCTTTACATCCTGCAAAAAAGGACCAATTACATTGACACTAATCTACTATTTGAGTCACTGTAAGAATTATGTATAACAAGGATGCAACAAAAAACCATCACTCTCTGTGATGCCACAATGGAAAGATCTTAAAGTTGTAACTTGATTTCAGCCTAACATGAACTATAACTCCTTCTCCTTTGACAAGAACCAATTCAGACTCTTCACATTGCATTTGCAGAGCTAGCAGAGGATTGAATATGGATATAATCTACTTAATTCCCGACACATTGGTTTAAAGGAGCCTATCAGCTTGCATTGTGGATTATGAAATACCGAATCAATCTGAGCATCCAATAATCGCACAAGTCGACGAAAACATTGTTAAGAAGAAGCTTTTCAAGATAGTTCCTGATTATGCTCCAGCTGCAATGTCAAGTCTTTGATTCCAGCGTCATGTAGAATGTCTTCAAGCTTTGCCTTTATAGAAGGCTTGTCAGTTTCCGTTGAAACGTGAAGACGGAGAGTTCCCACGACGTCAGTGTTAGTGAAACTCCACACGTGCAGGTTCTGTATGCCTTGGACTCCATGTATTTCCATAATATCCCTCACAGCCTCTTTCAAATCCTGCTCATGTGCTCTAGGAACTCTTTGAAGTAAGATTTCTGCAGAGTTTCTCAGTAATGGAATAACTGAGGATATGATCATTATAGAAATAAATATGGAACAGGCTGGATCGGCTACGAGCCATCCCTTGTATTTGATCAAAAGGGTCGATATAACAACGCCAACACTTCCCATGGTGTCAGCCAAGACGTGTAAAAATATCCCTTCCATGTTGTGGTCAATGTGGTGATGGTGGTGTTTCTTTCGTACTGTCCCCTCAACAGGCTGTTTTGAAGGATGGCTATGTGAACTTTCTGAAACACTATGAGAAACCATTTTGGGCACATCAGATTTGGGTTGAGAAAGAGGACCGTGTTGGTCATGTTGATGAACATGGTCATGGTGCTCATGCTTGCAGTCATGCTGATGGTGATGATCGTGATTGTGAGAGTGATTGTGGTGATGAACATGGCTGTGATCATGCTTGTGGTCATGATGGTCAGTGTGTTCATGATGATGATGATCGTCACACTGGTTACTAAGGTGATTCTCACTGAAAACATCAACCTGCTTGTGTTCATGATGGCCAGTATGGACAGAAACTGAACTTTCATGACATTCCTTGGTAACAGAGATAGCATTCTCATGCTGCCTACAGCTATCATGCTCATGTTTGTCATGATGATGAGAGCCTGCGCACGAGTGGGACTTACTCGGAGAATGTGAATGTGAATGTGAATGCGAATGCGCGCATGATCCCGATCCACCATGGGCATGATGATGCTCTTCGTGAAAGAAGATCAAACCAACCACATTAACAACCAGCCCTCCAATAGAAACTGTTAACAAACTGCTAGTAGATATCTCCTGTGGGTCCAAAATTCGCTCAAGCGACTCCAATACAATGAGTGCCCCGACCAAAACAAGGAATACAGCATTAGCATATCCGGAAAGAATCTCAAATCTCCCCCGCCCGTAGTTGAATTGATTGTTCGCAGGCAAACGAGAAATATAAGAGGCATACAACCCAATCGCCAAAGCAGCACAATCAAACAACATATGGCATGCATCTGATATCAGCCCAAGACTATTGCTCATAAAACCAGCAACAAATTCAACAACCATATAACCAGTGTTTAGCAAGAGGAAAAGTGCAATCTTTCGAGACTTCCGCTCGGTCAGAATGTGACGAACAGGTCTCATAACCATTGTGACAATTGAATCCGATGACTCAACCCCAAGCTCAAGGTAGTTCAGGTAAACAGGGTCTAACTCTCTTACAGCCACATAAAGTAGTAATCCACAGAATAACAATCCCCATAGAGAGAGCTCAGGAAAATAAAGCAACTCTAGAATAACAGTACAAACAAAAGTGACTAGAAATTCACTCCTAAAATCTTTTGAACTGACTAATTTGTCATCACTATAATTTTCATTCAAAAGCACCCCAAAAACTACAGTGTTTGCGAGAGGCCATGCAAGATTTCCCAAGGAAACACTCTTCCCCTCCGCTTCAAACAAGAGCATACTGATTACAGCAGGAACAAAAAGGATAATCGTCGTGAAGAACAGTGAAACTAATCTAACTCGTTTCTGACCCAATTGCTTAACACTCCCCGAATTCATTGAAATCCGCTCATAACAACCCAAAAACCCAGAAAGAAAAGGAAGCAACATTGGCCAAATTCTCATACAATTCTCTCTTGGAAGCACAGAAAATCCGTATTTATCAATGAAAGAAGTTGCAAAAGGGAAGCAATCAATTCGGTCCCAACTAATAGACAACAGAAACAAGCCCAAAAACAAGGACAAGAACCCGCGAACCTCAGAGGACCGACTTCGAGTCCGATCACCCATAGTTATCCGATTCCGCCCCTCAGCCAAGAATCGAGCAGCCACATTCCCGGTCATTTCAGCAAGAATCATTGCAGCTGTACCACAGTACAACAACGCTTGAAATCGAAGAAGAAAAACAATGGCAAGTAGAATTGACTTAACAACCATAGTCTTAAGCTGCGGCTGCGAAATCGAAGACAAGAAGAAAACGCCTCGATTCTGCTTGGAATTATGAAATTGGAAGTTGGAGGAGGAAGAAGAATTGGTAAAAAGAGAGAAAGAGAGAGTAAGAAGAAAGGACAAGAGAGAAACCAAGAAAGAAAATGGGAAGAGAGAGAAAGAAGGAGAAGAACGGAGGAATGGGAGGAGGGAATAGAGTGAACGGAGAGAAAATAGAAGCAAAAACAGGAATGAGATTGAGCTTTTATTAGAGGATTTGGGATAGAGGCGGGTCTTGGAGGGAGTGGGAGTTGGGGTCGAAGACGAATAAGGAAAGAGAGGGAAAGGTAGTCGAGAAGAGGAGGCGGCGCCGGCAGTGGGGAAATCACCCGCACGCGGAGGAATTGAGAGACGGTGAGGCCTCTGGTGGTGGTGATGGTGATCGGCCATGGATTCCGACCTCCGAGATCGACTTTGAGATCTCTATAGTAATGACGCCGGCCGATGCGAAGGTAAAATCAAAATGGAGAAGGAAAAATCTTCGGTTTTCCAGAAATGGAGGCTTTTCATTAAAGCTGTTAGGAGCCCAAATTCTAAGGCGTGGAGCCCAACCGAACTGGCCCACCTAATTTTCAAAATCAATGGAAAATATTTTCATAAAAGCATAGTCTATAGATTATTGAATATAGTCTTTCAATTTTAGTTCCATATCTAAATGTAATTATCAAACCTCCAAGTTTTAGGACATTTTAAAATAGTATTTGAAATATGAATGGAAATAAGTATTTGAAAGAATGGGTGAGAATAGAATAAAATCAAAATATGAATCGAAAATAGTGATCGTATGGAAATAAGTATTTGAAAGTTTCAAAGGAATTTGATAATATTAACAATAATTTCCATAAGCACAACAATTCTATTACTAAATTTTATAATTTTCCATTACCAACCGTATTCTTAAAAGGCAATTAACGAGAAATTTGGAAGTAATTTAAAATAGGTAACATTATTTTGTAATAATAAAAAATTATATCAAAGCAATAGTAAGATTTGTGTAATTTGAGGAATTCGTGGATTATCATATCTTAAATATGTGAAAGTTTAAGACATTTTATATATATATATATATATAACCTCCACACAATTTAGTATATAATGGTTGATCTCTATGTAATGATATTTAGTATATGATGATACATGTAAAATTCAAGGTCTTTATACTTTGTAAGGGTATTACATATACTATTAGAATACAGTGGTATATATACAAGATTTACTGATATATACCATTGCATAATGATAATATACGAGATTTATTGTATATAATTTTTGTTTTTACTTTTAAATATGCATGAATTTATTTCAAATAATTTAAATTGTGTCATAATATATTCATGGGCTATTATTATTATATATTTGAAAATTAATTAAATATGCATACATATATATGGCAAAGTGTGTGGAGTATACATTTTAATAGGATATGTATAACCTTAATAATCTAGCTTTTATATTTGTTCTGAATCCATTTGATATATAAATACCACATTTATTCATGTATATTTAAATTGAGTATAAATGCATATCAAAAAAAATTTCAAAATAAAAATGAAATGGTTTGGGTCGAAAAAATCTAAAATAAAAATTGAGGAAACGAACTAAAATAAATAAATTAAAGGAAAAGGATTTTTTTTTTTTAAATGTATGCATTAAATAGAAAATAAAAAAATAATATTATGAATTAAATGAACATTTAACAAATACTGATTTCATTTAACAAATACTATTCCTAAAATCAAAGAATATACAATTATGATAATCATTTAATTCTTAAATGGAAATTCATAAATACCATTTAATAAAATCAAAATTGATAATATTTAAGTTAGAAAATAAAATTGATATCACTGTTTTCTTAGTGAAAATGATACACATTTGAGGACATTTGTGAAATTTATAGTATAGAAAGAGTTTTTCATGTAAAGATCCTTTTTATTGGTTTGATCTAAATAGTTCGGCAACCCAACCCATCTTACCAACACACTTTAGTTATAAAAAATTAGAGTAATTGTCACTAATTTTAAAAGGAACTAAGAAATTCAACAATTGAGTTTCTGTTTAACAAGGTAGCTAAATGTTACATTGTCCATCTTTTACGATTTAAAGAGAACTCAATCATTTTGAGACCAGTCACTATTCAAACCCAAACAGTAACCCACTTACAAAACCATTCTTTTTAAAACCATCGTGTTAAGAAAATACATTAACTTGTAAAAGATTTTTATAAAACCATTCATTGGAAACTGCAACACGATGTCACATAGTAAGAACTCAAACAAACTTCAATGTAAAATCTGCTTAAGAAAATACAACAATGAAACTCGTTCGTTTTGGGCAAGATAGTTTCAACGCATAGTTATAAAATCCAGTTTCCTCAACTACATGTGAAAACTACCATTTTTCAGAATTTGAATGTAAAACATCCAGTTAATGTATAGTTTATCTTCTATGCATCAGTACCTAAGATTCAAAATAACTAAGTGGCTGACAACTTTGCTCAGTGAACACCTGAAACTCTACTACCTGAGAGGAACTATCTGAGAGATGAAAAGACAGTCAAAAGGCTCAGCATAGATATTTTTAACTCTTCTTATAAAATGTTGGACGTTTTGAAAACGTCAAAATTTTAATAGATATTACTTAGACATTTTTAAAACGTCAAAAAAAACTTAAAATTGGCCTACCTCTACCTTTTCATAAATATTCTTAACGTTTTATCTTTGAAATCACTTATTTCTGGATCTTTTTTTTTTTCAAAAAACGTCAAGAGAATCCCTTTTTCTAGTGGTGTCAAGTAGAAAGGTTGTATTAATTACAATTGAGCTAAGCTTAGTATATCAGTTTTTCCACACTCATAGTCAATATATTCTAGATTTAGTACTCATATAATGCTTAAATTATAGGTTATTAATATGTGTATAGATACTTTTTTTTTTGTCTCGTTGATTTGATTTAGAGAATATATTTGATTAAAATGAGTGAAACACAATTGATATGCTGTTTTCAAATCGAAACAAAGTTAAGGCTTTATCCACACCTAAGACTTAAATTATACCATTTGTGATTAGATGACCAAAAGATACATGACATTTCTTAATTTCCCATTTATTTTACTCCAAATAAAATGAATTTTCATTGTGATAACATGACAAAATTTGATTTACATATTTGTTTATTAGATCGATTAACACTAACTTTCAGCATGACTTGAATTTTGTATGAAACTTAAAAAGATTTAGGCTTTTTCATGAAAACTAAAACCAATAACTGCTTTTTGAACATTACAATTCCTATACACTTTATGAAAATGAAGTAAAGAGGAAAAGAAAGAAAGAAAAACAGAAGCAAAATTAAGCAGAAACAAGCACTATCCATGGTACCAATTCATTTAAATCTCTTTTCTTTTTCTTTTTCTTTTTAGCCTTTTGTTCTTCTTCTTCTCTTTAAATCTCTTGTCTTGTACATGTTCTTCTTTAATGAATTAATTGCTTTCCTTATATATCAACTTTTTTTTCAAATCATGCTGTTTTCCCCCCGACACATTCTCAAACAATTTCAATCCATGCCGTCTCTTCACAATTATATTCTAAAAAGAAAAGATGAAAAGAAAAACTGAGGAATATAATTCTTCCATACTTTTCGTAACTCTAAATAATAATGTCCATGTGACATATGACCTCATTGAGTTAGTTAGGCTCACGTTACATCTTTTTTAATACGTCAAGTTATATACTTACTTTTTTTATATAGTTTTTATGACTCACCTCTTTCATTGTCATGATTGGAGGAAATATTAAGATCAAAGTGATTTTATTTATTTGAGTTGTTTGAGTTTTTCGATTTACTAAATTTTCTTTTTAACACTTTAATGTTTGTATGCCTACTTATATCTATTAAACATTAACTTAATTAGTACATATAATTTATAGTATAGTTAGAGATAATGTAATTAAAATATCATTTTGATATTTGTTATAGTTTAGTTTCTATGCTTTCGTAGTTAAATTTAGTTCTTGTATTTTTAACCAATTTTATTAAAATTAGATTCTATTGTTAATTTGTTGTTTAAATAAATAAATAAATAGTCTTATTGTCTAAACTATGGAATTATATATTTCCATATTGTAGCTTTCTTAATAGAAAATATAACTATTAAAGTAGAGGTTTTTACCATTCAATAAAAAATTTCAAATTAAAATTAAAGGACCAATTTAATTTTAAGATTTATGGAAAGGTAGATAAACTAAATATAAATATATAGAGACCAATGAGATTTGAAATATTGAGTCTAAAAACATCATATTTATACCTTTGTTTGTGTTAAATCATTGTAGTTGATATTATGATTTAGAAATTATACCATTTTTTGTAATCTAATCTAAAAGATATATTAATTACATCTTCACGTGTTAGGGGAAAAAACATACTTTTCTGCATCTAAAATATAATTTGAAGCTCAAGAGTTATTGATATAAACATACATCAACTTCTTTTAAATCATGTTGTTTTCCCCTAACACATTAGACAGCACTAGTAAAAATGGGCCGGAAGTGACATTTATAAAATATAATTTTGCTCACATTATTGTTGGACTCACAACTAGTGATGATCACTAAAAAAGGTAAACTAGATTTGAAGCTCTAGAGTTGCTTTAGGGGAAAAACATACTTTTATATGCATCTCTTATCATAAAAGTTGATATAAACTTTTAGATATGTGAACGGAATATTTTATTAGTAAAAATATTGTATCTATTACATGAAAATACACTGCATAAATAGAGAACCTATACAAAGTAAATAAGGAAATAAATGTAATTATGTCAAAAATATAGAATTTACATTAATACCCTCCCTCAGACTCAAGATGGTAGAGTGGAGGTCAACTTGAGTTTGGTAAGTAACTGACGGAAGCGATTAGATGGTAAAGCTTTGGTGAAGATATATGCAGGTTGCTCAATAGTGGAAACAGAGCGGAGAACTGAAGACCATGTCCCAAGGTTCCCTTGACATATCGAAGGATGCACAGAACAACAGTAAAATAAATGGTTTGAGGAGCAGCCATAAATTGACTAACAATATGAACAACATATGCAATGTCTGGACGAGTCACTGTTAGATAGATGAGACTACCAACAAGTTGTCGATATAAACTCACATCTTCATGAGGAACACCATCAGAAGGAGTTAGATGAACATTGGGATCATCTAGTGGTGTTGGAGTCGGTAATTCCTGAGCAAGCTAACGGATCAGAGACATATTTTGCTTGAGACAACAAATAACCATTCGAGTGTTGAGAGACTTCAAGGCCAAGAAAATAGTTGAGACATCCAAGGTCTTTCATCTCAAAATGTTGACAAAGATAATGTTGTAGGTCGGATATGGCTTGTGGATCATTTCCAATAATAATGAACAATACCATTGGTTGTATGTCGTGTAAAGAGCACAGTGTCATGAGAGCTGGAGGTAAATCCAAGTTGAGTAATGGTGGAGCTAAATGTGGCAAACCAAGCTCGTGGAGCCTGTTTTAGACCATATAATTCACGACGGATGAGACACACCTCGTTAGGAGGAGGAGAAGTGCCAAGTGGTGGCTTCATATAAACTTCTTCAGAAAGAGTCCCATTAAGGAAGGCATTCTTGACATCCATCTGAAGAAGAGGCTACTGCTTGGCAGCAACAACAGCTAACAAACTGCGAACAAATGTCATTTGAGCTACAAGGGCAAATGTTTCTTCATAGTCAATCACATATTCTTGTGAGTATCCTTTTGCAACAAGACGAGCCTTATAGCGCTCAATAGTGCCATCAAAGTGAGTCTTGATTTTGTAGATCCACTTGCATCCAATGGATCTTTTACCGGGAGGTAAATCAACATAGTCCCAAGTGTATGTCTTTTCACGAGGCTGTAATTCATCATCCATTGCTTTCTGCCATAAAGGGTCAGTACTTGCCTCTTGATAAGAGGTGGATTCAACAAGGAAAATAATGGTGGAGAAACAGTGGTAATCAGTGAGATGAATGAGAGGTTCTCTTACCCGAGTAGAGCGACGAAGAGGAGTATCTGGAGTAGATTTAGGAACTTCATTGGAGACAGATGACTGGTTCGGGTTTGCAGGAGTCGGTGCAGATTGAGCAAGCTCATTATCCAGAGTGGGTTCAGAAAGAGGAAAGAGTTCAACAGATGTATTAGTGAAGAAAGGATGAGGGATGGAGAAGGAGGTGTGGAATGAGGACAAACGAGAGAACATAGTATGCTCCCAAAAGGTGACATGTCGAGATATACGGAGTCTTTTAGAAAGTGGATCCCAACATCGAAAACCTTTATGTTCGGTGCCATAGCCAAGAAAGCAATAGAGGCTGACATGTGGTTCAAGTTTAGTGTGTTCGTGAGGATACAGAAGGACAAAGCAGGCACAACCAAAATCTTTAAGGTTTGAGTAGTTGGGAGAAGTACTATATAGTTTTTCGAAGGGGGAGGTGTTCTGAAGAACAGAAGAAGGAAGATGATTGATGGTATAAACAGATTTAAGGGCAGCTTCACCCCAAAATTTTTCAAGATAGGAGGCAGAAAGAAGGAGGGCACGTATTGAGTCAAGAATGTGACGATGTTTGCACTCAACACGTCCATTTTGTTGAGAGGTATGAGGACAGGATCGCTGAACAAGAGTGCCATGTTGGAAGAGAATGGAAAGAAGAGCGGAGTCTTTATACTCCAAAGCATTATCAGTGTGAAGAGTTTTGCTAGGATAAGAGAATTGAGTGTGAATCATGTTAGCAAACTCAATATACGTGCGAGATAATTCAGAATGATGTTTAACAAAATAAATCCATGTAAATCAAGAATAATCATCAATGAATATAACATAATAGCGATAACCATGAACAGTAGTAGTAGGGGCAGGACCCCAAATGTAAAAATGAACTAAATCAAATGGTTTATCACATATAGAATTGGATTGAGAAAAAGACGAAGCAGGTTGTTTAGCAAGTTTGCAATTTAAGCAGTTAAAAGGAACAAACTTAGAGAGATTATTCAAATTGTTAACAGAAATTAAATGACGAAGTTTTTCAGAAGAAGCATGACCAAGACGAAGATGCCACTGATATGTGTCAGAGTCAGTGACAGAAGCAGAAATGGAGGAAGGAGAAGGAAGCTGAAGTGATATGAGCTCAAACAATCTTCCCACTTTGCGACCCATACCAATCGTCTGTCTAGTCTGCAGATCCTGAACCTGACAACCATAGGGAGAAAAGAAAATAGTTAAACCAAGGTCACATAATTGACCAACGGACACAAGATTAAAGTTCAACTTTGGGACACAGTAAGTATAAGGGAGATGCAAACTAGGAGTATCAATGGTACCAGTATGAGAGATGTTCATACAGTTACCATCAGCAGCATAAATAGAAGGTAAGGATTTTACAGGACTAGAAGTAGACATAAGAGAAAAGTTAGAGGTCATATGGTTACAGCAAGCAGAGTCAAGAAGACATCGATTACCTGGTGAGACAGCAAGAGCAGAGGATGATGAAATTAACTGATTCAATAGGCTCTGAAGATCACTTATCTGAAGGGAGGAGGTGGAATCATCTGAGGTAGTAGCAGCGATAGAGGAGGTACTGGGTTTAGTAAAATTCTTTTCTTTTGTAGAGGAACCTGGAGGTCGGGGTGGTCTTGTAGGAAAGTTATCTAGAATATGGCCATGTTTACGACAGTACCTGCACTCTATTTTAGGACAAGTACTAAATTTATGACCAGAACGCTTACAATTTTTACAAAAGGTGTTTGATGCTCTATTGCATGGATAAGTGCTCGCAAGGACAACGTCAGAATGTTTAACGGGATTGATGCCAAGGCGTTTTTCTTCAAACAAAATCTATTGGATAGCTGCATCCAATGAAGGCAAGGGATTGCGGTGTAGTAAGGCAGCTCTGACAGATTCATATTTAGGACGTAATCCCATAAGGACCTTAATAAGTCGAAGATGATCTTTGTTGATTTTAGCTTGATCAAGCTGAGTCCAAATGGGTTGAAGGACTGCCAAATATTCATTAACAAATTGACCAATATCTTGATGGGGATTGACAAGTGTACTGTGCAGTTGGTAGTAATGAACTAATCCAATAGATTTAAAGCGTGTATACAAAAAATCCCACAATTCTTTAACATCGTCAAAAGCAACAAATTGTGCATGTATAGCAGGAATAGAAGTGTTACCAATCCAGGTGATAATTTGATGATTTTTACTATCCCAATCTTCGAGGCATTCAATAAATTTATTATTGTCGTCCTTGTCATGTTTGGTTGGTTTAATAATATCGCCAATGACAATGCGACATAGTTTCCTGCCAATTAAGAAGCTCTTCATTTGATTAGCCCAAGTAAGACAGTTTGTCCCATCGAGCACTATGCTAATGGGTCGAACAACATAGTCTTTTTCCATTATGTTGGGATTAAAACAGTATATGCTAAGATAATAGTCACAAAAGTGAAAGTAGATCAGACTAGAAGACAAATCAGATATGAAGAACCAAGTATCTAAGATGGAGTGGATTTTCAGTTCTTCAACCGGAGCACTACGTCGCTGGAGTAGAGCGGATGCAAACAGTGATTCATGCAAACAAATGGAGGCTGTAGCCCACGAGTAAACATAGATAAATCTGGGCTAGATTTAAATAGAGGGATGTGCGAATCAGATCTGAACAGACGTGCGACTGGATCTGGACGGAAAACTACGTTGTTGCTGATGAGATTTAAACAAACATGCTTCACGGACGGAGAAGTCGGCCTTCGCGGTAGCAGGCTTCACGAGCAGCCAGCAAACAGAACCAGAGTAGAGCAGACAGACTGTCGGTGACATGAAAATGAACAAAGGATACTCTGATTAGGTTGTTGGCGGACGAAGGAACGAAGACAAAGGATGGAAGCGTCGGCTGCCGGCGAGTTTTGCGGCAGAGAGGAGCCGCGGCGACGGCTGGATTAGGTTAAACCTGCTCTGATACCATGTGAACTAAATATTTTATTAGTAAAAATATTGTATTACATGAAAATACACTATGCATAAATAGAGAACCTATACAAAGTAAATAAGGAAATAAATGTAATTATGCCTAAAAATGTAGAATTTACATTAATAAGATATATACAGAGGAAACACATATGTGAACTTCATGTGACTCCTAGTAGTTGAGTTTGTTTGAAAATGGAGAAGAACGTGACATGAAAAAGAGAAAACATACTCATCTCAACTTAGGGTCCGTTTGGATTGAATTAAGAAAAAAATGTTTTTCAATAATACATTTCCTTTTAAACACTTTTTTGAAAATGAATTTAAAATTTAAACACTTAATGTTTGGTTAGACTTTTTTATAAGTGTTTATATGTGAATTTGGTTTTTAAAGATTTCTCCAAAATAGATTATTTTATAAATGAATTTTTAAAAAATGCATTATTTTAATTTGCCAAACACTATCATTTTTTTCAAAATAGTTTTTTGCCAAAATTAAACACTTTATAATCTAAACCAAACACACCCTTAGTGTGTTTGCCACAACGCTATGATACTTAAGTGAAACAGTGAGAGAATGTGGGAGCAAAGAGAGTTTGAAAGTAGAATTCATGCTACATCATATGAAGTTATTATGATGTGTATTTATAGAGGTGGCCGATTGACCTAGGTTGTTCTGCTAGGGACTTTAGAGTTAATGGAGCTATAATTATATAACTTATTGATGAGTAGTGAGGCATGACTTGATTTCAATATGTTTAGCTTAGGGTTGGTGTCGAGACCTTTCTAATACCGTATTGTGAGCTTAAAATATCTCTTGGATCGGGCATACGTGAGATATGTCTCGTTATAATGTTAGGAATTTGTTAAGACTCATAACCCCTATGAGACCGAGGCTAAGCACACTACTTGAGCCAAGATCCAAGTCCTTTCCTTTTTCTTTAGGTTTATTTTGGCTATAAGTTGTTAATACTTTTGTCATATTATTATGATTTTTTTTTTTTACTTTGTTGTTCTTATTTTCACCATATGTCGATTACCTTATTCGATCTAAAATCACCAAGAAAAAAAATAATTACAAAAGTAGAAAGTTGAAGTGTATCAAATATTCACTAATTAATCTTTGACATCCATAGAATTCATCATTAATAACGATTTAAGGGGTTTACATACATAAAAATCAATAATATCTCACTCATGATATGATTGAGATCATGTTGGAAATGACATGAACTAAATTCTGTAAAGTATAATATCTACACAAATGGTAGTAAAAAGCAGATACTTTTTAAAACAATATAATAAATAATATATAAAACTTGGATTTAATTTCCATGCATGCAAAATTCCACAAAATATAATTTTCAATGATGAAGAATTGATATTAAAAAAACTCAAAGATTATCAAACATTCTTTAATCCTTTCCCTCCAATTTTGACTAAAAAAAAAACTTCCACTAAGGTCTCTATTATTGAACAAATAAAGCTAACTAGCTAGGCCACACAACAAGTAAAATTAATAATATACACACACCAAACTTTATTAAGAAAGTAAAGTTTTAACCTTTTTTTTTCCTTTCCAAATCCTCTTTACTTTTGTATCCCTTTTACGAGAGAAAAAACAACTAATGTATTATATCTTACATCACATCATTTATAACAATGACTTCAATCTGTATCGTTTTTCATTATTATAAATTATCTTATTTTAGGAGGTTGCTACGTTATTGAATGAATACTATTTTTAATATTATAATTATAAGATATATTAGAGAAAATAAATTAATTATAATCTTAAACTTATTAATTCGTACCAAAAACAAAATTTAAAGAATATTAAGAATTCGAGAAATCTCAACAAACGTAACTTTTTATGTCAAATATACTACATATTCTATTAGTTGAGTTGAAACAATGTTAATTCATTAAATACCTTCTTTTATGTTGATTAATTATTGTGGATTTATACTAAATAGTATCGTTATTGTATAAATTATATTTTAACAATAATCAACTCTAAGTGGTTCGATTACAAAAATAGTATTGGAAGAGAGTTTTAACATTCTATTATCTAGAGTATTGATATTTAATTATTTATTTGTTTATTTTAGATGCCGTTTGATAACTAGTTTATTTTTTTAAAATGTTGTTTTGGAATTTGAAATTTGACTAAAAATTCGAAGATGTAAGTTATGGTAAGAAATCAAAATAATATACTTAATTTAAAAAAAAACGATTATCGAACTAGAAGAAATTGTTTTTGTTACCAATGTTGGGGAATGATGGGAGGAAATTGCACCCCAAAAGCTAGGCCTTAGAAATGTTTAGAAATGACATTTTTCTTTATTTTTATTTCCAAATGAGTGTTAAACTAAAATTTAAATGATATTAAACTTTACAACTTTTTTTTGCAATTTAATATTTTTCAAAGGTGAATTTTTAACCATTTCTTAATTCAGAAAATGCAATAATTTTTTTTTTTTATGGTCATATAATTTTCTAAGTTACAAAATATATTTTTAACACAAGCAGTAGTATAAACTAGCTAGGAATTGCTTACGTACAAAAAAAGTAAGAAAGATTTAATTCAAAATTAATATAAGACTAAAAGACTAACAAATCAAGTAGTAAACGAAACTTGAATTAATAAATATGAATACGAAATAAAAATTAATTGAGAAAACATAGCATAGTTTTGTAGTCTAAAAATTTGTATTTCACCTTTTATTATTTTCTTTCTTTCTTTACACTATGTGGACATATTTTTCTTAAAAATAATATAATTTTTAAAATTATTTTTTCTTTTATCATGGTGGCTTCCACGTGGAAATCAAATTCAATCAAGTGGATGAGTCATCCATTTTGCGTTGACCAATGTGGGCCAAGGCAAGCAAACATTGGTTCGAAACTTTCTCTGGTGGATCGATTGTTTCTTTTTCTTTTCAGTACGTGGACGGACTAGATTTCTTTCATCTAATGGACGATACTCTTTTTATGATTATAAATATTCATAATTCAATATATATATATATATATCACGATTAATACTATATACATATATATGTGTGTGTGTGTGTGTGTTCATTGTTCATGTTAGTTCAACTATAAAATTTACTTAAGAATATGTAATTTTAAATTTAGGTTTGCTTTTGTTAATTCAGGTATATAAATGAAGATTTTGAAAAATGATTGTAAATGATAAAATTTAGAAGTTTTATTTACTTTTATTTATATATATATTTCATAATTATTTTCATTTATTTTGTGATATATGAAAATGCATTATAAATTTATGTTATAAACAATATTTAGATTTAATATTGTACTAAATATTACTTTTCTCCCTCTTTTTTTCTACTATAAAAACTAAAACCTCATTTGACTTTTTTTTCTTCTTTTTAAATTTCGTTTTTAAATTTTGTTTATACAAAATAAAATATCAATATTTTTTAATAATTAAGTATAATTATAGCATGATAATCAATTAAAATTAATCAGTACATATAAATACATGAACACAATTTAACCGATATAAAATTGGAGTTTTTGTAAAAATAGCAACAAAAAAAATAATAATAATAGAGCTCATGTCACAACATTTTCTATATTTGCAAAAATAGTAAATTTAAAAGTGACGACTTTCTGTTAGCCCTATGATTATCGTCTGTGACAATTAGTTGTTTTTTTCTAAATATTTTTTTTGTCATTTGATGCAATTTTTCTATAAAATTTTTCATTAATTCATCCACACATTATAAAAAGAAAAAATTGAAAAAAAATACATGAATTCAAATAGACAACTTACTTTAGACATTAACTTGAAATTAATTATAATCATTAATCTTTCTCCACTACCCCCATTATTCTTCATCTTTCTCAAACAAAAATGTCTCATCTTTGAGAAATTAAGGGATGATAAAATTTCAATAGTACAGAGGACGTATGTTCATCCTCTAATAGTAATTACCTACTTATAAAAAAAGTAAACACCTACAAATTCTAAACACAATTTTCTTTTGATTGCAAAATCCATTTGTTGCAATGGGTCTAAAAAAATAGATGAAAATTATCCATATGAACTTAGTTTAGCTCAAGTTATGATTCAAATCATCTTCTACTTAAAATATTTTTTAAAAAAAAGTAATAAAAATTGATGAAAATCATTTAAAAGAAATTATTTATAGGAAAACAACACAAGTTTTAAACCTAAAATTACAACATGAAACGTCAGAAGTAATTGAGCTTTCAAATTTATTCAATCTTTTTAATCTTTAAACTAGTTCAAGTAAACTTTTTAAGTTTGTGTCAAATAAGTTTTTTTTTAAAAAAAAAATTATTTGTAGTCTGATAGATTTTTTATGTATCATAAAGTTGAATTTTGTGTTTACAAAATCATGTGTTAATTTGTGAATTATAACTAAATTTGTTGACATATAAATTAGACAACTGATCACTTTCATGTGACTCAACAATAAAATGCTTATTTGAAGATGAAGCCACCTATAAAAGAAAAATGCTCATCATCGTAGTGTTTGTCACATAAACTTTGATTGTGGAGTAAAAAGTGAACATACATTATAAGAGGATAAAGTTTTAAAAATGAGAAATAAGTTATTTTTAATGGAGTGATAACACATTTTATATCGAAGTTAGTTTAGATCATTCAACAGATTAAAATCAAACTAATAAAAAGATGTGCTTTTAAAGTTATTAAGTCAAACCGAACACCAATATTAAATAGGGGTTGAAAAATATGTGAGATGATCGATAATATTCTTCAGCTGTATCGAAAGTAATTAACCGAAAGAATAGTTAAAGAAACAGAAAGAACAAATAACACATAAAGTTTTGTTAACACAATTCGAACTACGTCTGGGGAGCTTCTCCGCTCAGATAAGAAATATTATTAAGATTCAAATGAGTAATCAACAATAACATAAACTTAATCAAAGACATGCTCCTCATGAATTTATATTTGAATCTACTTGAAGATAAACTCAGGCTCCCTTAATTCTTTGACCGCAGTTCACAACTATTTTAGTCTTCTTTCATATTTCTTATTTACAGGTGCAGCGTAAATACCACTTGCAGAACTTCAGTAATACATATTTAGAAAGAAGGCAATTCGATTACCTTCCCAAATAATAATTCTTCAAGAGATAATTTCTCCGAAATCAATTTTTCATCAATGTACACACCGAACTAAGCTCATAACATAGCTATTTAAAGATCACGATAATATATCTCCACTAACTTCTTTATGCAAAGATATAGATAAAAGATTCATATTAGAAAGAAATATCTTTTATCTTTAAATAATATCCATATCTTTAAGTAATATCCTTTATTTTAAATAACCACATTAATAATAATAAAAAGAAACTTATTATTTTTTTTTGGCAAAAATATCCTACAGGGTTTTTTAAAAATTAGGACAAAACGCAAAAATATTTACACAGTATAAAACAATTTTGAAAAAAAAAAAAGAAACCACAAGCTTAACAACGTTAAATTAAAAAAAATACTACGGTTAATCAGCCACACAGGCACACGAAAAGTTTGATACATGATTGTCCAAATATTGGTACATGATATTGTTCAGATCTTGTACCAAGAACAATAAGATAAAAAGAAAAATGACGGAGAAGGAAGAAATTCTAGAAGAAGAAATGAAGAAATTGCGAAGATGTAATAATATGAAGAGTAGATGAAGAAATCATAAAGAAAATAAATAAATCGCAAAAAAGAATAAAAAAAAGAAGTGACAAATCGTAATATTCAATAGGAAAGCTATAATTTATAAAAAATAAAATGGTGGCTTTTTGAGGATTTTTTTTTTTTTACACAAATCATAAATATTTTTAGGTTTGATGTTATATTTACCTAAATTATTCTATTAAATATTCAAATTCTAAGTTTTTTTTTATAAAATAAATTCTAATTTGTATCTTGAAGGTCAACAAAAGTTATTAAAACAATATATGAATATATAACTATGAAGTCTATATGGTTTGATTTTAGTTTGATCCCTTGAAACTCATAGCTTTTAATTTCACTTTCAATTGTTCTTAAACCAATGAACTAAATATAGCCCTAGTCTAGTACAACTACTTGGCAAAAATAAATAAAGTATAATATTATAAATACTAATAATAGATATTACATTTCCATGTATAATATAATAAAAAAAAACAAATGGTCTTTTCACTCACCTAGTCACTTCATTGCCATATTTCAAATAATTATCAATCTATTTGTTGCCCATTTTTCTCAAGCTTACAATCAATTAATATTTATTTAATTCACCTCCTACTTGCTTCTCGATCTATACATAGAAGTCTTTAGAAGATTTTTTAATCCACCACGTACTTGCTTCTTGGTCTATAAATAGGGACCTTTAACGTATTTTGTAAAAACATTCAATATTGATAAATTTTCAAAGAAACGGAAGACAGTGAAAAATGTTAGAGTATTTTTTATATTTTTATATTTTAAATAGAGTGAAAAAAAATCACTAAAGACAAAATTCGTTATACTCGATTTTTTCTAAATGTGTAATTAGTTTGCTTTTTTTTTTTTTCTTTTGACGTTTTTCCTTATATATTATATTTATTTTAATAATATAAACCATGCTTTTGTTGAGTCACATTTTCACACCATAATATCATTTATATGGACGAAAAAAAATGACAACATGAAGGAAATTAATGGGTGAATTTTCGAGAAAATTAAAATAAATAAATTTTATAACCATTACTTTCACACACGACCATTTTTAAAAAAATATTTCAGGTTTGTCATTCATTTCCATCTTATTTATTTTTTCTTCTACAATTTTTTTTCCACTTCATTATTTTCCAATTTTTCTTTTTTTTTATTTTTTTGAAATCATGATATTTGTTTTCAATCAATCGTAGATCTTTGTTGGATATTGGTAAAAACGATCCTAAACGAATTTTTTTTTGAAAAAAATGGTATCCAAATCTAAATTGATTCTAAAACTAACAAAAATAATCTTGAAAAAATAATAGTTTAGATTTAAAAGATCACGTACCCAAATCTAAACTACAAAAAAATATTGAAAAAAATTGTTTAGATTTATTGTGTAGCTATATGATCATATACCAAATATGACGTGTAGCCTATTAATCGGGTGTTGTATTTTTGTATTTTTGGCCGTGGGTTTTTTTTTATTTTTGAAATTATTCTAAGTATTTTGTCGATTTATTATATATTTTTTCAAAAAAATCCGTTTTTTTTTTTCCTAACAGAAGTTAGTTTTGAAAATTAAAACTTGATTTTTAAAAAGAAAAATGGAATATGTATCCAAACATTTTTCTAAAAACGGTAGAAATTAAACCACTTTGTGAGACGTTCATTTTTAGATTTTAATTAAAAGTTTATTATCGTTTGGTTTTCCAATATCCCTAATTTTCTAATAAATATTTTAATTCACACTCACACTCTAAAAATGAAAAAAAAAAAAACCCACTTAATTTTAACTTTTACAATTTAATTTGATCATCGAAAAATTGTTATCAAACGAACTTGAGATGATGATGTCTTAATGATAACTTAAATTAACATTCAACGATTCAATGAGTAAAAACAGAAAGAAAAAAAAAAAAAAAAAGGTTCAAAAGTAAACTATTTCTTATGTAGAAATTATAAGCTCAGCGTTCAATTTTCAAATTTGTCCTTAATATATTAAAAGCTTTAATTTTACCTTATTTATTAATTTGTGTAGAGAAAAAAATTAAACTGTCCTTTACAACTTTCCTTCCAAATTTAAACCAACAAATTAATCCTACAAAATCACTTTTTAGCTTAGGAGAAATTGTTATGAATAACGTAGAAGAATAAAACTATTTACAAAATATAGCAAAATTTTCAAATAAAGAGAGTTAGATGAATTTTGCTATATTTGATAAATAGTTTTAATATTTTATTATTTTTGTAAAAGTTCTAATCGATCATTTTGTTATTTTTAAAAATTATACTTTGATTTCTTACCCTTTTTATTATAATTTTCACATTTCTTAAATAAGTATTTAAATTATTATTAAATTATCAATACAAATGGTTATCAAAGTCAACCTATACACGTTTATGAACTTGGAGTGATAGATATACTTTTTCTAGTTTAAGAACGTGTGAAATATAGAAAAATTAAATTTATTTTACTTTAGTCCCTATCCTTTTTAATTATCTCTCTTTTTCTCTATGAAGAGAGAACTTACTCTTAATTAGTATAGTTTGATAATTTTTTTACCATCTACCGTAAGTTTATACAATCAATAAAAGAAAAGCCACAAAAGTACCTTAAATTTATATCAAGTAATCAATTCTAAGACATCCATAGTTCCATTTTTAAATCTCACCTCGTCGACCAATGATTATTTATTTATTTTGCAAAGATACTAGATATATTACTTAAAGAATTAAAGAGAGGAACCTCACAAGCGGAATTCAGCAATCCACACGTAAATAATCAAGACTAAAGTCGATTAAACACAAAATTTGAACACAAACAACTCAAGGGAAAAGTTCTCCAAGAAGAAGAGATTGTTCGAGTACTCTAAGAAGAGAAACTCAAATTCAACTAAAAGACAACGAATAAATTTTTGAATCGGAATATTCGAAGAGATAGATGTTATAAATGATATGAAATATATATAGAGATATATAATAATGGTAAAGATGTTCCATTAGGGTTTATATTTAGTGGTGGAACCAGGAAAGAAAAAAGAAAGTGAATTCCAAATCACTAAACCACTTCTCTTCTTTTGATATCATCTATCTATGAATTAAGCAAATAGCAAAGCCATGAATTGTTTGTTTGGACATTTAAAAGGCTTTGTGTTTGTGTGCATGTGTCTTCTGTGTGTATGCGTGAGTTTCTTGTGTGTTTAAAACGATCCCAACTATTCTCCATCGCAAATCCACTCATTATCTTACCCTAATATTATTCCATTTTCATCAACCATTTCTACACCTTTTTATGGTCTACTTTCTAATTAAACTAAGGAGGGGTCTTCCTTTCTTATATTTATTCTTTAGTTTGAATGTCTTCTATGAATTAATCATTCAATATGATTCTATCTATTCTCAATCATATTATCTCAAAAAAAAAGTTATTTGATAATATTGTTGATTTTTTTTTTCTTTGGTTGAATTTACAAGTTTAATTTATAAACTTTCAAATTTATATATACGTATAACATATGTATATTTGGTTTTTGAATAGTTAAAAAATGAGTTATCTTTAAATATAATAAGCTTAATAAAAATATTTATAAATATTGTTTTACTTTATATTTATATATTTATAGTAAGTTCTGATAGACTTGATAGACATCTGTCATTTTAGTGATAAACTCCTCGTAAATGTTTATCTTGGTTTATCGTACCATATTACATAAAGAAAGTAATTTTTTTCTACATTTATAAATATTTTCAATAGTTTGTTATTTAAAATAGGTTGAAGTTGTGCCTAATAAATATTTAAACTTTAAAATTTTCAATATATCATTCAACCATTAATTTTATATTCAACCACTCATTTATCTTTTCTAAAACCTTTTAAATTGGCTAATGAAATAGTACTTGTGAAGTTGAACATGATTTTATACTTTTATTTTATTTTTATTAGGTTTGTATTTTTCTTTTTTCTTCTTTTAAACGTTGAATAGGCCAAGTTTAAAAATAGGCAACTGACAAACTATTTAGAAAAAAGAAAACATCTAAAGACATAATTGAAAAAAAGATGATGGGAAATTGTGTATTATTATTATTATTATTCGTTGCCCATATATATATATATATATTCCTGAATTTAGATTAAATTTGAAAGAGGGTGTGTGACAAAGCAAATGAAAGGAAGAACAAAACCATGTAAGAGACACACACGTGGCAGATGATGTGGCAGGTGGAGGTGAATCCTAGTAATCAAAGTTTAAACTGACGTATACATATGCATGTAAAAAACAAACTAAATGGAAAACAATTCTCTGTTCTAATCTCCTTTTTCTTTTTTTCTTCCATAAACAAATACTTTTAAAAATTAAACTCTTTTCTATTTTAATTATTATTAAAAAAAAAAAAAAAAGGAAAAATTGGTGGATATATACGTTGGATTGATCGTAGTGTTTGTCTATAGATCACAGACAATTACAAAAATATCTCTTTTGTCTCTCTTTTCCACCGCCATTATTCTTCTGCAATAACTTCATTTCAAGCTCATCCTCTCCTCTCCTCCCATGGCTGCTGGAGAAGAAAGCGGGTCCAGACCCATACCAAGATCCAAACCATACTTGAGTAATTCCTGTATTCTTCTCATAGGTATTTCAAATATTATTTTCTTCTAACATCCTTCTTATTTTCTGTATTTATATTCTGTGAACTTCTCTTCTTATTTCTTCAGTTCGTTATTTTTTTTCTTCTCATTTGCTTTATATTTTAATTTAAAAAAATGCAGAGAAAATTAGTTTTAAAAGTACTTTGCAAAAAAAAAAAAAAAAAATTATTTTTCAATTTATGTGATTGGGCCGGGGATCAAAATTTTGATTTTATAAATATAAAAGAAAAAAACATGTTTTGGTCAACTGAGTACAAAATTATTAATCTATATTTAATACTTTAACTTATTATAAGTTAAAAGTTATTATTTAACTAACATGTAGTTGTCATCAAAGACACTCGTTAATTATTATTAATGTAGTAAATAATAATCTTATATAGATTTGATTATTTTAATGTAGTAAATATTCTTTCGAATGCTTGGATTTTCAAATTATTATAATTATTTTGAGGAAATTTTACATTATTAATTATATATATATATATATATATACACACAAGTATAGTAATTAATGGAAATATATGGAGAAACGAAAAATGAAAAATAAGCAGAGAAAAAGGTGTGTAAAGGAGAAAGCATGTGTTTGATGATTTTGGATTATTATTAACAGTGGTATCGGGGATGGAGAGGTTTGTATTCAAAGGAGTGGCGTCGAACTTGGTGACGTATTTGACGGACGTGATGAAGATGAGTAACTCATCGGCAGCGAAGACGGTGAGCAGTTGGTGCGGTTTCACTTCCATGTTACCGTTGGTGGTGGCGCCGCTAGCTGATTCTTATTGGGATCGTTATTCCACCATTTTAGGTTCTGCTTTTCTTTACGTTCTGGTAATTTACTTTTTCTCTCTTACTTACGCTTTTTTCTTTTTTTTTTTTGGTAATTTTCTTTTTCTTTTTTGGGTTTTGGATGATGACTCATTACTCATCATATATATGCAACAAATGGACCATGACTCATTACCCTTATATATCATGTCTTAATCAATTGATTTTTTAAGAGAGGTTACTTGTGACTCGGTTGGTTGAGGTGGAGTTTGGTTTGACTTTTTACTTATTGCAAGTGAAAACTCGCACAATAAATATACTTACTTCGTTTAATAACGGTTGGATATGTATTATAGATTTTTTTTATTGAGATAATTAATTATGTGAATTTTTGGTTATATGTTCACCATCTCAACTTTTACTAGAATGGTTACGGTTGAAAAGTTGATCTAACATGCAAGAAGGAAGAACCTATTGCATTGAAAGATGGTGTTATATAGTAGAGATTGGACATATATCTTTAGCACTAGAGCGAAGTATCATAACTACGTACCTCTTCCTAGGAAGAGATTGGAGGTCACGTCTCTTTTTATATCCTTATGGTATTACTTCATTAGTGGAAAGTAAGGATATTAGGAGAGGTATATGCTCGAGCTCAATTATAATATAGACACCACAAACTAAGAAATTCAGTCTTTAATGACGTAGAAAAAACGTTGATGAAACCAATCAGTAAACATGAAGTGAAGTGTGTTTGTAAACTATTTAAGGATGTTCGGCCATCAACTTTATAAGTTGATATTAAACAAATGAAGTTTGCACATTATCAAGGATAACCTCTCTTCTTTCTCTTTCTTTTTCTTTTTCTTTTTCTTTTTTTGTTTTATTAAAGTTTCTAGCTATCTTATTATTCTACCACTCTAAACACAAAATTTTGAACTTTAACATATCAACTCTAGACTTCATAAGTACTCAACTTCGTGAAAACAATTAATCCTCCATTTTTAAGAGACGTATTTAGGTGAGGTTGACATGGAACATATTTTGGAAACTTTTCCGTGGAGTTTCTGTTTCTGTTTTCTTTAACTATTATTATTATTATAAGTGGTACCACATTATTATTGATCTCGAATTGGAGTGAGTGATTTGAACTCTTAATTGGAAAATATTTAAAGAAAATTAATGTGTTTTTAGCTCTAGCCAAAGGTGAGGAAGAAATAGATATTTAGAGAAAATTAATGCACTTCCGACCTCTAGAAATGTTGTGTGATAAACAGATTTGTTTCTGTTAAAAATCACTTCCGACCTCTAGAAACTAAAACACACTTCCGACCTCTAGAAATGTCAAACTTTTATTGGATTAGTGACATGTTTTCTCTTTAAATTTGTGTTAATTTAAACATTAATGATATTAAGAGTCTAGTTTCTATATTTTTAATTTTGTTTAATTTTAGTCTCAATTGTGATTTCCTTTTTTTTTTTTTTTGTCAATTTCGATTATGCAATAATTTGGTTTTAATTAATTAGATTTGTTAAACAAATTCTATTAAATCTTAAATGTATTTTTAAAATGTAGTATAAGAACTAAATTGATGTTTCCAAATTGGAACAAATTTAGAAATATAGTCTAGATTTTTAGTGTACTTCCAAAGTTTAACCTTGTTTATGTAGTTTTAATCTCTTTTAAAAGAGAAAACTTATCCCCTTGAATAATTTTCTAAGTGGAAAAATTTGTAAGAAAAAGAAAAATTAGAACACACAAAATTTTGTCTCTTCTAGTGGAAATTTTTCTCCTGTCTATAGTGCTTTTCTTTTCTTTCTAAAAACCCAGACCACCTTAATTTTTTAAATCTTGAGCCTTTTCAATTTTGTCTTTAGTTTTTTCACTTTAAAAATAATGAAGTTTATTTATTTTAAAATTTTCTAAATACAAATTTTATATATATATAAATTGAGATTCCACTTTGGATATTATTATTGTGATGAGTGTAAGGAAAGGGGGTGCAATCTTTAGGCAAAAGTGAATCGATGATTTGATTCAATTATATATCAACTTTCTCTCCTTTTACAAAAAAAAAAAAAAAAAAAATTCCTTTTTCTTCCTTTTTCCTACTTTTATTTTTACCCATAACTTAATAATTCTCAATTGGACACCCTTTTTATGTCATCAAAATTAAAGTATAACATGTTACACAATTTGCTACATATGTTATCGAGTCGGTTGATTGAAAAGGGCCAAATTCGCTCGACCAGAGGAGGCAGGGATTAGTCGGAGAGTTTGGTTTGGTTGAGATAAGACTAGTCAAATCGACTTTATATTTTGTTTATTTAATAAATAATTTATTTTAATATAAAAATAGAATACATACAGTTGAATTACCCAAAAATAAAAAATTTAGAAATAAAAACTTTTTTAAAATAAAACAAATTGACCAATTGGTCAATGATTTGGTTGGTCAATTTGACACTTTTCGACAGTTGAGGCCAATTTGAACATTGTTCAATGCAAATAAATTTGGACAAAAAATCAACTTGGACTTATCGTTGCTCACTCTAATTTGGGTCGCAGATAATCTCTCGTAATAAATTTGTTCAAAACAATACAGAACTTGAAACAAGTATATCCTTAGCCCCAAGAGGAAAAACACAACCAAGAGCAACGATATAAAAAGATAAAAGGGTACGAGGAGGGGAATTTTAATGTTTGGTTTGATGACTGATATCATAATCAAAACTAGCAAGGTCGAACTTGAATATCATGCAATATGTCAAACATGCAAATAGATTGTATGGATAGCCTATACTTTTGGATGGTTATGGTTTGCTCCGATTTTTTGAAAAACACAAAGATGATCAGGTTAGAGTTCACTAATAATGTGTTAATATTATCTTCGAGGGTTGGGCTGTGTACTAATGAAGGTTTAGAATGATGAGTGTGATTGTGGGTACAAGGAGAACAGTGAGTGAGAGAGTAAGCAAGAGTGCTAGTGTAAGACGAGTCTTGTATAAATAGCTTTATAATCTCACGTTCTCTTAAATCACAAAGGGGTACTATTGATAATTAATATATACACTTGTTGTATTTTGATAAATGACAGATGATCATTCTCGTTATTTTTAAATTTTCACAGTTTTTAAATTTGGGGTGAAACCAACATTATGGTCATGAATTAAGATCATGTATACCAAAAGAGAAAACTTCCATCTTTCGAATGAAAAAACAGCATTACTACAAGTGCTAGCATGAAATATGAAAAAAAAAAAAACAAATAAGACATTAGGAGAGAAATGAATTTTGTCCACAATGATATTAAAGTGAAAGTACCAAAAGGGAACTAAAGAAGAAAATCCATGGAGCAAACGATGATGGAGAGAAAAGAGAGAGAAAAAAGAGAAAAATCGGAGATGAAAAGATCGACAAAGAAGAGGAACAAAGAAAAAGTAGAAATCGGAAAGAGGGAAGAAAAAAGAAGGAAAAAGAGAAGATAAGATTAATTTTGTTAGAATAATGATCCTGTCTAACCTTAACCTATGTGTTAGGATGCTCCCAAATAGGTACCATCAAGGGAGCACCAAGTTTTTCTCATTCTGTAGATTTGATAGATGATAATGTAAGCAAGAAGATGAAATTCTTAAGTTCCAGAAGTTGGACAAATGAGCTTTTGGAATTGAGGCTCTCATAAAAATTACCTTAAAACG
Source organism: Cucumis hystrix (assembly GCA_025688845.1). Classification (NCBI taxonomy): domain Eukaryota; kingdom Viridiplantae; phylum Streptophyta; class Magnoliopsida; order Cucurbitales; family Cucurbitaceae; genus Cucumis; species Cucumis hystrix. Next base: position 21,569,261 of record CM046886.1, on the reverse strand, counting down.
AAATTTCGGAGATAAAGTTAACGTAATTCCTACACCTAAATACAAAAACCACCAATGAACTAAAAAAAATTATTCAATCCACCCTAAACAACCTCTCCATCTTACTCCACTAAATTATTTCTTTTTCCACACATCTTGCGAGTTATGAAACTTACATATATCTTTGAATCAGGGTCTAGTTGCTTTAACATCAACAACATTAGCAAGAACATGGTCACCAACAAACACAGCCTCATCGTTCCTGTTCTCGTCTCTCTACCTCATCTCCCTCGGTCAGGGTGGCTATAACCCTTCTCTCCAAGCCTTCGGTGCCGATCAGCTCGACCACGATGATGCTGAACTCCCAACCATCAATGCAAGAACCCCGACGGATGAGAAACCAAAGAAGAAAAGCTTGTTTTTCCAATGGTGGTACTTTGGAGTATGTAGTGGCAGCCTTCTTGGTGTGACAATCATGTCTTATATTCAAGATAACTTTGGTTGGGTGCTTGGATTTGCCATTCCTATGTGTGCTATGGTTTCTTCAGTTGCTCTGTTTAGCTGTGGGACTAAAATCTATCGCTATAAAAGAGATGTTGAAGAAGATGAAGTGGAGAAGAGAAGGTTTGTGAAGGTTATGGAGATTTTTAAAGCTACTGCTTCTAGGCTCATGTGTTGGAGAAGTGTTGTTACTACGACGTTGTCCATTCACAAATCTGATGATGATGTTGAGTTAGAGTAAGAACCAAATCACTTTGATCCAAATCCAAGTTTGTTTTATAATCATTTCATTTTTTTTTTAAAACAAAACTTGTATAGATTTTATATATATATATATATATCTTTTATTGTGTTAATAAAATATAAGCCAAGTTTAGTAATGATTTTGTGTTTTAGCTTGTATGCTTTTGAAAATTATGTTCACTTTCTCCTAAATTTTATACTTTTCACATTTTTTATAATTAAACTTATTTTCTTTCAATATTTTTACCATTTAATTTTCTCAAACAAGTTCTTAGAAACTTAATCTTTCTGGTTTTCAAAGTTTGGCTTGAGTCAAAATAGATAACAAATCAATGAGTCTATAGGCTTATTTTTCAAAAACTAAAGTTCAAAATTGTATAGTTACTAAATGAGACATCCTTATTCATAAGCTTGATTTGTAAAAACTAGAAACTATACTGTGGTTGAATGGATTTTAGAAAAATAGTATAAAAAAAGAAGAAGAAGAAGAAGCTCTTCTTTGTTTTAGTGTTTGAGCTGACTATATATTGTGATTTGCAGGCTACAAGAGACCAAGCCATTGTGCCAGGAAAACTCAGGAGCAATAATGAAAGCTATGGTTGACAAAAACAACACCACAATAATTCCAAGAGAAAGAGTGTGTGTGCCACACAAGGTAAAATTGGTTCTACGGCTGTTACCAATTTGGACAATGCTTCTAATGTTCGCTGTAATATTCCAACAACCAGCTACCTTCTTCACCAAGCAAGGCATGACAATGGAGCGAAACATCGGCGCTGACTTCAAAATCCCACCTGCCACCCTGCAGAGCGCCATCACCATCTCCATAATCCTCCTCATGCCTTTATACGACAAAGTTCTAATCCCCATCACCCGCCTCTTCACTGGTGCCAAGAAGGGCATCACTGTTATGCAGAGGATGGGCATTGGAATGTTCCTCTCCACCATTGCCATGATCCTTGCTGCCCTTGTCGAAGCCAAGAGGTTAACGATGACAAAAAATGCATTGTCACTTAGTATCATCTGGCTTCTGCCTCAGTATATAATATTAGGGATTTCAGACATTTTCACAGTGGTGGGGATGCAAGAGTTCTTCTACTCAGAGGTTCCAGTGAGTATGAGAACGACAGGGTTTGCATTGTACAATAGCGTGTTTGGGGTTGGGAGCTTTTGCAGTGCGATAATGATATCGGTTGTGGAGTTGTTGACGAGTGTGGAGGGGAAGCCGAATTGGTTTTCAGACGACATGAAGGAAGCTAGGTTGGACAAGTATTATTGGTTGTTGGCATTTTGCAGTGGGTTGAGCTTTGTATTGTATGTGATTTGGTGTAAATGTTGCAGAACAAGTAGGATCGATGAAGAAGAAACAGAGTATTGAATTTTGAATCAAACTTTGTGTAGTTTGATGGATTTTGTAAATATTTTAGTGAAATTATCAAGGATGGAATTGTGGAATGAGATAGTAATGGGTCCTTTTCTTTTCCACTCTTTGTCAAAAGAGATAAAAAGAAGAAAGATTAGAGCTGCATACTTGGCTTTAATGTAGTCCTATTTTGATAAAAGTAAATAAAATTAGTGAAAATAGTTAGGGATTCTTATTTAAATAAAATATTTTCTACCCTTTTGAGCTACGCCTGCTTGGATTAGTTGGGTTTGAAAGATTATTATGCTTTTGTTTTTATCATTTATTTGTTTTGGTGAATACAATAGAGGCTTAGCATAAGGTAGGAATTACATTATGATAGAAATTATCTTGCGTTGCTAAGCTCCAAAATGTACCCAAATTTTAATTTCTTCTCCAACTTTAAATTATGTTTCTAGTTAGGCCTTGTGAACATGGTTAACAATCATTGATTAACAAAAATGTTGATGCTACAACCAACAACCATGGCAATAAATCTAACAATATGAATCTAACACATATCCTCGACTAATAGGGTTAGAGATTCGTATTTTTTGTTCGGATGTCACCCTTAGTATCTTTTGTTAAACACTAACAATTATATAAATAAACAAAAAGGTTCAATGTGTCATTATCGGGGTGTTTCCTACACAGTTTTGTGGTACTAGTTTTCACTTTGTAAGATAGCAGCTACTTCCTTGTTTTTGTCCAAACTCTCCCCTTTCAGGAGAAAAATAGTTGCTTCAGATCAAATAATGTCATGCCATTGATTTTCTAGGGATACAAATAACCTAGTTTTGATTTTGCTCACATTATCCACCAAGTTTCATGCAAATAAAAAGATGTTGTGATGTTCAAGCTTTTCCTCTTCTTAAATATCAGGATGATGTTTATACTTTATATCTCCAACAATGCATACTCTGAACCCCATCGTATTGTATACTCGTTTTCTTTTCTTTTTTATCCAACTCCTGGTAGCCATACTATAGTCCTGATATCCACAGCAAACCAACAAATCTTGAATAGGTTTTCTGATTTCTTGAATCACTGAGATGAGTTATCGAACTCAAACCAACCATGATCTAAAACTCGATTAACAGATATCAGATTTCACCAAAAAGGAAAAATGCCAACTTTGCTGTTCCTCCCCATACTTTAATGCAGAGGGTAGAGTCTTCAAGATAAATCCCCTATTATCCTTTCTCCAAACATCTCTACTCCGAAATCAAAATCCAACAGAAACTACTGTATTTAAATATATCGTGCTGTCTAGATCTTGAGAACTGGAAATTTGAGGGAGTCTTCCCAACATTTCAAAAGACAGAAAAGCTTTAGTTGCACAGCCATTCGTGCTATTGATCTCATCGTACCTATTAAAGGATACTAAAAGAGTCCAATATTTATACAAGTCTCCTTAGAACTCAAGGACACAGTTGTACAACATATAGAACAGATCTTGTTCAAGTGAGGCCGTAATATCTATATAAGTCATTTCTCCAAGTCCCACATTTTGTAGTCTTAGCTCATAATGTACTTTTTCTTGGAAATAAAAGAAATAGACAGATCAACAGAATGACCTAACCTAGTTCTAAAGATTAAAAGAAACCAATGTTTTGTAACACTAAGAGGCCGTTTCGACCGCCGACTTTTTAATTTTGTGTAAACAAGTCAACTTTTATAATAACACATTTATTGAGTATCTCCATCTTCCCATTTTTAATACCTTTCACATCTACCAAGGAACTTCATCTTTCTTTCGATCTCTACATTTTACGTTTACCAAGTAGCTTTCACTTACTTTCTTACTTTTCACAATTATCAAAAGATTTGATCTTACCAGGTATAATTTTATACCCCAAATACGAACTTGCTAACTTCAGCATGTTAACGCAGATTTATTAATTCTACTTAATGGGCTAAAGTTGGCAACTTGAGCCATTTTTTCTTTTTTACCTGAAGAGGCCCAATGGTGTTAGACAAAAGTCCCAATTTTAATAATTAAGAAAAAACAATGAAAGCACGAAACTATATCAACTGATGTATTCTAGTCTTCAGTGGTAGAAGTTCTGAAGGACTGCAATGCATGATAAATTAACATTACATGAAAGAACTTTTGTACTCTTAAATCTTCTAACTATACAAGAGGCATGAATACTCCAAGCAGCAATCCCATGGAGTACAAGTTTCATCTAGAACTAGAAGAGATGTAAGCCTCTATATGATCCAAAACGAGGCATAAGTTCTAGGCTAAACGTTTAAGCGGCCCAAGCCTCCAAACCTTTTCAAAACATTCAAAGGAACAAGAAATAACATAAGGCTTTACTTCCAGTATATACTTAAAACTAAACAAATGAACAATATTACACTAAACAAAACTCAATAGGATCAGCAAAACTTCCTTCTATTTCTTGGTCAATATGAAACAAAAACCAAATCAGTACCACTGAGAGGGCATATCAATCATTTGATACAAGTTAATCACAACATCTGCAGTCTAAACTAACCATACTCAAACAATTATAAACGTAAATTTACATTCCCCACTTCGATTTCCGATGGAATTTACCTCATTGATGAGCATCATGACCATTCACACCCACATCGATCACCGCTTGCTTTGTCTTCCCCAAGTTGCTCTCTTCACCAAGATCATCGTCAGAATCCAAAGTGAATTGACCCTGAAACCCAAATGGCTGCATCTCCGCCCCAATCGGGCGGTAATGCAAAAAATCACCGGCGCCTCCATTTCTGTGAATGATGATTGAATATATACCAATCACCAAAACTACTAGAAGAGCAAGATGGCAATTGAACTGAAGCGTAGCAATGGCTCTGGCTCTGTGATATTCAGGGTGCCCCTTGCATTTTATAGTGTAATTTCCTCTGCTCTTTTCGTGCAAAGAGCACCCATCAGTTATCAAATTGGTGCAAAAAGACAACCCCATTTGTAAAAACCAAGTACCCTGCAGAATCAACCCAACCCCACGAACAATTTTGGGAGAGCTCAATTTGGGGGATTTCAATTCGAACATTGTAGAGATAACACAAATCGTAATGGGAACAAGCAAGAGATCAAAATACCGATTCTCGATTCCACTGGTGTCTTTCCTCTGCAGGTAGAACAACAAAAACTCTTCCACAAAAGCGAATAGCGCAATTAAACTAAGGATTGTGGAGGGAAGACGAAGTGAATCCTTGAGATTGACCAAAAGACCGAGTATGGAATAGAGCAAGAAGAGAGAAGCAATGGCCAGAACTGGCAACTGGAGGGTGGAACCGACTCGGTCGCTGGAATTGAGAGCATCAAGAAATGAAACGAGGGAGTTTAAGATGACGAGAAATGAGAGAAGAAAGGCGAAGATGAAGGAGAGAGAGGATGAAGAAGAGGCGATTTTGGCGGTTGAGAGTGGAGATTGAGATGGGGTTTGGAGGGTGTTGAGAGAAGAGGAAGATGCGTCTGGATTTGAATTGGCAATGGAATTCAAGGAAGAGAGTGCCTCCCAGGAGCCGATGAGAAGAAAACCACCACCGGCGACGGACAGGGTGAAGAACCCCATAGTTGGATCTCTCGCCGGCTGTTTGTCTTGCAGTCTATATGAATTCGTTGAGAAGTGGGGGAGCTCTTCGTTCTTTCTTTCCAATCGGTTTAAGCTTTGACTTCTTTTCTTTTCATTTTTTTTTAAGTTGTAACAAAACTCACAAGAAAATACAATAAAGAAACAATAAAAAAATTTAGAAAAATAATACTCTTTATCACCTATTATTTTGCATATGAAAAACATAATGACTAATTAGATACCTTACATGGCTATAAAAAAGCTATTAACTTGTAAATTTGTTATATTTACAATATAGAGATGGTATTCAATTTTAAATTTAAAAATTGTAGTGAGATTATAATTTTATTTTTACAAACGTTCCATAATTATTTCTTTAAATATTTCTTGCTAAACTCTTTTATTTTTCAAAATTAAAATCATTTTCCTCCATTACCTGCCATGATTTCCATTTTTTCTTAATTTTTAAAATCTTAGCCAGATTTTTAGATAAATATATGAATTATTAACTAAATAGTTTTTATGATTTGTTAATCTTGTAACTGAATGAAATAGTTATTTTCAAATCAGGTGAGAGTTTTTACCTTTCTATATTTCCTATACTTCTTGTTTCTACTTTTCATCTCAAATTCGCTACTAATTACTTATTTTATTTATTTCCATCTTTTTGTGTAATTGCGTATTGTCAACACTTTCTCGTATTACAATATCGCCGTTTTATTTTTGAAGTTTGATAAATATTAGTAGTCCACCAAATCCTCCACATTTATGATATGACTTTTCGTCAAATCTCTACAAATATTGAAGATGGTAAAATATGATATTGACATTCTTTTTGTCATCAACAATATGGATGAAATTATATTGTCAACACTTCCTATAAAATACGTAAAATTTTATATCTAAATTTTATTTATTTGTTTTCTATTTAAAGGTCAAATTTTCAAAATCATATCTCTATTTGTTAGTGTATACATCTTTCTACAAGCATTACATATTCTTACCACCCTCAATTCCAATTTCAACATGATATAGGTGTTTTAGCTCAATTTTTTCTTCTTCTTTTGTTGAGTTTTTAAAATCAATGTTTGGAAAAGTAAGAAAGATCTAGTTGTTTGGATGGTTAGAGAAACAACAAAATTATTAAATATTTATTTATGATTTTGTTAAGAAAATTGAAGTAAATAATTGAGAAATTATAAAAAATAGTAAATTTGAAAAATTATTTACAACATATAGAAAAATTATTAATTTCCATCCTGGATGAAATTCAAAATTTTGATATAACTTATAAATATTTTAATTTATTTTACTATTTTTTAAAAACGTCTCTTTAGGTCAGAAATTATAAAAATGGTAAATTTGACAAAATATTTATAAAATATAACAAAATTTTATATAGTTTCTATCGGTGTTATTGATAGACATAATAAATACTTTTATTAGAGACATTGATATAAATGACATTGATATTTATTAGCTACATTGGTATAAATAATAAAAATTAATCGATATATTGTTGGTAGAATACAAAATTTTACTATATTTTAAATTATTTATGTTCATTCTTTGGGTTAATTTTAGTTAATGAGGTGATGGGTAAACATTATGGATACTTAAAACAAATTTAGTATCCAATCTTAGTTAATGCCGCAAACGAATGATACGTTGGAATTAGAAAAACCGAATACACTCACCATAATCCAGAGAGCTTTATCATCGTCTCCACTCTTCACTCTCCATTCTCCACCGTTCCATGAAATGTTGAATACTCATTCTTCCTTCACCCTTCAACCCTTAACAGACCAATTCCCTTCACCCTTCACCTTCTTCCCATCTCACTTCCACCCCACACTCATCTCCCGTCCTCCTAAATCCTCCCGCTTCCTCCTCCGTTGCTCCTCCGTCGATTCCGAAATCCTCCCAAAATCCGCCATCCAAAGAATCGCCGACAAGCTTCGAAGCCTCGGCTTCACAGAATCACCCCCCGAACCCCTACCCGACCCTAATTCTCCCTCTGCTCCTGGTGCAATCTTTGTTCCTCTGCCGAATCAGCTGCCCAAGTATCGGGTTGGTCATACCATTGATTCGAGCTGGAGCACGCCGGAGAATCCGGTTCCGGAACCGGGAACGGGGACTGCGATTAAGAGGTTTCATGAATTGAGAGGTGAGGTGCAAAAATGGAAGAAGAGGGACGGGGTTAGGGAGAAGAAGAGGGAGGAGAGAGCGCCGAGTTTGGCGGAGTTGAGCTTGACTGAGGAGGAGTTGGGGAGGCTTAGGACAATTGGGATTAGGTTGAAGAAGAAGCTTAATGTTGGAAAGGCTGGGATTACGGAGGGGATTGTTAACTCTATACACGAGTATTGGAGGCGGTCTGAGGTTGTGAAGATAGCGTGTGAAGATTTGTGTAGGCTTAACATGAAGCGGACCCATGATTTATTGGAGGTTTGGTTCTTTATTTTTTTCCCCCTTCGGTTCTGTTTGCATGTTTTGGATTTAGAGTTTGTGAAAGCAATGTAGGTTCAATCATAAGTTTGGTTCTAAGCTTTTAAATACTTTAAAAGGTTTGTATTAAGTCTTGAATTTATAAGTTCGTGTTATTTAGTCCATAGACTTCAAAACTATTATGTATTTGTGTGTTAAATGTCTTTGTATTTAATATATTTTGTTTAACGCTTATACCACCAAATATTTTCATTCCATTCAAAATCAGCTCTCCACAAAATCCTTAGATTAAGTAGGCACTGTTATCATGTAAGTCTAAATGATAGGACTTGTTTTTTGACAACTTCCACATTGGAATGTGACCGATGTCTCACATTAGCTAAATCAACTATCTCCAATGGTATAAGACGTTTTGAGTGAAACAAAAAACAAAGCCATCAAAGTTTATACCAAAACTGGACAATATCATACCATTGTAGAGATATGTACTGCATGGAGGGTTGTTGTCCTTCACATTCTCATATGGTCACCCAACTTACTGGTTACTGCTACTCTCACCCAAGGACGTGTAACTATGGAGGGAGTTGTTCTTTTTCTCGATAAGATGCTATTTCATTGGTGAAATGAAATGTCCGAATATGTACACAAGGGACCCTTTTCAAGGGAATACTATAGATGCTTCCAATTTGTATAAGAAAAGAGAAACTATGGTTCTTAATGGCCAGTAAATTTTTACCCCTAAACAATACGTTGGAAACAGCAGATTCTAGTAGTTCCTAGGGAGATTTGGAAACTTCTAGCATTTATTTCATCCCTAATTTTCCACAAAATATTGGTATTAATATTAATCCAAATAAGTTCTTTAGTAGCAAGAATGGTAGTAATGATTTTAATCCAAATAAGTTCTTTAGTAGCTTTGAAAGGAAAGGATGATCTATAAGAACCAAATTAATCCAGCTCTGAGTGTTATTTGGAGAAACAATGGAACATTGGAAGGCTTCCACATAACTATGGAGTTATGATCGGTTTCAGACTTCCATAGCATTAATATTGATATGATTGCACCCAAAGGAGAGTGGGTTATTGGTTACAAAATTGAAACTTCATGAAAAGCTTAAAGGGTATGAGACTCAATTGTAGTTTAACCCAGCAATGTGTTGATTAGAGCTTCTCAAAATAGTAAATTACGATAAAAGCTTGAACTGCTTTGTTAGAGATTTTGGTTGTAGAGAAAACGTATATGATGCTTTGAAGCATAAAATGTACTGAATTTCTGATTACTTGTTACTTGGGGGACAGACTTTAAAGTCAAGAGATTTGTTTATTTTCATTTGTCTTAGTCTGATTTTAACGGCTTGAAATGGTTCTTTTATTATAATATTATGTGATGTTTCACTTCATCTATTTAGTTCCTTATTTTGACTGGTACATCAATCCTGCTTTACAATCTCAGAGAAAAACTGGAGGAATTGTTGTTTGGAGATCTGGAAGTAAAATAATATTATATCGGGGGCCCAATTACATATATCCTTACTTCTCTCATGAAATTTTGAAAGACGAAGGATCTCAAGATGCTTTACCTGATTCACATAGTGATGATGGAGGGAATAGTGAAACAGAAAGTACTTTGTCCTGCATCAATGATGACAGATCTGCTGGACCAACTTCATCTGTTAAAATGCCCAGTCCGACTCTCATTCAAGGTGTTGGTGCTCCAAACAGAGTGAGGTTTCAGCTGCCAGGCGAGGCAGAACTAGCAGAAGATGCTGAGAGTTTGTTGGAAGGACTAGGTCCACGTTTTTCAGATTGGTGGGGATATGATCCTCTACCTGTTGATGCGGATCTCCTTCCTGCCATTGTTCCGGGATATCGTAAACCATTCCGTCTTCTCCCATATGGAGTGAAGCCTAAGCTAACCAACGATGAAATGACCTCATTGAGAAGACTTGCTAGGCCTTTGCCATGCCATTTTGCATTGGGTGAGTTGTTTTTTATACAAATTCTTTATAATATGAGCAGGACTGTGTTCATATATTTTAATCTTTATACAGGTCGTAATAGGAAACTTCAAGGGCTTGCTGCTTCCATTATCCAGCTGTGGGAAAAATGCGAGATAGCTAAAATTGCAGTTAAAAGAGGGGTGCAGAATACAAATAATAAGTTGATGGCTGAAGAGTTACAGGTTATTGATACTTTTTATTTGTCAGATGAAAGGCCAGACTTTCATTGAGAGGTTATTGATAACTTTCAATTCTCTTTACAAAGAGTATGTCTTACATCTTCTGTGTGATGACATATGATGATATGAAAACATCATAAGTTCCAGGAAATAATGTCACTTAGTTTTTTAGACCGTGTAAACAAATAATCCCCGGTAGCATGTCTGGTTAAATATTAAAAAGAAGTGTATATGTGCTTCAGACTTAGGAATGCGGTGGATGCCCACAATGAGTTCTTAGAGAAATCTTATCATTTTATGCATCTTTTATAAGCTAATATGCAAAGTCTCTTCATGTGCTTACAAAATTAATATTGTCCTTGCAGTTGCTAACTGGAGGAACTTTGCTTTCCCGAGACAGGGAATTCATCGTCTTATATAGAGGAAAGGATTTCCTGCCATTTGCCGTTTCTTCTGCAATGGAACAGAAAAGGCACATACGATTACATGAAATGAAACAGACGGATGATTCACCAGCTACAACGGGGCAGGGGATGAAACTTGAGATAAATGAAAATGGTCCCACAAATGAAAGTCAGAGCATCACGGGGTGGAAAAAGATTGTCTCTGAACGGAGAAAGCTGATGTCATCTGAGACCTCTATGAGAAAGACTAGCATCAAGTTGTCCATTGTATGTCTATATAGATAATGCTGCAGCTAAGTATCTACAACTTCTGGTTTCTGAATTACAACTTTCTGTTACTAATAAACAGGCATTAGGAAAAAAAGCGAAAGCAGAGGAATTTTTAGCAAAGCTGGAGGAAGAAGAGAAGCTCCAACAACCTGAAATAGATAAAGAGGGAATAACTGTGGAGGAAAGGTACATGCTGAAGAAGGTTGGCTTAAGAATGAAGCCTTTTCTACTTCTTGGTCAGTGATACAGAGCGGAGTTTTTTTTGTTGGAAAGTAACATTTCGAATTGATCTCTCTCAGAAATAAATCCTTTGTGTTTGTTTTATATTTTCCCTACACAGGTAGAAGAGGCGTTTTTGATGGAACAGTTGAAAATATGCATCTTCACTGGAAATATAGGGAACTCGTGAAGATAATTACTAATGAGAGAAGTTTCAAAACTGTTCATGATGTTGCACGAACCTTAGAGGCAGAAAGTGGTGGAATTTTAGTAGCGGTTGAGAGAGTGAAAAGGAGTTTTGCTATCATTATATTCCGTGGGAAGAATTACAAACGACCTTCACGTTTAAGGCCCGAGTCACTCTTGAATAAAAAGGAGGCATTGAAGAGATCTATAGAGGCACAACGTCGAAAGGTGAGGCAAGATCTGTCCATTTTCTACCATGTTTATGTATCTGTTTCCCATTCTTTTGATCTTTTCCTGTTTGAGGAAGAATATAATCATACAAACAAAGAACTTGAAGGATATAATCATATAAATAAAATTTTCTCCATGATTCTACTGAGAAAGTGGTTAAATGGATGCAACTATGGAAATATTTGGTCCAGTATTGCTTTCTCCAATGTCGTTATATTCTGGCTAACAAGTCAATACATAATGATTATGGTTGATTCGAATGCAGGTAAAACTGATGCAACTACGAGAAGTCCTTTCTATATATTTGTTTATATTTTATTTTTTTTATCTCATTATTTATATCTTCTGTGTCTTAAGAAGAACCCTGAAAATCAGGGTCATTGTTTTATGAGTTGATCAATTATCAATAGCAGGCTACAGTATGGCCTCTTCTTGGATCTCAATTTATACTGGTGTATTCCAAGCACTTTTCAAGATAGCAATTGTCTTCAAACTTCATGAAAAAAGCTGAATTTCTATGGTCAAGCGTTGTCACAATGCTTATATTTATCTCATCATTGTTTTCTTGACAAATGGAGATGAGAAAATGGAATTATGGATTTAGTGATCTTCCTTGTATCTAGATGAAACGCTGTTATGAAGTTTTACATAAACAACAACTACTCTACCACTTTGTCTCACCACTCTGATTCATGCCAACTATGCATGTGATGTGACTCTTTTTGCTTATAGGAAAACGTATTAACCTCCTTTTTGGTATCATTTTTTGGTAACTAACATACTTGTTTCTTATTCAAAAGAAATGACTTGCTATTATCTTCCCGTAAGCTTCTTATTCTAATTGCTGCTGATTTTGCAGTCACTGAAACTTCATGTTTTAAAGCTTACACAAAACGTAGAAGAATTGAAACTAAAATTGGTGAGTTGCTTTCAAATCTGCATACCTTCTTTCTTTGGTTTTCTTTTTTCCTTTCCTATTTTGCCAAGCAATTCTGGTTGTGTCTCACACTTATCAGGATGAAGACAAGCGAGCAATTGGTATGGAGTCGATAAAGACATCAACGTTTCAGCAGGTGAGCCTTTTCTATACTTTTTCATACACAGGACTTGTCTACCCTCCTAATAATCATTAGATTGGTAAAGTACAGTTGTGATATGAATTAGGGAAAAGAAGGGATAGACGAGATACAAACAACTGGAAGTTTGAAATTAGTTGCTGATTCTGCCTGCCTCACTCATGCAGAAAATAATACTTGTTTGGAGGAGAATGAAGTGGTAAGATTCAAACCATGTAAATGTTTCTTCTATTTATTTTTCTCCAAGGGGAAGCCCTGTCGGCAAGGGCATGGAATCTCTTGGTCATCCCAGCTTAGAAGTCTCAAGTTCGAATCCTTAGGTGAGCTTAATATAAAAATTGTTCGATGTCTTCTGTATCTGAGCCTTGAGGTGGGCAAGTAAGCCCACGTAATGCGGGAGCAAAACTCCAACTCCTGGTTATCATTAAAAAGAAAGAAAGAAACAAAGAAAGAAAGAGAAGCTGCTGCTTATTTTGTGCTTGACCCACCTCCTATAAAATAGCTTCTATTCCAAAAAATGAAAATTAACCCACTTGAAGTGAATTAAACAAAAATGTTAACTTATTATGCAATAATGCAGTTTGTGTAACCGTATTTTGTACGCATGTTGATTCAAATTGATTCTGTGGTCTTTTGTTGCTTGATAAATATGCGACGGCCATCCAGAAGTCACTTACAAATTATCTCCTGGCACGATTGTTTTAGGCCAAGATCAAAAGGGGTCATGGAACTCATTCGAGTGGAACTATCTGTTTGGACACTTCAGTGAATCGTTTACAAACCACGAATGATGTCTTTTTAATACACAATGGTGATCAGAGTAATGCCACAGTCAGACCTTCGTTTGAATCAGTAAGGCAAGGAAACCATGCAAAGGTGCCCATGGATACCAATGCTGAATATGGAACTATCGAACCTCAATCTGGCGCTAATTCTTTGGTATGTCAATAATTATTTGTATCAATTTGATCATTTTACTTGGTATAATTGTTCATGCACTACAGCTGCTATAATTCCAGTCAGGAGAGAGTAATTCTGGAACTTCAGATGCCGTGCATCATGTTGCTATGAACGAGGACATGAAACCATCTGTTCGACTAGAAGACGAAAAATCACCACCATTACTTTCCTCAACGACGATAAACCAACCTGGTTATTTTCCTGCCAATGTTCCTCAACTTTCCAACAAAGAGAGGCTTCTTCTGCGACGGCAAGCCCTCAAGATGAAGAAACTTCCTGTGCTTGCTGTAGGTAACTTGTGATTCCATCTTTTCCATAGTGAGCTTTGTCTTGCAACTTTCAAAGCCAGATATTGGGAGATGCAGGTGGACACATTATGGCATTTAGATTACGCAACGTCATGTCATATTATTTCTCCATTTACACTAGCTCTAATGCCTTCATTAAAGAATAAATTATGCATCAATACTTCATCTCATCATTCATTGCTGAAAAAAAAATCAAGTATGCCTCCGAAGAAATATAGTGTTGGTAACTTAATTTCTACATTTACATGGACTCTCGTTCAAATTTTTAAGTGCCTTTTATTAATTTTTAGGCAAGAGCAACATAATTACAGGAGTTGCAAAAGCAATCAAGGAACATTTTAAGAAACATTCTCTTGCTATAGTTAATGTCAAAGGTAGAGCCAAAGGAACATCGGTCCAGGAGATTGTTTTTAAGCTCGAGGTTAGCACATTCAAGTCTCCCGTCTTGTTTGTGTTTCTATGCGTTGAAGTGAATTTAATGCTTTAATATCTGTTCATTTAAACCGCTCTCACTTTGCCAGCAAGCAACTGGTGCAGTCCTAGTCTCTCAGGAGCCAAGCAAAGTTATTCTTTATAGGGGTTGGGAGGAAGAAGATAGGAAACAGAAAGCTACCATGATGAACAGTGGTGAAGATCGACTATCTATGAGCTCTGAACTTATGGCAGCTATTAGGGTTGAGTGTGGACTGCGTTGAACAGCGAAGTAATCAGCTCCTCCATATGAAATTGTAGCTTATGTCTCAGGTATTTCTTAAATTCTCGCAGCATATGCACTTCAATTACAGTTTTGCGTATTGTAAATAATATAGGTTTTAAAGGAACTTTTCATTTCTTTTCAAATAACCCCTCCACTCCCATGTCTTGTTAAAAAAAAAAAGAGATCGATGTAGTGTAGACCTATAACAAGAAAAAAAAAAAGATGTCTACCTATTACAAAGCATGAGAAGTGATGAGTAAGAAATAATAAACAGTATAACTACCTGTAATAAAGACTAAAGAGATTTAAAATAGTAAAATGATACTTAATTATAAGTTATAGCACCAACCATTACAATGGGAGCTTCAAATACAAACGATAATAATTCATTCCACTCACTTGAAGTTGGAGACCAAATAACCAGAGACTTTTAAATTTATTTTTTATAATATTAATAATTAAAGTACTGGAATTTTACCGTGAGTATACTCCTTTTTAAAGGCGGTGGATAAAACTAAAAGTAATCCAGAAAACAATAGATATTAATACTTAGTTTTATAGCATTCAATATCTGGTTCTACATGATAAGAATTCTTCCCATTGTAAAATATGTTTCATGAGATTTTTATTTAATCATTCATGCTATAAGCTTATATGTTACTTTACTGAGCACCCAAAAAGAGTGTTAATTTTCTTTGTTTGACATGTCAAAGCTGTTACTTGAAGAATTTCTAAATGTTCAACCTCTATCTCCAGAAATCAATTGGCATTTCTTGGGTCGGTTTTTGTCGTTCGTAGCTGGATTGTTTTGCCGTTTGTCAGCTAGCAGGTAAGATTTAAGAATGTACTATGTCTCAATCTTGATCCACATGTAAATTGGTAACTGATTTTCAATGTCATCAAATATTGTTTATGATCTAAAAACTCAATTCTCTAATGTTGTGGTCTAAAATTCAATTATTCTGTATGCGTTTTGTTTCTGTATTTTCTGGGGCTCATTCAATGAATTCATGCCAGGTTTGAAAAATCTTTAAAATTATGAGATAAGGTGGTGGAAATTTGGGAAGAGTAGCACATTTTTTGTTTTACTTTTTAAAAGTAGCACACTTTTACAAGAATTTGTAAATTTGTTTTTGTTGGACAATTTCAGCCAAACTTGACATTGAGATTCTTCTAAAATTTTAAAATCGTTTTAACACTATTTCTCAGTCCATCTTAGCCGAGCTGAGCATCAAAATTTTGGTTTTTTTTTTAAATTTTAAAATAAAAGATATTCTCAAATGACCAAAATACCATTAGAAGTTTGAGCGTTTGATATTAGTAAATCCTAAACCTTGTGCTCATTTCGATCGAGACTAAACATGTTTGCTTCTAAAATAGAGGAGAATTGACTGATTTTTGCATGTTCAATTTTTAAGAAGTCATCCTCATAGTTGAATCATATGTGAAGGTAGTTTACTTTGAATGATCTCATAAAATTCAGCCAACATTGCGTCGGGATGAGATAAGAGTTTTATATGCATTATGTGATGTATCTTGGCCCAATCTTGGGGGAATGAGATTACCCCACACAATGAATGCATATGAAACGCAACAAAAGACACATTCAACAAATCTTTGGTAGTTTTATCAATCTTGATTGAGATTCTTCATCTACACGAGCTCAAAATGAAATTGTCGAGATTCATTAAATTAACTTAAAACTATAATAGAACTTAAAATCCAACCTTAAATTATAAAATATTCGAAGTAAATTACTTTTACATATTTAAGCTCGAGGATGACTTGAAATTTAGGTGTGCAAAAATTAGTCAAATCTCTTCAAACATTTGAGCGTTCAAGGGAATTTTGGTCATTTGAGAATACCTTTTAGTTTGAAATTTTAAAATAAAACCCAAATTCTCGAAAAATGATGTTGAAAATTTTTTAAAATTTGAAAAATCTTTGACGTTGAAGTTAGCAACCCTTATTCAATATATATATATATATATATGAAAAGAGGATGGAATCTAGAAGTAAAATCCTTTTAAGAAGAAGTTTATAAGGCTACATACATACAAGTATTAGTGGATAAATCCTTACAGTATAATTGTTATGGAAATAGGATTGCTTGAAGAGAGGGTTTGATAATTATGACATTCGAAACAAATGGCGGAATCTTATGATTATTCATACAATTAATTTTAAATCAACAAGCTTTAACAGATGGGGCAGTCGGAGAAGATCCCTTCGCCCCCGTCCTTCCACGTTCCCTCTTCCCACAATCCCCCTCGCTCCTCAACCCCAAAGCCACCATAAACTTCTCATTCCACCGCCCTTTATCTACCACCGCCCCTGCCCTTGACGACGGACCTCCACATCCATGCTCCGCCGGAAACCGGTGCTTCAAACACACTTTCAACCGGCAGGTTTTACACACACAAGTATTCGAAAACGTAAGAATTTCCCGGCACCGCTTCACCGCACACGTGGGCTTCTTCTTCTTCCTTGGATCGCAATCCCCTGATTCGTGATGCCTCTCAAGGACCTTGGTCTCGTCGCCGCCGTCCTTCCCGGTGGTCTCGATCGACGTCGAGCAGATTTCGCAGACCACAACTTTTCTGCTGTTCCGATCAGATTCAGGGCAGTCGTGGGATTTGAAACCGCGATGATCCAAACAGAAAACCTTCACATTCAAACCATTTTTAGAATTAAAAAAGAGAAATAAAAAACAACAGAGCTCAAAATTGAAACCAGAGATGAAACCTTTTGGCAACCGTCGCAGGTGAAGGGGAGGAAGTCGAGTTGGTGGCAATCGGAGTGCTGGCAGTGGCGGCCGAGATCGGGGAAAGCCTCTGTTCCTCCGGCGGCGGCCATGGTGGTTTGCTTGTGGGAAGGTTTTGGATTCAGAAATGAAAAGAGAGGGAAGAAGATTGGTTTGGTTTGTTAGAGGACACCGGAAAGAATGGTAGAAATTTGAGGTATTTATAGGCTTTGAATTGACTTGAGGAGAAAGTTAATTGAAATTTCATAGTTTTGTTTTGTTTTGTTTTGCTTTTGGAAGAAATTTAGAAACTTCTGGATGGACGGTGGAGATCCCTTCTTCCTACGTGGTGTCAATGTGTAGCCTTTTTCCAATTTGGCAATTGATCGAATTTTTACTCTTTTACTTTCAAAAGAATTATAATTTGAATAACAATGTAAAAATTGTTGAAAACTTAATTAAGTTTTTGAAAATCCATAACATATTAAAAAGAATAATAATTAGTTTTTGTAGTTTTGTTAAATTTTAAAATTAAGACTTCATTAGTTTGACAATATTTTGCATTGAAGATAAGAGTAACAACGTGATATAATTTCAATATTGGTGGAAGGAAGACTTGATTAAATTTGTCTCTTTGTATTAGAAGTTTATCAAGAGAACATTTCTAGGATTTGGTAAGTAAGGTTTGAAAGATTTATAATTAAATATAAAGAGAAACGAATGATATTTAAACCGTAATTGTAAATTTTGGAAGAAAGCAAGCACAATTCATACACTTCGAATATATAATTAACCATGAGTTTCTGGTTTGCCCAATAATTTGTAATGGAAAATAATTTTAGAGTGAATAGACAAAGCTACTTCTAAAAACTACAAATTGATTCACCAACATTGTTGGATGTAATTTTGATTTAGGAAGCATATGGATTCATTTTCTTTAATTTAATGCATCAACAAGAACTTAGCTCAATTGACAACGGTATATTTTACCAATACATTTTAAAGCTAGATTTGATTAAAAATTAATTTATGAATCTTCCAATCTTCTCTTTTGATCATCTCCTTCCAAACGAAGGACACAATACACATTCTCTATTAACCAAAAAATTGTTTTCGAAAGGTCCTTTACCAAAGTTTGGTAAATAAAGCAACCAACTCTAAAAATTGAGATAGAATTAAACCCGTTACATTGGATTTCTTTTTCTTTTTAATAAAACTAGTAAACAACACGTGCGATGCATGTGAAAATCACACACGAAAAAAATTAAAGTTTTAATTCAACTTTATAAACTTAGAACAGTCATTTCAATATTTTCATATTTATATCATTTTTATATTCACATCGTAATGGGTAGAAAATGAATTTATTTAGTAAAGAGAATGTTATCATCTTTCGAATGTATCTTTCAATTTGATTTGTTTGCACCATTCAAATTCAATTTTTTAACATCTTGAGCTTACACGTTACAAACTTAATCATCTAATCTACAAACTTAATCATCTAATCTATATATATCCAAATAAAGTGAAAGATAAAAATGTTGTTAGTTGTGTAATAACATATACTATTATGTAATATCAATTATGGAAGATGAAAAAGTTATGTTATGGCCCTAATAACATGCATAGAGCATTAACTAATATCACTTATAGAATCAAAACTTTTTTTTTTAATAAGAAAATGAAAAGTTGACAAAATATAAGTTATATCTTGTTGGATGTGAAAATGACTACAAACATTAAGCCTATGCGAATGAAAATTGCCACTAAAACAAGACGAAAAAAATTATAATGAAAGGGTAAAAAATCTACCAAAATCATATTTCTTTTGAAATTATTAACTTATAAATATGAAATCATAATTTTTTTAATGATTTTGTAGGTAAAAAATTAAATGAAAGACTTTAATATTTCTTGCTTTATACATTTTATTACCTTTATTAAACTTAATAAATTTCAACAATATTTACATTATTTTAACAAAATCAAAATATAAGTCACTCAACAATTTCATTAATAAAATAGCTTTAATAAAAAGAATTAAATAAAGAAAAAAAAAACACAAGCAAGATTCTCATTGTTACATTAAAAAATGATTCTCAATATTACATGATTTAAACATAAAAAACATAGACATATGTACATGTCAACCACGAAGTTTGCGGTTCAAGTTTCACCAACTTATGTTGTGTAATAAAAAAGAAACCTATATACGAAGGAATAAACACAAACATACTTTTATATAATAAAAAGTTAGATAGCAAAATATAAAAAAGAAAAAAATTGGAGGAGAATAGAAAAACATGATTTGATCTCTTCTTCACTCTTAGCATTTTGTTGTGACTTGTGAACATGAATGAAAAAAAATGAGATATTTATAACCAATATTTGAAAAGGAAGAATTTTGAAAGGCTGAAAGAGATGGGAAATGTGAATAGTTGAGAGATATAAGATTAAGGGGGAAAGAGGAATGTAAATGAATTTGAACAAATTTAATTGACATAATTAATTGGAGTTGAATGTTTTAAATTTTGAGAAAAGTTATAATAAGAAGATGAGAAGTTCAAAAAATAATTTCCACTAAAGCAATCATTAAAAGTTATAATGAAAATGACAAACACATTAAGTATATGTAAATGACAATATTGCCACTAAAGCAAAACTAAATAAAGTTATAATGAAAGGGTAAAATGGAGCTAAAAAATTTAGCCACTTCCATCCTTTTATATATCCTATAGATAAGGTTTTAAAATTCATCAACCTCAGTCTTTGATTAAAAAAAAAAAAAAGTGTTTTAGTTGGTAAAATATTAAGTTATTAAAACTTTTATTTATTTATATATAATACGAGCAAAAGAAAAATCAAAGCTTCAACTTTAAGTTTGAGGTTGATAGTAAAAACATGTCAATTTATTGTTGGCTTGATGAACATTATACATATCTATGTAGCTAATCATCAAAATCATTATAAATAGCAAGATGTTAAAAATATTTACAAAATACAACAAACTTTTAGATTTTATCCATAATAGACAATTGTAGAGGCTAACAAAAATGTATCGTATTGTTTATATTAATTAATAATGTCATTGTCACTCAAAAGTCAGTACTACTAAAATCTTTCATTTGAAGTTCTTAAAAGAAAAGAAAAACTACTTTCATCCTCACCAATGACAATAAGTCCATTCACTTGAAATCAAATTGTTCATGGGGACCAACTAAACCCAAACCTTGACTTGACATTATTTTAAAACTTGAGACTTGGGAGATTGTCAAACCAATGTCTTTCATCCCAATTTTCTCTTTCACCATCAACTTTAATTTTAGTTGGTGAAATCACTATGTAAAATAATAATATAATTCTTAATCCCTCACTTGTTCTTTGATTTTCCTTCACCCACCATAGCAGACAAATAATAGGTTTTTTTTTTTTTTTTTTTAATACATGAAACCCATCTGGCTCATCAATCAATACCTCTTGACCTTAAACCATTTGTGACAAATTTAAAATAATAATAGAGAATAAAGAATGAAATGTATAGGATATGTATAGGGCTCCATGAACTTCCAAAGCTTATGATTTTTCAAGACAGAAATTCCAGCTCAAAAAAATGATGCATATGAAAACAGATAGCTGTAAGCAAGTTATAACAGAGGAAAACACCAAGAGACAACCAAGCAGAAAAGTCTAACAAGTAATCTCAAAAGAGAACATGTAAGGAACGGAAGAATGTATATACACTTTTCAACAAAATGATAAACCATCATCCGTCCCCTATTTTTATAGCTTTAAGCCTTTAACGGTTTTCAAGCTCTACTTTTTCTACTAAAATTCAAAGTTCTAAACATTGAGGCAGGATAAAAGGTGTTAAAAGAAAAAAGAAAAGAAAGATTCTATGCAAAATTAAGCAAAAAGATAGTACAATGGACAAATTTACAAACCTGTTCAATCATTGTCGGGCAGTATCTTCTTCCATGTGAGCATTCCCATCTCAAAAGCTAGAAACCTGAAATAGTTAAGAAAACAACCGAAAACAGTACCTAATCTAAAAGGGTATTTGTCATATCATCAAGTTTCAGTCACAGAGTGGAATATAATTCACATGTCTGTTAGGTGGAATAGATTGCTTAAGGCATATTCTATGGCATTATTTAAGGATATTAAGTACATTTTGTCAAAGTTTATAGAAAGAAGAAGAAAAAGGGTCTTTGATTCTATTTCTTTTAGAGAACCAAACCAACAAAGAAACAGCTTTCATGTTTGAATTTACAATCTCAGTTTCCAGCTCTTGGAAGCCTAAATATCAATGATATAATTCTCTTTCCAGGTAAAGAGCAGCCTCATTCATCCATTTCAAGTCATTGACCCAAAACTTCAACTCTCATTTTATTTCTCCTTTAATCCATAATCAAAATAATCAGTTCAAATCAAATCTTAAGAACTAACACCATGATCACAATGATCAAACTCAAATCATGGACAAGAGTTACAAGACATATAATCAATAGAAGGACATTCTTTATAAATTAAGTAAACTATGAATTCTTCCACCCTTCTACAAGGCTACACATCATACAGAATCACAAATTAAAAACCCCCACTAGAAGAATACAAAGATTACAACCCAGAAGAACCCAAACAATTAAACATGTATATATATATATATATATATTGGCTCAGATATCACAAATGGTACGGAAGTATACAGATTTTTTTTTTTTAAAATATGCTCATAATCAGAAAAGAACCAAATGGAAATGATTTGATTCCAACCTGATGCAATCTTCAAATTGAATCATGAATAACAGAAAGCCTCTGAATTCAATTAATCGCATCACACTTATGAAGCCTCTGAATTCAATTAATCGCATCACACTTATGCCTAATCTCCCCTTGATTCCCTGTCACAACTTTATAATTACTCAACTTCTCCATCGCTCGAGCAAAATCATTGAAGAACTTCTTCTCATCCGCCGCATACGCCTCGACGAATGGCCTCGTCCTCCAATCATTATACAACCCATGATCAGACTTCAAGATCCCCAATCCCTTCGGCAGATTCTGGAAGTAAGAGTTATCAAATTTGTTGGGAGTCATAATGTCATTGAAAACCGATAATGTAGGATTCTTGTCATAACCAGAACAAGCCTTTTGCAACCCTTGCGCGAATCTAGGGTTATACTGCGTATCATAAGAAGACGACTTGCTATAATTATAGATCTGAGAACTGAATTCCTTACAATGCGAGAATCCAATCGTATGAGCACCGCTTAAGGCTACCATTTCCTGCACAGTAAACCCCCGAGCTTTAAAAATATCAATAATCTGAGGAATCGGCGAGGTAGCTTTCGGTAAAGAACCCGGAATCGTCGAAGCTTTAGACACACGTCCATCTCTACGACCAAGAAGAACATTGTAGTAAGGTCCGCCAACCATGGTGACGAGGTCACGAGTGGCAAGGGCGAGAATGTCAGCACAAGAGACAGTGTTGGGACATGCGAGTTCGAGAGCAGTCTTGGCTCGAACGATAACATCGAAGGCGTCGCCTGGGAGAGAGAGATTGATGTCGGCATCGCGCTCGGCTTTGTTGAAAGGAGTGGAGGAGATAAGAACAGAGCCGTCACAGCCGTTGGGAAGGCAGTCGTGGAGGAAAAGACGAAGAGTACCAGCAGCGGTGGAAGGACTAGTGATCTGTTTGTTGGTGACTGTATCTTGGACAATCTGACTGAATCTCGGGCAGGATTTCTGGTAGTAATTCGCGGTGAGAGGAAGGGATTCCGATAGAGAATAAAACGACGCCGTTGAAAGAAGAACGAAGAGAAGCTTCAGAATCCCCATTGCTAACTCTCTCTCTCTCTAAAGAAGAAGAAAGGCTTTTGGAGTGAACTGAGGAAGAAGATGATGAAGAAGTAGTAGAAGAAGAAGAGGAGGTGAAAAACGGCGTCGTAGCTTAAATCCACGCGGGATTCGATCTGGACCGCTAATCACGGACAGAGAGGGACCCACTTGAATAAGTTAGCGGTACTTTTGATCGAATATTAAAATAATAAAAGTTTGAAAGAGAGGAACGAATAGAAGGAAGGCACGTGGGAACGATTGACTAAGAATGACGGGAATACCCTTGGGGGGGGGGGGATTGGTAAGGGAAGTAGAGGAAGAAAACTGGAGTGTGAGTTGGAGATTTTAATGGGGGCACGAATATATTGAAATGAGTGACTCAAATGAATTATTATTATTTCAAAACAATGGACGTGTAATGTAATGTAATGTTTTATTTATTTATTTATTTCACAAATTTGAGCTGGCCTATCTCTCTTTCTTTCTTTTCTCCAAAAATCACTACTTTTTATTCAACTCCATAAATAATTAAACCTTTTCTTTCATTTTAATTAATAAAAATTTCTTCTATAATTTGAAGTTTAATTTAGTTATTAAAGCTTACTCCAAAATTTACTGCTACTCACATCAGCTCACTAATAATAATGCCCTACTTTTTGTTTATTTCCTTTACTTTTTAAAATTCACTTAGTTTGTGTATAGTATAATGCTTTTGTACCCTATTAGTGATGGTTATATTTGCTACGTATTGGTTATGGTTATATTTACTTTTTAAAAATGAAGTTTGTGATGCGTTAAAAGGCAAAACGCGTTTTTATGTGGAAATTTAAGGATTTTGTGTATCAAAAGAATTTTCGTCTTTTCGTCTTTTATTTCATTTTTTTTACGTTTTATTCCATTTATTTCACATTTGCTTTCATTCACTTTTTGTTTTGTTTGTACAATCATTTTATAAAGTTTGTTTCCAAATTATTCTCTCTCCAAATTTTTATCTATCTATGTATATATATTTGTAGATTTAAAATCAACATATACGCTTTTTTTATATAAAAAATTATAATTAAAGATAACAATAAATTCTTTTTATCACTCACTCCTTATTCATTCTCATTCTTCCGTCTTTCGATAAATATACAATTGTATGTCTAACATTTTAAAAGTTCTAAAATGTTATTATTGATTATCAAAATCTAGATGGAAGAAATAACGCATCAAACATTTACACGGCAACAATAGTAAATTTGTAATTTGGAAAATAATGTATCATGCAAATGAAAATATTTGCACATTAATGAGCTTCTTGCCACCTAAACTTCGACACATTAGAAGCGTATATATGCAATAAGTAGAGAGTTTGGGTATTATAATGAATTTACTTCTTGTAGGGCTAGCTATTTTGAATACCTCGATGCCCTCTTATTGGGATTTTTTCAATTGCCTTGGACTTATCACTTGGTTATCTTTGCAGGTACTTGGTGAGACAACTCGACTTCAACCAAGGCTGAGGTCAAGCATATTTGGCTTGATTTGTGGCTCAATTTAGTCTCCTCTCCTAGACATATTTGGTCCTAAGTTGTTACCCTCAATCCAAATCATGCTATCTTCTCAATTTTATTGTTCACGTTATCATTAAAGCCATGTTTTATGCCCTTTGATCCAAAACCTTTCCATAACATTTATATTTTAAAATGTAAAGATTGAATGAGTGAGAAGATAATTTTGATAATGTTAAGTACTTTTATGCTTTGTTAAATAAAAAAGAAGAAGAGGAAACGCAATGGGAAGGGCAGCAAGCAGGCGTGCCTTAAGGGTTGGGTTTGCGCGTTAAATCACGTGATCGATCGTGTCCGGACGCCAATATATGAACGCTTCAATCTCTCATTCAATTTCTTTACTTTTATATATTTCAAAATAAAATTGGAAAAGAAATTGTGCTTTGTCGGTTCTATTTAATTGTTAACATTTTATAAACCAATTTTGAAATTATTTCATAATGGTTCTCCACCACCACACTCTTTCCCAAATATTCAATTA
This sequence comes from Cucumis hystrix, assembly GCA_025688845.1. Lineage (NCBI taxonomy): Eukaryota > Viridiplantae > Streptophyta > Magnoliopsida > Cucurbitales > Cucurbitaceae > Cucumis > Cucumis hystrix. The sequence goes on along the minus strand of CM046886.1, from coordinate 21,543,989 downwards.
TAGCTAAATTCATTTTCTTTTTTAATGCCAAGCTTTTCATTTTATTTCTTTTTAACTAAATAATGAATTGGGAATCCAATCTTTTATCTCTAAGAGAAAATATTAAATGTTTCTCAGAATATGAAAAAATTTAACTCGAAAAAGAGAGATGTCATGTGAGTTATTAATTCTACGTCATATACCCTTAAACCTTGTAAACTATGTTAAACTTAAAAAATATATAATATTTGAGTTTTATAATTAATTCTTAAAATTTAAAGAATGGTATATTATTATGTCACGTATTAGTCATTTTCCTAATATTTTCCTTCGAACTCATGTTATGAATTTGGGTAGACAAATTATGGTAAGGACCAAATGATTAACTTTGGGAACTAAAGTAAATATATTTTGTTGGTTTTGAAACTAAGAGGGATGAATGGATGAATTTAAAAGTTTTATATATACAAAAATAAAACTATTTTAAAGTTAAAATGAGAGAAACTTTAAGGTTTAATGACTAAAATATTAAACTATATAGTCAAACTTTAATAGTCATTGTTCATGAGGTAGATGGTTTATGGATTGTTCTTTAAAAGGCCAAAATTAAACTTTAATTTTGTAGTTTAATTTTGTAGGTTTCCATGTAATTTGGTAATTATTATATGTGAGTGAATGTAATTAGAGACATTGGCCGATGAAAAATTAGTGTAATTAATAATAACAACCCTACTTAGGCCAAACTTGTGCTGTGAAGTGGTGCGGAGATCAACTCATCCAATTTTAATACAATTATACTAAGACAGCAGTACTCTACTAATTTTAATTCCTAATTGTATCATTGTGATACAACATACCATTATATTATGCTCTACAATTTTCAAATGTTCTAAAAAAATTACAAATGTCATTGAAACTTTCTCAAGTAATTAATATAGGAGGATTATTATGAATATGAGGGTGCATAGAACAATTAAAGTTTTTATACTTTAACTTAAAATAAGATGCTCAATTTCTTTATTCTTCCTTTGTTGTATTAAGAGATAAGATACAATGACCAAATATAAACTTTAATCTAAACAAATGTTATTTTAATGGTATTTTCAACGTTAGAGCATATATTGAATTATAAAGTAACAAAGTCATAAGATAAACAATGGATCATCGAATTGTTTCAAGTTATTTTGAAAGATAATTCTCAAGATACATCCATCTTTATGCATTGATATGATAATCTTTTAGTTGAATTAAATGTATAAACACTACAACTACCTATAAACTTTTTTGTTTTGTTATCAACTATACAAGTCAAATTCCAAAAATTAAAAGAAACAGAAGCTAAATACTCGATACAAACTTGTTAAGAAATGGGCCTAAAAAAGGTTTTTTAAAACTTATTTTGTTTTAAAATCTAATTAAGAATATTAGTGTTTTTCAAGACTTTTGGAAATCATGATAGAGAAATAGGAAAAAGAATATAAATTTGAAAAATAAAAAAAAATAAAAATAAATGGTTATCACAATCAAATAAAATTCAAAATGAAGCTTTTTAAGGGGGAAAAAAAGAAGATGGAACTGGATGCCCCCATTGACTAAAGGGGTTTTTGTTTTGTTCACAATAAGTAGAAGAAATGATGACTTGGAATTTGGATAGTGACCCTCAAAAATGAAAAATCCCAACAACTTTTGTTTCGCTTTCCCTTTCCTTTTCCACAAATTTCACCTTTCAAAATAAAAAGCTTATATACCAAAATCATAATTTCAATCTTATCCAACAAGTCATAAATCACAAATTTAACAGAATATAAAATCAAAAGTTTTAGAGTCTCATTTGACACAAAAATTAAGTATACACCCTGCAAAATTTAAGACAACTCAATTATTAATAAATTTCTTTATTTTTATATATACGATGGATATCACTAAATTGAAAGCTCAATATCGAAATTGACAATGAACACAAGTTTTAATCTCAAGCCTACTTCTTATATGCCCAAAAACTGAAAAATTCATCAATCTGCAATGACTAGACTTATAATTGAACATATCAAAACAAAAATCATTTCAAGAAATGTCTAACCTCACATTACCATATTCTTCATATTCTCCATTCCTCATTAACCTTGAGAGCACTGAATCATGATCATCTCCCACAATCTCATCATATTCTTTCCACCATTTCATGAATGTGCTCCTTTGTAAGAAAATCTCAGAAGATACAGCATAATTCCTCATCAATTCCACAACATAATCTTCAAATTTTGTAAGCTTTGCTAATTCTTCTTCCCTTTCTTCTTCACTACAATCCCCTTCTCTCACCACATCACATGCCAGATGAGCCTCTTCCACATGTACCCAAAACAGAGAATCCACAGTAAGTATAGAAGAAACTGCTTCTCCTTGCATCGAACTCAAATTGGGAGCCTTTGCATCTTCGAACCATTGTTCTAGCTTAGTATAGTGCTTTGACCTGTGAGATTTGTAGTCGGTCAACCCCTTTCGGTAATGTTCGGCGATGTCGAGTGGTTCAACCATTCGTCGGTAGTTTGTCCCACCGAATAATAATTTTACATCGAATGGAACTCCATGTCTCAGTGGCTTTCTTTCTGCTTCCTCTACCTTGTTTTCCCAGTAAACTTGTAGGATCTTTTTGAACTCAGCAACTTTAATGTCAGTTTCCTTCTCTGGGTTTTTGTAGCGGTCATAGTAACCAATGTCCTCCAACTTACATGTTTTCTTGTACCATTCAAGTCTTGCCATGTTTATTTTCACGTCATTCAATGTTTTGGCAAGTTTTGTGTTCTCAAGTATCATGTTCATCTCGTTGTCTTTTAATGTTCTTACGAGTCTGTTAATATCTACTACTCTCTGCTGCTGCTGTGCCTGCAATGATTTCACAAAGGTAATGTAGAATTTCAGCACACGTTTGATAGGGTTGTTTGTTAAGAAACCGAAGTGTTTATTAATTGTTCTTGTTTCTTGTTTCTCATTTCTTAGAAACGTTTTGAAACTTAGGTAGAAATTTCCAAAGCAACAAAAATTTAAGATCCTACTTGATAATCATTGTTTTTTTTGTTTTTGAACGTCAAGCTTATAAATGCTACTTCTTTTGTAAGTTAGTATCTATTCGCTACAACTAATTTTCAAAATCCTAACCGAAGTCTTGCCCATGGATAACTATTTGGGTTTGAAAATTAGGTTTATAAACATTAACACAATTCTCAAAATCAAACAAAAAAGTTGTCAAATAGTTACTTCTCCACGTAAGATTCGAAGAACCCAATCGTTTCTTCAGGAAAGTTGAAAATCATTATAAGAAAGCTGTGAAAAAACAAGCACAACTTTAAAAGAAAATAATGTTGTTAAACAAGATTTAAAAATCGAGAAACTGTAACAAAATAAACGTCATTTTCATGACAGAAAACGTTAGCAAATGAAATCTTAAAACATTTTACAAGCCAACAAAAGCAAATTTGGTGCAGTAAAAAAAATCACGTCGAAAACATCTCACAAATCCAACTTACTTGATTTGGAGCAACTCCAATAGCTTCAAGTTGTGCTAAAAAGCTCCCTGTCCACGACTCTGTATTTTCTATTATCACATTCATGTTAGACTTAACATTGGTCTGCTTTATTAAACGATCAATTGTTTCCTTATAATCAAAGAACGCAGAAGCATTAAGAAGAACATCATTGTGAGCTTTAGTTGCCTCCAACATTTTCAAGATCGATTTCGGGTATTCGAAACAAGAACCACCACCAGATTGGGAGCAGAACAAGAAAGTGCCAAAGGGATAGTAAGCTTTGTTGATCAATAACTTTCTAGGAAGAGGGTCTTGGTTGGAGACAAGATGAAGGAAGCAAGAAGACCAAGTTGAGAAGTGTGAAATGGCGTTTTGAAAGGCCTCATTGCCTAATAGAGGAGAACCAAAAGTTATACAGAGGGGGCGTTTGGTTTTGGTGAGATCTATACAGTCAAGAAGTAATAAAGTGAAGAGAGAAGCAACCGATCCTCCTAAACCATGTCCTGTGATTATTAATTGAGTGTTGGGATTGGATATCAGCCTTGAAATCTGAAACACACAAAATCATGCATTGCATCCCCATCAATTTAAATGCCTAAACCAATCATAATGAAGAACTGTTACCACTGTTTTTTTTCTTAAAGCTCAAAAGGCCCAGTAAAACAAAGGTGTAAGAAAAAACTGTGGATGTTTTTCTTGTTGTGAGTTGTCCTTTATAGGTACTACATGAAGAAGAGAAAGTACAGTTAAAATTGAAATATGTAAAAGAAGAAAAAAAAAGTACATACACAAAATTTTGCATTTAAGCTTAATGAGGAAAAATCTTAGGTACCATTTGTAACTATTCAATTTTTTTTGTTTTTAGATTTTGAAAACTAAGCTTGTTTTCTTTTATTTTCTTAATATGGTTTGTATCAATCTCAAGTAGGCATACCTTTAAAAAATAATGAAAAAATATATATATACCTTTCCTAAACACAAATCTTCCAACGTGGGACAATTACCACCTCAAGACTGTTTCCTTTTCCTATGGACCTTAAGTCCAAAATCATTAGTTTATAGTAAAAATGTTAATTAACTCGTCCATGCTAAGATTTATTAAAAGTAAAATTAAGCAAGCATATTTTAACCTAAGATTTAAACATTTTATTTATAAAATTGAAAAAAAATTAAACCATTTTAAAATAATGGAGGAAACAGAAAAGGGATTGAAGAATACCTCTTGCTCGTAAACAGGGTAGAAGCGGCGAAAGAGCTCAAGAGCGACTCCATTAATGGCGGAATCCGAGCAAGTTCTAGATTGAAGAAACTCAAACGCAGTAAACTCATCCTTCACCATATCCGAAACCAAAACCAGATCTTCTCCTCCATGTCCTTCGATAGGATTTTCCGTAAAGTTGGGAGCAGTAACAAACGCAACAATCTTACAATCCAATCGCTCATTGTAATATCCATGAAACACGGAATAAATGGGTAAAGCAAATTGAATTTCACTACGACGTTTCGTAATAGCGTTCCATGAATGTTCCAACAAATCTGAAGTTGCAATGAAATTCCCTAATTCCAATCCACTGCTGAATCTGAACTCAAAAAAACAACCTAAATTAGAGAAATAGGAAGGGACCAAGAGAGAAAAGGAGAATATAAGTATGATTACCGGTGAGAAATATGGTCGTTCATTGATGATGATTGGTGTTGTTTGAAGAATCGAAGTTTTTTGCAGTGGATTTAAGCATCGAGTTGGTAGTGCTGTTATTGGTGATGGGTCTAGTCAATGCGAGGCATTAGGTTGGAATAAAAAGGGAAGTTGCGCTATCATAAAATAAGAAAGTCAGGAAATGTCATTGCCGCCATTGACGGGGAATTTAGGCATTACAAATCCAATAAAAACAACTATAGACTTATCGAATGGACTTTGTAGGGTTACTTTACATTTGAGTTTTATTCAATTATTGTTATGAAATTCAAATATCTTTGTAAGAGCTTTGACTAACTAGTTGACCTAAAAGTTTAAGCAAATTTGTAGCTTAACTTTATGAAATATTTGTTAAATGTGTATTGTTTTTTTTTTTAAAATAGATGTAAAGATAATATTTTTCTAAATTTGTGAGTCTAAGTATATGTTTTTTTTTTTTAAAAAGCCCGTTCATCAGAGCTTTGATATTTTAAAAATAATGAAAAAAAAAACTATAATTTTATGGAATTCATTATAAAAAAGAGTAAAAGAAGATTTGTCAAATAACATCTTTTGTAAAGACACAATTCAACAGTGTGGTTTTTCTTCTAATAAAAAAGTTTTTCGATTTTCATCAAACTTTTTCTAGAAAAGTCAGTGTGAAAAGCAACACTTTCTTTCTTCTGGATTGAAAGTATCAAAATTTCTCTTGCCATTTCTAATTGCCTATGACCAAGTAATTGTGACTAAGAACATAGATATTAAGTTTCACTTTATTAGATAACAAATCGAAAAACAAGAAGTTGAGGTGTTAAGTTCATACCACACAAAGTGAGAACACGCGGCTGATATATACTGACCAAAGTTGTCACTCGAATGAAGTTCCTCAATATTTTCCCGAGAAGAAAGTGACTGCATCAAAAAGCTTGGGAGTCTAAGTAATTAGAAAAAAAGAATTTGCACTCTGTTTTTTATGGTGGAGTTTGTGAAATGTTCAACCTAAATCAATTTGTGTTCTTAAAACTAAAAGAAATTCAGCTGCAAAATTAGTTGTAAAACTTATTAAAATCTCTTCTTTAAATTGAGATTCAGAGGTAGAAGAAATCAGATCTTGTGTCAATTGCAAAAAAAATTCTGAATAAAATCCTGCTCCCAAGTAGAGTGGATGTAGGTTGTTTATAACCTAACCACTTTAAAAATTTCATGTGTTGATTTTTCTTCCTCTTCTCCTCTTCCATCTTCGTCATCATCTCTATCTTCAATCGAAAAACCTCTATCAAAATCACAAAAATAGACATAGACATTAGGGAGAGAAAGCTTGAGTATGTCTGTGGATTTCCTTCAGAGAAGGAAAGTTAAGAATGAAAAGAAAGAGAGATTAACTTTACCAATTTCACATGCAAAAGAGATAAAAATAAAAGAACTTTACATAGTGGCTGCTTCTTGACCCTAGATGTGGACAACATCAACAATCATGAATCAATTTTCTGTGATAAAAATTATATTCACACACACATATATATATTAAAGTTCAATCGAAACATCATAAAAGGAAATTCAATCCAACTTTGAGACATTCCGAGAGTCTAAGTAACTTAGAATTCGAACAAGCTAATTTTAATTCTCCGAAGTTAATAAGAAGGGTTCATCATATTATAATGTTGGAATCAAATGAAAGGAAATCAGCACAAATATACGTTGTCGACGCTGCCACTAGAGATCGCCGAGAAAACTCGCCGGTTTGTGGAGCGATTCTGCTGTGCGTTTAAGAAAAGAAGGAAAAGGAATATGTTGATAACTTCACCATATCTTAAATCGACAAGTGAAAGATCTTGATACTTCCATCAACGTCCAGTATCGAGAAAGTGGTCTATTCTTGGATCTAAAAAAGAGTCTGAGTGTTTGAAAAGTAGATCTCTTTATTTCATGTACATATTTGTGTTTCATTTTGTGAGGCCATAAAGATTTTGCCTATATTTGGGCCTCACCATATCTTCATCAATTAATTGGATTAATTAATGTTCTTTTTCACTTCCATTCCTTTGAAACCTTTTTGTTTGTTGTTACGTGATTCAAATGTGTATCTCCAAAACAAGACAAACACTTAATAAAGTTGTGTTTATATTTGTTGTTTATGGGTTACTGTTATGATAAAACTAGTTTTATGATAAAAGATGTTTAAGGGAAGGATTATATGACTAGGATTATGATAGTATTACGATAAGATGTTTAGGAGAAGGGTTATGTGGGTAGTGTTATGATAAAATGTGTTTGGGGTAAGGGTTATTTAGGTACTATTATGATAGTTTTATGATAAGATGTGTTTGGAGAATGTGTTATGTGGGTTTAGTTATGATAGTGTTATGATAATATGTGTTTGAGGAAATGGTTATGTTGGTAGTGATGTGATATTACTTTTTTTTTTATCAAATTCATATTTAAAATCCAATAGTCAAAGTGAACAATTTTTTTTTTTACCAAATCATCTGACGTTGCGTGTAGCAATTGACTTAATTTGTAGATTGGTAACATCCATGTTGTCAATTAATTGTTACGTTTGATTACATTCACAATTTCAATTATTTTTTGTGATACATGATGTAAAAGCGGAATAAGGAGTGCAAATATATATATATAATTACATCGCATTAATTATATGAATAATTGGAACAAAAAACATGAATTGCAATATCATGACAAAACATCAATAAAAAAACAATTAACAGGTAGAATCATAAAAATACATTAGTCTGTGCAAGTAAAAGAAACAATCAGCTAGTGCCTCGTAGGATCACCGTGCAGTAGTCAAGCTTCTCGTCGTCTGCCAATTCGAGGAAGCCCTTCATGTCCGCAAAATTGTTCATCAGTATTCGATTGCATTGCGCCATTTCTAACCTAGTGAGCTCAGGTATGACACACAATACTTGTACGATCTATCTACGTACCCTGCTTTCATCCTTGAGTGCCAACTGTGACCACTCTACAATGAGTCTTAGCTAATTGGTTTGGCAGGCCATGGCAACCTTAATGACATCAACTGTTTCCGAATTCTGCCTTCCCCGCTTCCGCTTTGAGCCACTCGAATACGTCCTACTATCACTTCCTCGACTAGGTCGTGCGATGTCGTCGGAGGACATTTTAAACTCATGGCTGGACATAGAAGAAATTTTCATATCATTGAGATCCACGTGCTCAAATTCCTCGAATCCGCTAGGAACATTCGATCCAACGCCGATAAATGTCTCCGCACAGGCTCCCATTGCCCTATCTTTCTTGAATACATACGACAACTCGTCGTAATATGGGAACAACTTATTCAACAGGTCCATGGCTGCAGGATGACTCTGCATAGGAAAAATATATATATATATTAGACTTGTTTCATATTGAAGTAAAAAGTATATCAGTGTACAATTATACTTTTCACATATCCTGACCCAGTTGTCAAACAACTCCTTCTCAGCAACGGTGCATTTCACACCATCATTCCAACCGAACCCGCTACAGGACAGGTTGCGCATTTCTGTGATCGCCTGATATGAGCGTTTCAACGTTTTTATACGACAGTCAATAACTGTAGTCGCATGGACATTATCTTAGAAACTTCGTCACCATTTGAAGAAGTTGTGCCAGATACTCCGGTCTAAACGTGCCATTGTCTGACTTCCATCCACCAGCAAACACCAACTCCACCATACACTACACGAGGGTTGCCTCCTCCTCCTTCGTCCACACATGCTTAGGTGCACGTGACAAACTTGTCATATTGACAATTGAAATGACGGCATAAAAACCAATAACTTAAATACACATAAAGGCAAAATAAATAAAAAAAATTGCAATTAATAGTGTCTATTACTTGAAGGGAGACAATTCCATTCATTTTGGTCATGCATGCATACATTAAACTATACATGAAGACACACCCCATACTAACTTATAACAAATACAGTATTACTAAATCAACACACGTAGTCTATTGATTACGCAACTGCCATTGATTGAACATCTCAACGGCAAAATCATCCCTCCATTGCGTCCATTCGTTTGAGTTCTCAATGAATTGAATGTCATCACCTCCGGTCATCGCGTAGGTGGAGTGATCTCCATGGTCCACGTCGTCAACCGAAATCGACATTCGTCATCTTGCGGTTGATGAGATTGTGTAGTAGGCAACATGCCAGAATGGTTGAACATTGAACTTGCATGAGATAGTGCGACTTGCCGCGAAATATTGTCCATCGACCCTTCAACACCGAACGCTCGTGTAATAACATTTCGAGTTGAGGAATGTTTCATATTGAAGTAGTCTTTCGCAGTGGTAGGTGCACTTTCCACTTCTCGCCACTCTTGCAAGTGGTATCTTTGTCATCTATAGGGAGCCAAAAACCCCTCTTCGTTGGGGGTACCCCACGTCGCATAGATAGTAATAACCTGTTATGAATGCATCAGATCTAACTAATTTGATTTACGTAGTAGGTAAAAGTTGATAGAGGCATACAACTTTTGATTACCCCTTAGGAACATGAAGGTCGTTTGGTCGTGCAATAGCATCTCAAAGAATGCGCGAATCACTGCAGACCCTTCCCAGCCAGCCAAAACGAACACGAAGTCGCCTTTCGTGTCACACACCGAGGATGTTTGTGGTAACTTCCCTCTTACGTGTTCTATACCTAGGTCTATCGTTTTGCGACACGTTCACCTTGATGTACGTGTCATCCAGTGCCCCAAGGCAGTTCTAAATATTGAAACATAGTGCAGTTAAGTAGTTGGACTTCGTGATTCATGAGTAACAGAACTGAAGAATATGCGGACCTCAAAGCACCTCCATTGCGCATTGGTGTATGTGTTAGTTACTGGTTGTGGTTTCTTCAACAACTCATCGTGCAATTGTAACATGAGGTTGAAGTGACGGAAAACAGTCTCCTCCGATTACAGAAAGTCTTGCTGGATGACTCGAAAGTCTTGCAACCATCTCCTTGACATCAATGATTTCGGTCAACGTCAGACCACCAATTGTCCTCAGTAAGTGACATAGAATGGCAAAAGTTTGCATGTCCATTCTAGTACTTTGACGAAAAACGAGGTCGAAGGAGTGGATCATACGAAAGGACGATAGCTGTCTAAATTGATGTCTAGTTTCGTACAGTGTATGTGTCACCCACTTATGTCATTCATTAGTGTCTCCAATAGCAGTACTAACTGATTATGGGTGGATGTGAAGACAGCTAGTATAGTGTGAATGTTTTCACACTCCATTTGATGGTAGCGACTACAAACCTAACGTTGTTAATATAGGAAAAAGCAGTTGTCCATTTTTTCAAACTGGAATACTATTACACCTACCATGCATGCATTAGAACATAATACATTTTTTTACTTGTAAACTGTAGTTAAGTAAAATGAACTTGTGCGTGACCAATATGTTGCTAATATAGGTATGTACTGTGCGTGACCAAAATGTTCTTCCAAATTCATGCTGAGTTTGAAAAGCGTTGTTAATATAGGAAAAAACAGTTGTCCGTTTTTTTAAAACTCAATTAGCATGTGCTAAACAATGGTTAATAATGTTTGTGAAAACTGTAAACCCATATTTTATTCAAAATTAATGGTCAACTATAATTCAATTGAAAAAAAATAGTGTAACTTCCTATAATTACATATACAGTTTCGTTTTTCTCGTTCAACAATTATTATATAAAAATTGACGAATCATCGACTTTTGAGATGAAAACTGGTGTATTATGCATGTGTTTCTTTAACCTAAACAATCTAATATAGAGAAGGTATTTGTGGAATTAGACAGTTTAATTTGAAGATGTGCAATGACTTTCCTTTGTCAAGCTTTCACATGTGCTTCATCTTCAATATATAAAATATCATATGCTCATTTAGCTCTATCTCTCTATTGTGGTTTGCGCAAATAAAATGTGTGAAAGTAGAATATTGTTAAACATTTGGATAATGAACTACTAGCCAGAGTGCTTGAGATTAAACTTAATCAAACCCAATCATATGAATTGCTGTGTAAAGGAGATTTTAAATTCACATGGGTTCAATTTAGTTTCACACAAAATTTAAACCATATAGGAATTAAAATGGTAATTTAACTCAACTTATATCATCAAATTCAAACTTGATTCAGTAGTAGAAACATTTGAAGATAATTTTTTAAAACAGAAACTAGATCTTACATATGAAATCGATATACGTTTTAAAACACGAAAATAACATAATTATTTAAGAACCAAAAGGGTCAATAATGTTAGAAATACATTAAACTATACGGCTAAAATATCGTACGAAAAGATACGAAAAAGAAAAGTTACTGCACTACAAAAGCGCCAATGCATCGTACCGCTGACGACGAAAGTATGAAGTTGGGTATCCTGAAAAAAAAAAAGTAAGGAAATCAGTGTACCGACCTAACACAAGTAACAGTAAAAATACTATAGGGATGAAATGTAAAGATTACGTACCGTAAAATTTGGAGGAATGTCAATCGATGTTCAAATGAAAAAATAACAATCGTTAAAATGAATGAGAAAATGTGACCATTGTATCTGAAAAAACGTTGTGCCTAAGAGGAATTAAATTCGTTCAATGTAACAAACTGGATCAAGTAGTAGAAACATTAATAAAAATTATGCAACAAAGTATATATGGAGATGTAAATGCATACAAACAATCATAAACATCAACAACCAATAAAATGGATATGTACAGTAAACATGAGATGGCATGGAAAGAAAGCATGAATAGTATGAAATGGCAGTGAACACGTGGTATATCCTTGCATAAATGAAGGAAGTCATGACCCATAATATGCCTTAAACATAACCAAGAACTGAAAAGTAAGGGCAGACACACACATTATTATTAACATAGATATAGGCAATGAACATACAAGAACTGATGGAACTTGAAAAGAAGAAAATAAGATGAATTTACCTACCAAATCAATAAGGAATAGATGAGGAAGCAGAACATGAAAGGAGGAAAACAACACACAATAAAATACAGCAAATGAAGAAGTATGTATGGAGGGATAGATGGTCAATAAATTATGCATTTATTGACCCAAACCAAAAAAATAAAAGAAGAGAATCTCTGCAAATGACAGAAGTGTACAGAAAAGTGGAGAGATAGTCAAAACCTACCACATTAAGGACAAAAAAAACAATGAATAGACTAATGCATAACCAAGGCAAAAACAATTGAACCAGACATGGATGGATGAGAGTTACTTGCAAATAAAGAGAACATAACATAGCAGAGAGTTGGTTGCAAATAAAGAGAACAGACTTCACAGCAAACCAAATTCAGTAGGCATCTTAATTGCAAATATATTGAAACCGTAAAAATAACGTTACTCAAATGGCAAAAGAAATAAATATGGGCAACATATTTGAGGCATCGATTACAAAAAAATGCCCGAAAATGCAATGTTCAAAATGCTAGAAACTGTAAAAAAAATTAATTGAAACTAACAAAACTAATCAGATACAAACAAAATCAAAAACAACATTGTAGTTTGTAACGGAGACGCCCTAATATACACAAATATGGAAGTAAATTGAAGTAAGAAACAAAATTAATCAGAAATAATTATTCAGACAAGTACATAAATGTAATCATCATCATCGACTTTGATAGAAACTCGAAATCAAACTACTTACCTCCAACCCTACCTTGCTCAAACATCCAAGGATAGTGTAGAAAGTGTCCAACTCAGTGTGAAAAGATATGCACGATCGGCAAATGGGAGTCCAAGCGGCAAGAGGAAATGGAAAGGGAAAATCGAGTCGGAATTGCATGTTCAACTAAACGAGTGGTGAACATGCAAGCGATTGAGTTTCGAAGGCAAAGTGTAAATCCAGTCGTTCAACGAAATCAAAAGAGAGACCCATTTGTTTCGGAGGCAACGCTGTGAGTAAAGCCTTCAACGAAACGTTGGAGGACGAAGAGTGGGAGAGAAACAAAATTACAGGAAGAGATATTTTTTTACCCCGAAGAAAACGAAGGCCAAAGAACAACCGAAATAGGTTGAAGATGAGTTAAGGAAAGGATGAGGTGGGTGTTGAGGAGAGATTGAAGACGAATAGAGAAGGGATGAAGATGAGTTGAGAGAGAGAAAACTGCAAGCATTCGGCAAAGTTTGTTTCTTTAGTAACTTATCTAATAAAGCCTTAAACCTTTTAGATTAAACCTATGCATGTTATTTACTAGAGTGAACAACTATCTCAAATTGCATGTAGAAGGTCAACAGTTACGTGTTGAAAGTTGAAACAGCTCCTTCATGTCATGTTTGGAATTAAATTAGAATATTTCAAGATAAGAGACTAAAATAATGTAAATCAAACTGATCTTATTTACTGCCTTTTTGTTTTCTAATTGATGTAAAATAATTAAATAAGCTACAATAATTTGAACTTTAACATGGAAGTAGATTAAAGCCTACACTTGAAGCAAAAAGCACCACAAGTTGCAAAAGAACAAAACTAGAATAGAGTAGATTACTTCAATACCTTAGCATCATCATCATACATCAAATTCAAACACTCCCAAAAACAAAGCATACAATTATGAACAGCCTATGGCCTAATCCTAATGCTCTTTCAGTAGTAATTCCACTGACTATTGACCATTGAATCAAAACCAGATTGTAGAACAAAACCCATCAAGAGATATGAAACAAAAAACTGTCTACGTTCTTCATTTGGCTCAAGGACACTTGCTTCTTCTGCCATGAGTGGTCATGTCAGTGTAGCACTTTCCACAGACTTCCCTGTTCCCATATGTACCTGGTGGAACACACTTGCACCTGTCGCAGCATGTCAAGCACGCCCTGAGGCATATCTTTTTCCTTGAATGAAGTTGGCATCTTCTTCCACATTCTGGGTAGCAGGCTGTTTAGACATCAAATATATCCCGTTTGATTATCATTTTGGAAAACTATGCTTTAAACATGGGGTTCTCAGAATCTAAACTGCTATTTTAGTAATGTGTTGGTAAGAAAAGTAAAGATTATACAACAAATTTTACAAGTGGAAAGTATCTAAAATGTGATTGTTTAGATAAACTTTTGAAGTGTCTGCGTTTATCTTTTTCATTTTAGCAGGTTTATTATTGCGTAAAAATGGTGTTGAAATGTCACTAACTTCCAGTCTTTATGTTTTCCTGATGTATTTCACACTGTATTATTATATATCATGAGCACATTCATAACAATCAAAGGATGAAGGGCAGAAGTTTACATATCTATGATGCCAAGTAGGTTATTATAGTAGATGATTACGATAGTTCGTACATCCAGGTAATCTACAGAATATTCTAAGTTTGGGTTAGACTATTTAAATTGAGTTATGATAGTTATTGTGAAGTTTGAGCAAGTAGTGTAACAATGAGGCATTTGAAAAAGTAACACTAAAGTTAACTGTAGATAATAATAATTCAAAGCAGCAACTACTATAATCGTATTAGAATTTGAGTGAGCACTCCACAAGTTTGAAATTGCTGAAATGACCTTTTGTCAGGTTTCAGATCACTCGAGATCGAAATCAATTCAAAATTTAATTGTAGAGTTGCATTATTCATATTATCAAAGTCGATTTTGAACTATTAAAGATAATTTGATTCCGAAAATGATAAGTGATCCTAAACTTGCTATTAAACTAGCAAGCATAGCACTGAGAATTTATTATGGAACCTATGAAAATTCAAGGCTTATACTTAAAACTTCTTTTATGTTTTAAGAATGTTAAGTTAGAAATGCATAAACCCAGAAGAAGTATAGATGAGTAAGAGATATAGAGAAGTTCTTTACCCTTGCCTAAGACTGGAGGTGGCCTAGGAGCTGCCGGAGACGGTGGCTTCACTGGTGGAACAGGGGTGGAAGGTGGCTTCACAGGAGGAGATGGAGTGTAAGGAGCTTTAGCAGGCGGGGGAGAAGACGGTGGCTTCACCGGTGGAGAATGAGTATATGGAGGTGGTGGAAGCTTAACTGGTGGAGCAGGGGTATATGGTGCTTTAACTGGGGGTGGTGTCAAAACAGGGATTGTGGGTGGCTTAACAGGCAGAGCTGGCGGTGGCGTCAAAACAGGGATTGTTGGTGGCTTCACAAGCGGAGCTGGCGGTGGGGTCAAAACAGGGATTGTTGGTGGCTTCACTGGCGGCGCTTTGTAAACTGGAGTAGAAGGAGCTTGAACTGGAACTGGAACATGGGGGTAAACAGCATCCTGTAATGTGAAACCAAATACCAAGCAACATTCACTTCTCTTCACTATGTAACCAAAAGACATTACAAAAATGTGGTTTAAAATGTTTGAACAACAGAACAAAACACCAAATAATGACAACAAAAGAAACAAATCCCAGCTCACAAATCACATCACAAAGCAATCAAAATATAAATCACCTTCTCTTGGGACAGTCCATTGGCATTGGCATTGGCTGAAACCTGCAAAAGAAAAGATGAGAACTCAGCCTCAAATCATGGGATACAAAATCCAATCACTCTCAACACCCAATACATTAAAGAAGAGAATGAGCAATACCCATGAGCCAGATAGAAGAAACACGCTAAAAACAAAGAGATTGGCCATTAAGGCCATTTGTCAAACAGGCGTGGTGGGAAAGGCAAGTCAGAACAAAGGAAGCAAGAGGAGAACCTGAATCCTAATTGATTACAACTTGAAGAAGCCACACAGACGTTTAAATAGAGGCAGAAATGAGAAAATGGGAAGGTTCAAATTTCAAGAAGATGGGTTTTTGGTAAATTGAAAAGGCAAATTAAAATGTAGGTGCCTAGATGGATGGATGGATGCCAGTTCAGATCAAGGTGAAAAGGATTTTTCTTTTTCTTTTTTTAAATTTTGTTTTGGGGTTAGCAAAATTTTAGACCCACATGATGAATAAGAGTGTCTGCAGGTGCAGGCATACTAACTAGGAAATACTGATCTTCTTAGGAGTGTCCTTTGCAATTATTTACTACCTTTCTCCACGAGCTCTTGTCTTCTTTCTATGCCCCTCTTTGGGTTTGGTTGGGTTTTGGGAGTCTTTTTAGATTTTTACCACTAATACTACACTACTTGTTAATCTTGAAATTGGAAGGTTGGAAATAGAGTAATGGAACCAGTGTATTCAATCTAGAGAGATGGTCGTCTCTCTGTTTTTTAAGGTGGCAAGAATTTAGGAGCTTGAGGAAATGGTAGCGTTGAATTGATGACTTCGTTTCCATATCTTTGAATGAACCCAAAGGGGAGAGACTTTGATTAATCTAACACTTCAGCTGAAGAAGTAGGAATGCATGTTGAGAAGATTTGAAGTGGATATTGGAGTAATTAAGAAGGTTAAGGTATGTAAAATGATGTAAATGATTTGAATGAGTTGGGAAAGCTTTTTCTAGAGGTTTCAAGATTGTCAGAGTACTTGAGTACTTTTGAACCTTTGTATAGTATGAAATGAGATAATACCCAATATAATATTATTAGTTATTATTGTAAAAGCTGTCACCAGTTAATAAAATATTTACCACTTCATTTATTTATTTATATATTATGTATGAAATTTAATATTATGTAATCTATATATATGAAAGTTTAAAAAGAGTGAAGTAATTAATCAATGATATTCCAATGATTTGTTTGGGTAAGTTATTGATGTAAATGAGCGTAGGATTAATTAGGGGAATGAGTAATAATGAAAAGAATAGAATGAAGAAGGAAGAGTAAGAGGTGTTGAAGAGTTTAGAGTGGCGAGGCAATATGATGATTAGGACAAAAGGGTGGGAGCCAGCAGAGGCAGAGTCACAGCCACCTGTTTCTTATTTTATTTTCTCTCTCGTTAGATCCACGTGACGTGACATCAGTCAAACCTGTCCGCTTCACCTAATCCTCTTTTATTTTTACAAACAATTAAAAATAAAAAGAAAGATGAGATGAGATGAGATTATATGTTCCCACCGACGACTCATTTACTCAAAACTCTAAAAAGAGTTAACCCATTATTGATTATACCTTCAATGGAAGTATTTATTACATTTTTTTTAAAAAAAAAAAATCTTTGCCCTAATAATAAAAGTATAGAATTTTAAATTAGTAACAATTTTAGTGGAGATTTTTCTTATTGCAAAGTAATTAACTTTTTTTTTTTCAATTGTCATAAAATATTCTCCAATTTCAAAACATATAAGAAACCTAAATGATTAATTCTAATGAACAAGCAATTAAGCACATGATGAAATCATACAACATATCGTTGCCAAAAACCATGTGTCGCTATCATATATTACAAAGATTATAATATAAATAAAAACTTGTAATATATATATATATATATTTGACTCTTTAATTAATATTTGATATTTCATTTTTATCAATATTTATAAACTATATGACTCAAGTTTGAAAAATCAAATAAATGTCGTAATAAATAATGGTGTATTAAATATGTGTATGAAACCTCTTTACCAAAAGTTTTATCCCATACTTGTGAAATTTATTAATGAAAATATTATACTTTCTAAAGAAAATCATTCTAAATAACAAATCTTTTAAAAATATATACAAATACATCCTAATCTATCTTGACTACGATTGATCATAGAAATCTATCTTGACTACGATTGATCATAGAAAGAAAATGATATTTTATTTTATAAATACTTCAATTTGTTTTTTAAATATTTGAAATTAGTCCATTTTTAAAGGTGTTTTTTTAAAAAGAAAACATAAGTGATAAAGTTTGATGGGATATTTTGTAATTTAACAAAAAAAAGAAAAAAAAAACGTTGGTTGATATGATGCAGTTGTTTTTGCTTGTTGGCAAAAGTGTAATTGTGACAACATTATTGTTTTGTTAGAGTACAATGTGACAAATGTAAATATAAATTTCATTAATGTTGTACCAAAACTTATGTATTATTGATAGAAAGATGGCTCAAGCTTCTGCAACCACACATTATTACTGCTGTTGTTATAATTATTATAATTCAGGTACGACTAAGTGGAATGTGAGAATTTAAACTTTTTATCTCAAGAATAAGAGTGGTTGTAAATTTAGTTACCACTAAGTATATTCTTGCTTTAATAACCACATAAGTATTATTAAAGTCTGCATGTTTAGTTTGGAGTGGAAATCAACTATAGATTTCTGTATTAATATATTATTAAAGTACTCCTAATTTTAACATGTAATTTCAATTATTCACTTTCCATTAAAAAAATATAATAGGTGAAAGATGTTGTAAAATTTTAAAGTAAAAAGACCCTGAAATGAGATAAAAACTATTTGATTCCGATATGATAATTGAAGGGGAAAAAAAGATTGGTTTGTTGAGAGTGGGGCAGAAAGAAAAGAGGAAAGAAATGGATAGTGAGGAGGTTGTGTATTTGTTGAACAACAAAGTCAGAAGCTGACCTCTTTCATCCATGGGGTGTAACCTAATAATTAAAGGCTACATAGTCTCAATTATTAAGGCCCACCCCACACCGAAGGACATCAAATACATCTGTCATTTAATTACTTTTTTATTTTCATTTTCTTAACAAAACTCTTAAAATTGATGCAAGTAGGATATATACTAATAGACATTGATAGTGTGAAATGCTTTTATATTTTATAAATATTTTGATAAGATTTTTTTTTTATATTTTATATATAGGTAGAGATGGGGGCAAGATCCTTGTAATTTATTTCAAACATATGTATCAAGATTAGATCTTGTACTAAAAAAAATGGATGGACCAAGATTTCGTCAAAGACATACATATCAACCAAGATCTATCTATTCAAGTAAAAAATTGTAACATAACGTATCATAATTTTCTTCTAAAAAGAGAGTTGAATTAAATAAAGAGGTTAGAGTGAAAATAATGACTGTGAGATGGGTTTTCAAGAGAGATAGGTGCATGAATAAAGGAGAAATAAAAGGTTTCAAAATGAAAAATTTCTCTTTTTTTAAACCATGAAAAAAAAAAATCCAACCTTCGAAAAAAGGTTGTGATGATTCAACTGTAAATGTGAAAAAGTTAGGTTTTCCCCGAGTTAGAAAGAAGTTAGGATTGTCGTTACGACTTTTTTCACTCATCAAATTTTCGTCTTCACATAAAGATGACACTAAGAGGTAAGCTTCAAATAACCCATTCTTGATTTAGTTTGAACTTAAAAAGGCAGAAACATAATCATCCAAATATTATAATCATCCAAATATTATAGAACTTGTAAAAAAGAATATAGCTCAATTTGTATAGTGTTAGTTTTATTAAGTTGGAAGTTAAAAGTTTGATTCTCCTATCTCACATGCTATAGAATTTTTATTCAGGCTAAATTATCATTCCAAGCACCAAAAAGTCAGCTAGTACTAATTGAAGACATTAATTTCCCCACATAGTATACCATGTTTTGGGTACCATCCAAGATTCCCACAAAATAAATGACACTAATGCAGTATGCAATAAAAGGGATTGATTTAAAAAACAAATGGCCATTTGGTTTAATGACATTCCATATTTCTATTCTAATGATCTAAAGATAAAGAAAACTTCAACCCCACAGTTCATACACAAAAATCAAGCAATGGCAAAAGATTAATATCATCAAACCTGATACATTTAAGCACTTTGAGGGCATTTTGGTAATGGTAGGTTTTCACCATCTGCATTGTCTAATCTTCCATGAAATGATCAATGGAGCTCTTAATTAAGCTTCCCTACCTTATCTATCTCCAGATTTTTCTCTCTTTCCCTCTCTCCAATTCTTACACTTCATAATCAAGAGTACCTAAATAAAAACTTCTTCCTCATCCTCAAAACTCAAATTCAACGTTTGTAACTTAAAACCTGCACCTTGAATGGTCTCGATCAAACTCGAGGCCACTCCTGTAGATTGTATTGTTGTTTGTTTTGTAAGCTAGAACAAGAAGAGGAAAAAAAAACCATTTAGCCAATTGAGTAGAATACACATAAATTGTTTACTGACAACTAATGATCTTAACATACCGCAACTGATGCAATGCCCTCAACGACTTGGACTTTCAAGCCGGAAATACCCTCCGTTTGCTACAGAGAAACACATACAAATAAGCAATTTTAGACTTCGATTTTACTGTTATCTACCCTGCTGTGTTGAATAGATGAGTTCAATGGTCTCGAGTTGATTTATAGCAAAACATCTACCACCAGACTAAAATAGCAGACACTTATGCTAAAAGCACTACTCTCAAAAGTGTATTCCAAACTTGCTGCTATACCGAAATCCTTCAACAAATTAGTAGAGCTACTAGAAGACAAATCTTATTATGAACTATGAAGTCCTGATGAAAGTGAGAACACCATGAATTCCTATTCATAATTTTCGGTAGGATTTCCCACATGGGCCAGTTATAACTTATAGATTAATCCATTCCCCTCATCTTGTAGATTGAAAATTCATGTATTTTCAAAGTTGGAGTTTCACAGCCTATAGAGAATAAAAATAATTATTAAAAAGACCTACTTAAAGACAATCGAATAACAAATAACAAGAAACGAAACATGGAAGGCGTAAGGATGATAGAAAAATGTACCTCCAAAGCCCCAGTTACAGAAGGAATAGATGATTCATTTAGCGTCCCCTCTGCCTTCAGAAACGAAAAATGATAACCATAAGAGATGCCTCCAAGCAATTCAAAGATATTATGCTTACAAATCCCTAGAATGGGCATAGTTCGTAAAATCGGTGAAAATGTCAAGATTGGGGAAAAGTTTAATTTTCTTCCGATGCGTTTATGAGTTAATTTAAATCTTAAAAGTTTCAATATCACTAATTTGAACCCTACACGTAATAAGTATATTTACTACGTTCAATTAGCTAAGGTTCCACTTTTTAAAAAAAGATTTGTAACTATATATGGCCATTCTTGTAGTTGGATACGACTATCTTTGCACGTATTGATTATTCTCTAAGAAACACATATGCTTTAGTTTAACCAGCATGTCCAAGTCTGATACGTGTAAGGCACTTGGACATTCCAACACTTATTGGACATGTATCAGACAATTATTAATGCAACAGATGTGTTAACAAGTATGCATAAAGCACTTGTTAAGTAGACTAAAAAGACACATGTACGAAAATAATAACATATTTTGAGTCTGGAAACATATCATACTAATTTCAAAAATCTATTTACTTTGAATTTTCTTCTTATATAAAAGTGATAAAAAATTTAACAAGTGTGTCCTTGCAGTGAACATCCCTAGATTTGTAGAAAACTGAACGGGTGACCGTGCTGGTGGCGTATACATGTTTTGTATTTGTGTCCGTGCATCTTAAGTTCTTCCAATTGTGTTGGGTGGTTTTAGTTAGTAAGAAATGGATATTTTGTTGCTAAGTTTGAGAAATAGGTTCAAGTATTTTCATGTTCGTAATTGGACATTTCTTCGAAATGATTACGAGTGTTTTGTAGCTAAATTTTATGGGGAAATGTTTCAAATTACTTTTGAAGTGGAATACTTGTTGAAGTTCAAAGTTTCAACTAACAGGGCAAGAAATGAGCAGCTTAAACGTCTAAACCACAAACAATTATCGTACCCAAATCAAAATATGCTGGAATTCTTCACGAAATTCAGAACCCTATTGCACCAATTTGTTATCAAAGAAGCACTTCACCAAAACAAACAAATATAATAAAATGGGTATAGTACCTGAAAGAACATGGTGAGAACATCAGAGGGGGAGACGGGGACGGTGACGGCAGGCGGGTCAGATGGAGAAGGCGACGACGCTTCGCTTTCAACTCCTAGCTCGGGAACAGAGGCATCCTCTTCAACTGCCCTGACTTGTTTGAGGACGCGTGGCAGGCTCCGGCCCTGAAGCGGAGAATGTCTGAAGGAGGCGGCAGAGAGAGTGAAGTTAGTGGAGGAAGGAAGAGAGAAGGAATGGCTGGGAATTGGTGATGATTTTGAAAATGGAAGGTGAAGGGCGGGGAAGGTGGAGATTGAAGCCATTTTCCTCGACGGTTTGAGTGTGTTTTGTGTTTGTGAATTTTGGGATTCCTATCCTCTGCTTATCCGCTACACTCACTCCCCCCTTTCAAACCTTTTTTTTCTTCTCTATTTACTTATTTAAATAACATATGATTTTTTGCAAGTTTTTCTAAGTATGAGATGTTGATCGATCCAATTGACTAGAGTATTGAAACTTATATCAGGGTTCTTCTCTCAATGAAGACATCTAACAGTTGGTTGCTTCTTTTCTTTTGATTCATTCTCAATTTGTGGGTTTAGAATTAGGTAAAACTACCCATATAAGGTTTTTGACCATCTTATTTCCTTGATATTCTAAGTTTCATCATTAAGTTTGATGTATGCAACTTTCTACTTCTATCAGAGTTTAACAGTGGTTTAATTTAGTTCAAATTATACCTAGATCAAAATAAACAAGTCTTGCTTTTGAAGTATTTAAACAATCATCCAAGTGACATTCAAATATCTATAACTGTTAACAAAATCAAGATTTAATTAATTATACATCACCCTTTTATAATGGAAAAAAAATTATAAATACAAGTAAGGGCATCATTGTGTTCCATTTCGAGAGTAATTCCAATGGGAAAATATACATTGAGAGATTAGCTTTTATAACAAAATAATGAGTAAAAAAACAGTAAATTTGCATCAACCTTTTACAACAAAACCAAAAATTTCAATTTCACCATTTTAAGAGGAAATTTTAGGGAGCTTGAACCCAGAGCAAGGATTACCAATCACGAGTACTTGGAATTGGAATTGGACCTGAGAAAATAGATTTTCAAGGCTCGAGATCATAGATTCCATCTGGGGCGAGAAACCGTCACGCTGGACTAAGACTAATTACTCTTGACATGCCAATATCCAAGTTTTCTATATTTACAGCTCTAAAGTTGCATTAGTTAACATAGTAACCAAAATAAGGATGTTAATCAAAGTATCTTTTAACTTTCAAATGGTACAAAATAGAGTGTCAATCTGGACAGCTATAGCTATGCAGCTTAATGCAGAGAATATCCTTGCCTACCATTTGAAAATGTTTGAAGTTCATTTATGCCTGCAGTCTTCTACTACGACTCCATCTGCAAAATTTAATCAAGCTTCAGTGAAAAAAGCCAAACAAATGCAAAGCAAAGGAGGAGGATGTAGTCGTTCAACTTTGGGAAAGGTCTAACTCACCTTGTAGATGTATAGCGCAGTTCGCTAGAGCATCGGCATCAGAATTTTGTTTCTTGAAATGGAAATATATGTCATTTATAATTGCAGAACCAGTAAAAGGGTAGGCCAAGGAGTTATGTATTAGTAAGAATGAAATGACAAAATGAGAGAGAATAAGATGATCACATTATTGAATAGCTTACTCTTGAAGAGAATCGAAACAATATCGAAATATTAAAGGCATCAAAGAAGGCTTATTCATTTTCCATGTCTAAAAGAATACCAAAAACTTTGAAACGCATGCAATAAACTGTGCGACATTGATTAATGCACAATTCCACCATTCTACAACATTTATTAGTCACAAAACTCGTAAAATTTTAACATATTTGGTAGATGGCCCTGTGAGATTTGAATCTACTCCTCCAACGTCCATTTCTGGTGTGTTCTCTTCTTTATGACTTGTCTACTAATTAATTTTTTTCAATAAAAGTTCAAGAAAAAAAAAAAGGTGCACGCTCTGCTAAGGTGGATTGGACAAATGCAAAAACTTGTGAAAGAATTGAATACCAAAAAAGGAAAAAACAATACTTCAAAATCTTCAGGAAACACACACACATAAAATATATGCTGTTGTATGTTCCTAGGAATATTCAGTCTAAAAAGAAAAAAAAATGTACCCTAGGGAAATGGCTGATCTCAAATGACACAAACTTATCCTTGAGCTCCTTTGCCACTTTACAAAATTTAGCCATATTTGGGTTTTTGAGCTTCCATAGACCCTGAACCTGTCATAGAAAATCCGCGTTCCCTTTTACATCTGACTTGAACACGAGAAAGATTGAAAGCAAGCAGAAAATTTGACAGAAGTCATGTATATATAAATCAAACTTGTGATTGTGCATAGTTTAAGTAATACGATTTACAAAACCAAGCGATATCTTAAAAGCCTAGCATCGTGTTACCAGTGATTATATGGACGACAGCCACTTAGAAAATTTTGGTCACGCCATAGTTACAAAAGAGTAAATGTTCATTTTGCATTCTCTCCCCCTTCTACGTAAAAAAACATGAAGAGTTTTAACACCTTCCTTGATCTTATCTATCTGTATGTGTATACACTAGGAGATATTCGTAACTGTCAGCTTGAACATTGCAACTATGCGTTCATTTGGAACATACATATAGTTGTGTGGAGAAAAGTTTGTTAGCTGGTACACCTGTCTGTATGTAAAATGCTAATAAAGCTGACAAACCTGCATACAAACAAGCTTGGAGTCTCCTTGGACACAAATGTGTTTAATGCCATTCTTTAGAGCATGTTTCAGTCCTAAAATTACAGCACGATATTCAGCAACATTACATGTAGCAATCCCAACCCCTTCTTGCAACTTACAGACCTATCAAATAAGCAAACTTAAGATTAGCCAAAACAAAATATAATGATAAATAAATAGAAGTAAAGGCTTTGAGAATGTAGACAATAATTGAATTTAACAACCGTAGATCCATCGTTAGCACGTAAAACAGCTCCAGCACCTGCTAGCCCAGGATTTCCCTTTGAGGCACCATCAAACTCAAGAAAATAGGTCTGGAAGCAGATATATTCAATTAATTATTTAAAAACCACTGGCAATTTAAGATAAAACTCAGGACAATTGCAGAGCAATGGTAAAAAGAAAGAGTGACAATATAGTCGTACGTTCATGAGGGCATTTTTCTTTTTACCAAACTTTTATTTAAAAGTAAGAAACTTTGAGATATACATTACTAAGAAAGAACAAAAGAGGCAAAGTTAGTCGGAACCTCCCACAAATAGCTACACAAGCACCTTTCGGCATTCACCATGTCCTCAAGGTGAAACAGAGTTTTAAATTAGAAAAAAAATACCTTTTTGGTCTCTAAGTTTTGAGTCTAGTTTCTATTTAGTCCTTAGGATTCAAAATGTTACACATTTGTTCCTTAAATTTTGAGTTTGATTTCCATCTTGTCTATAAGTTTCAAAATGTTACAATATCACCATTGACATTTGAATTTTGTTTCAATTTGGTCCCTAGATTTCAATATTTACGTTTTATGCTCAATTTTTCATTAAATACTTATTTTTAATCTTCAATGTTAATGTTAATGTCTGTTAACAAATTCAAAATAATTAAACGAATTATAATTAATTAAATTTCACTATTTTTCATCACTTTTAAAATTAAATTTAAAATTTTATTTCATAATTACTGTAAATTAATTAATAAACATTGACATCAATGTTTATACGTGAGTATTTAATAAAAAATTGAAGTTAAAATGTAAAATACTGGGACCAAATTGAAACAAAACTCAAATCTTAACGAAAAAAATGTAACATCTTGATACTTACGGACTAAACTGAAACCAAAGTCAAAACTTAAGAACTAAATGTGTAACATTTTGAAATCTAAGGACTAAATAGAAACTAGACCAAAACCTAGGAATCAAAGAGGTATTTTTCCTTCAGAATTATTTCACCCTAACCACATTCCCAGATACCATTTTCAGCCCGTTGTCTCTTCCATCATATGGGAGCCTCAAATCGTCAAAAGATGATGTGTTCATAGGATATTATAACAAGTTTAAGATTGATTTCTACTTCTGAACTCAAGGTTTGGTGATGAGGATGAGTTGCCGGTTACTGCCAAGAGCTAAACATAACTGTTATGAAATAAATGGAACATCCATCCATACTCAATTTGGTGGTAATTCATATTGGGGCCAGATTCCCATTCTTCCTTCTGATAACACTTCACCAAGAGTTGCTGAAAAGTCGACCACTTCAGATGGTCACCATCTAAAAACTTCAGTATGTTGGTGCTTGACAGAATTGTTTATCCTAGTCAATTGTGCCCGTGTTCATAGCGACTTCAAATCATCTAAATTTGCGAAAGTAGAAAATTAGGAAGCCTGTTCATAATGACCAACAAGGATGGGAATCCACCCGTCGAAACTTCAAAAAAAGACTTCTTTTGTAGATGCATGGAATGAGGTGTTATCCCCACGCAACCCACCTAGCCTAACTGTTTGGTTTAGCAGACACGAAAAAGTGAAAATAGGTTTCCCAAGCAACTATCTACTAACCTCCAACAGTCCATGGGTTGCATCTTGAGAAAATCTCCCCCACAATGTTCTCATGAAAACGTTCTCTGTTCAATACACTGGAATTTTAACCCATGAAGCCTTGTAAACTCCTTAGTAAAGACGAAAAGCCTTTTCAGCAACTCTTGGTGCTAAGCAAAAAATTTCAGGCCTCATGAATTCAAAATCCATTGTTTTAACTAGGATTCCCTAGTTACATTGGTCCTTGAGTTGCTCATTAGGAGCCAATTATGTTATCACAATAATGTTATCCCACGGCTATATGAGATTACAAGAACTCCAAATTGAAAAAAATATTAGTGGGAGAGAAAGTGAAAGTCACCATCTACAGATCAAGACACAAACTTAAGCAAAAGAGAAGTAAAAACTACAAAATGCACACTTGGGTATAGGAAGTAAAAACAATGTACCCTTTTCCCAATCAAAACTGAAGACAGCAAACAACAGCCACGTGAATCCTGGGCATACCTTTGACATTTCTATCTATTACCACAGTGACTCGTAAAAATTTCAGCTGAATAATTTTTACTGTGAAACAGACAAACTTACATGTTCAGTATTCTCAAGGACTCGTTCTTGTCTCTCAGCTTTGGAGTATTCTTCAGCCATTTTTCCTCTAGTAGCAGATGGTTGCTGAGAAAAATATAAATATGTTTCAAACAAAAATATCACTAACAGACTTTACAACCCTGACCTCTATGTCATTACAATATACAATTCGTTGTTTAACGTTTGGAAATTAAAAAAAAAAGGGTCACCAGTCAAGTTTATTAATCATGTCAATTTCATAAATAAACCAAGAAAGATTCCTATATCAAACTCGTTTAACAAAATGTCTAATGCCGTCAGATACAAAAGCAATGGATTGTATTTCTTTTAAGATAAAAGTACAGTAGAATTAGAATAGTTGATATAATTAAATATTTTAGAACAAAAAATGCATTGTTCAAAACCTCATCAGGGAAACAAGGAAGTATTTTTCCAAATAGATCCTTTGTCACATTGGCAGCACTTATAGAGTAGGTGGCACTCTGAAGTCCGTGTGATACAAGATATTCTTCTGCTTCTTTAGATAAGTGATACCCTTTGTAGATCGTTGCATCAGGATCCTAGTAAGATGGAGAGGAAGTGACATCAACCACATATATCGAAGCAAGTAAATAAGTTTAATAACATTTTTCTTTTCCGCTTTACGTTAGAAGGAGAAGCAAGATCCCATCCGTTGCCAATTTGGGCACCACGTCCAAGTACAACGTGATGTTGGAAGAAAAGGGGGTTGGGGCCATGGTAAATAACCCAGAGACAAAGGAGTTCCTAGATTCGACATCAAGACCTTTACTCATGTTGTAGTGCCATGATAAATCTGAGATGTTTAACTTTAGTATTCATTGATTGTAATTAACCCAAAAAGCCACTAGCCTCACATAATATATCACATAAAAATCTGAAATGCGAACCCTTGTATTCTTAGCCCAACAGACTCTCAACTAAAATTACATAGGATGTCAATGTGGACAGTGACAATGTCCATAATCAGTAGCAACACCAACAGATAAAAAAAATCACAAAATACCTGCAGGAAGAGAAGGACAAACATTCTATAGTTCACTTAATGTGTGCTTAAGCCAGCTTCCTTGATGAATTTGAAGGGCTAATTTTTTATCTGAGTTTTGGTACCAAATAAAACCCACTCCTGAAATAATCAAATTTGTAAAGAATTGTCTTCCAAGAATCACTCTAATATGACTGACTGGAAAGTGGAAAATGGAAATCACTCTAGATTCACTTTAGGGTAACTTGACATGTGTGGAATCACTTCCAGATGCTTGCTGTTAAAGTCAACTTTAAGAAAATGTAACCAAACCCACTTTTAAAATGTGTTAACATTTAAAAATATTTAATTTTAAAAGAAAAAAAGTTATGTTAAACTTGAATCTCACATAAGTTCTTTAAAACCAAAGATTCCAAAGCAACCAACTGGGTAGCTTACCAAAAGGGATAAACCCCAAAACCATGCTCCTGATGGGTTTATGAGATTTGAGAGAAAGAACATTAAAAAAAAAAAAAAAAATATCCCAGTCCCAGTCCCAGATGATACAAATATACAGCAGACGTACATAAACACAAGTAAAAGGAAAACAAAAACTTTGAGCACTTACAAAACGTCCAGGATGAGTCAGCAACTCCTTCGCACTCCTATAAAATCCAAAAACATCCCCTTTGTGTACAACGTAATATGCATCTTTATCTCCCTCCATCTTCAGTAAATAATACCCACATTCAAATGTCAGAAAAGAAAAACAAAAGAAAGGAAGTCAATCTGATCGTGGCGTAGAAGGAGAAGATGATAGAACCCAAGCGAATAGTAGAGAGAAAGGAAAAAGTTAGCGTACTGTGAAGGAGTGGAATGAGCGGTAATAGCGGAGAAATTGGCAAAAGTTTGATGAGTAACCTGTGCTGACCCGTTGCAAGACTGAATTCCTCGTTTAAAGACGATTTGTGAATATATTAATTATTAAATAATTCAGTTTTAAATTAATTTTTATAAATATAACAAACCCACAAAATATCTAACAAAATAAAATAAAAAAATCATTAAACTGTTTTTTTTAAAACACCCAATATTTTTAGGAACGCTTGCAAAAATGGCAAAATAAGTTATAATAATTAAGTTCATAATACACACTTTATTATTTGCGAAAATGGAAAAAATGAAACCCAACGCACACATCAAAAGGTAAAATGTCACAAATGCCCTCGTTACTAATATATGTTTGATACACCTTATACACTTCTGATTCACCTAATGCATTTGATTGATACACTTGATGCACCTTATACTTTTTTATACATTCAATACTTTTGATAGACACCTAAAACATTACTAATATATGTTTGATACACACGATGCACTGTAGATACATTTAGTACTCTTCACTTATACAATTAATTGATTAAATGCACTTGATATGCTTGAAGTCCTACTTATACATTTGATATACTATTGATATACACTTGTAAACTTTGTTCGTATACTTAATAATTATTCACTTTACTGGCATGCTTTAACAATATATTGTTGATATACTTGATAATGATACACTGAGTTACATCATTCATATACTTAATAATATTATAATGAACTGCATAAAAATTGAAAAAACGTCACCTGGTAAGTATATTAACAAACTAGTACATATAATATAAGTATATCACAACACTGATATACAAACCTGAGACAAAGTAAAACCAAAACAAAATTAATATAAAAAACACAAAACAAATAATTTAGAATCAGACTCAACTCAAAATACATATCGAATAAAGTAAAAAAAAAAATCACAAATAAAGTTAAATTAATCCGATCAACAACCCTTATATTTCGTATTGCAATTATTGTACTATTTATATTATAAAATTAAGATTAAGACAAAGAATAAATAATTTTTTTAGTATAAAAATAAACAAATAATTAGAGTATTCAAAGTGGAAGAATGAATCAATAATCAGTAGAACATTATAAAGAGGAATATAAATAAGTTATTGAAGGGTAGTTTAGAAAGAATAACAAATTTAAGATGAAGAAGTAAGAATTTTGCCAAAATTTTAAAACAATGTGTTATAATTGCTATATTATATTCTCACAATTACTTTTGTTTTTATTGATTTTGTTGTTTTTACTGTGATATCACTTTTTAAATTTCTTACTATTCCTTTCTCATGAAACTTCTTTTTATTTATTTTTGTATATTATTTTAACTTTTTATCATGCTTGTCATTTTCTTATTTTATTTTTTAAATAATATAAACTTCACAAGAAAAATATATACTTTCTTATATAATTTAATTGATATATTAGAATAAGAGATTTTTTCAAAAATAATAAAAAGAAAAACTATTTATATTTTAGAGAAAAACTCATTATATTTGGCTTTGTCAATAAAATGTAATTAATTTATTCATTTTACTATTTTTTATTGTTTATTATATTTCTGAACATCTTATATTCTCATTCATTTGTAAAACCTTGAATCAAATGAATGAGTGTTTAGAGAACGAGTGAGTTATTACCATAGTTGAATTTTAAAGGTTGGTTTAGGCAAATTATTAGTATTTTTGGTTGGATTGAGTTGAACCAAAATTTTCAACCCAACTCATAAAAATCAAAATTTTCAACCCAACTCAACTCATATTTTAAACTAATTCAACTCAACCCATAAATTAGATGATACAAAAATGACAAAAAAAAAAAAAATTATAGTGTTATACATACTACTTCCATCCATTATTTGACACGTCATCAAATACTTACTAGTTTAATTATTAAATATTTTTATTATACGGACTCTACACAAATTTTAGGGTTCGTTTGGATTAAATTAAGAAAAAAATATTTTTCAATAATACACTTCTTTTTAAACACTTTTTTGGAAACGAGTTTAAAATTTAAACACTTAATGTTTGGTTAGACTTTTTTATAAGGGTTTATATGTGAATTTGGTTTTAAAAAATTTCTCCAAAATAAATTATTTTATAAATGAATTTAAAAAAAAATGTATTATTTTAATTTGCTAAACACTACCATTTTTTCAAAATAGTTTTTTTGGCAAAATTAAACACTTTATAATCTAAACCAAACACAACCTTAATAACAGTTGGCTAACTACAAATTGAGGTAGTATACAAAAGTTCCTCACTGCCATGAGTCCTAAAACTTCCAAAACAATGACATACCCATAAGCACACAAAAACACGAGAAGAGCTCAATGAAAAGACACACACATATGATCTAAAAAGTGAAACCATAACAAGGAAAGTGGAGGTCCCTACAAAAGTGATGATGTTTGAAAGTGAAACTCCATGATTGGGATGAAGTTAGAAGAAGTTTATAATATTAATTGATTGATTAAACTAATCAATTAATTAGTTTATAATAAGAGAGAGAGAGAATAATAAATGGGAAGGGTCAAAGGTTGACTTGACATGAGGTGACAAGAGAGAAATTAAATAAATAATTGAAGAAAAAAAAAGTGAACAAAACTTGTACGAAACAAACAACACATCATTCATTATTCTTCCCCTTCTTCCCCTTTCATAATGTTAAATGTTATTGTTGTTATTATTACTTTATTCTCTCTTTTCAAATCTTCCACATTCCTGTCTTCTCTTTTGATTTTCTACGTGGTGGCCTTCTTCATCTTTCACTTAAATTAATCACTCTTCTTAACTTTTCTTATACACTATTCTATGCTCTCTCTTTCTTTTTAACTTAATCACTTTTTTTATTAGGTACACTCTTAGCAATCGTGTAGTAAAAAATAACTACAAATTCAATCGCGTTAATTGACACTGTATTTTTTTCTTTATGGTACGAATTGGAGCTTTACATTCTTATACCACAACACGTTGTGATAACGATTGTTGAAGTGGTTTTAGAACCAATCATGTTAAGAAGATGATAATGAGTGGAAGAAATTAAATAGCACTCAAAGTGTGGAATGGTTTTAAAAAGAATGTTAATCGAGGTCAGATGATTCATCTTAATGAGCACCCAAAATGGAGGGTTGACTTAGTCTGAAGTCAAGCTAGTATAGTCGACCTCT
This sequence comes from Cucumis hystrix, assembly GCA_025688845.1. Taxonomy (NCBI): domain Eukaryota; kingdom Viridiplantae; phylum Streptophyta; class Magnoliopsida; order Cucurbitales; family Cucurbitaceae; genus Cucumis; species Cucumis hystrix. Next base: position 21,511,915 of record CM046886.1, on the reverse strand, counting down.
AGGTCTCGACTTGCTCCGATTTTTAATATCTCTAATGACGATCACCACTTGTTCTAATGACAAACATGCTTAGATGGATGATGTACTCTGACAACCATAATTTAGAAATATTAATTCATAGTATTTCACGATAGTTTTGCATTCATAAAAACATTTTTAGTATTAACAAAATTCTATATAAAAATACTTAAAAATTATATTTCAAAACAGTGAGTATTATTGTTTAAAACCATTTATGTATATATATATATATATATGAAAGAGGTTTTAAATTAAAATGAAATTTTGTTAAAAAAACATCACAAACATAACAAATACCTAATCACATATTCACACAAATAGTCTATCATAATCTACCAAATGATATTTTGTTACATTTATAATATTTTGGTACATTTATTATACTTTGACAACCATTTTTTATTCTCAAGTCTTGGTATCGATGATATTGAAAGATGAATTAGTTAAAATTGTTTGTTAAATCAAATTCAAACTCATTCACTTTTGTTTCAAAATTCTAAATTAACAACTCCATCCCTTTCCAAAATAAACTCCAACAAAAATGACACTCAAATTCAAAACAATAACAATTTTAGAATGAAGTGTTTTTTCGTATATTTTTGGTAAAGAAATGTTAGAAAACGACTTTGGGAAAAGGTTAAAACACGAAAGCTATATGTTTTTAACTTCAAATTTAAGCTTTGGGAGAATTCCATGTGATGGCATAACATTTTAATATATATTTCTTTTTGACGTTTTAGGAATTTTTAACATTTATTTGTTTTGTTTTTTTCTTTATTTGGAACTAGAGAAAATTTAAAATTGACTTCAAAATTACATTTGAGTTTGAAATTTGAAAAATGATATAAATTTTTTATATCTCGTTTGAAAGAAAATTTGATAACAAATGTAGCAACCTAAAAAAGCTATCGTTAAGCTTTTCTTTTCACATCACCACTAGTTGTATGCTACTTTAAATAATTTTGCGAAGTTTATTTTATCTGGTAAAGTGATCGTCAATCGCAATTAATTGTAAATTGTATTTTCATGTATGTCCAAGTAGATTGCGTATGACATCACACATGAATCAAGGTTATATTATCTTTCGTGGTGGGTTGTACAAGATCACAATGCCAAGATTTCATGGATGAGCCTAGCCCATGAAAAGTTAGGAGACAACAAAAGAAAAGAGATGTGTCCCATAAGGGAAAATTCAGTGTCTTAGATTTCGTGTCGACCAAAAGAGTCAAATAGGTATATAATCAGCGAATATAGTAGAGTCAAGTTTAGATTGACACCTTGCAAAACTTCAAACCCCACAACCAACTTTTAACACTATTAACGTTACACGTAATCAGAGGTGAATTTCAAAGAAAGAACACTAATAAATAGTCTCATTTGACAACTCCTAGAAGGAAGAGGTAAGTAATAATCTCCAAAGAAAAATTTTAATTTTTCTCTTTTATACTTAGCTAAACTATACACTCGATGTACTAACTTAAGCATTAGAACGTGGGTAGGATCAACACCACACAGGTGCATGTATCTCTCATGCATATCATCTTAGAGAATGAGACCATACCAGAGAAGTAGGCCCAACATATTTCTTGCACATAGTTCACGTTTTGCTAGCTGATCATGCAAACTCATCTAATTGATGTCAAGTAAGACCTTATTGAGCTTCGTACTTTGTCATTGCACAATAGAATTATATATGTAAGGTGTGCAAATAAGTACCTTTTTTTTGATTTTTTAGTACTAAAAAAAGTGTGTGTACATACACACACATATATTTGTACAAGTAAAAACACAAAAGACGTGGCCATGTGTAATAAGTAAATGGTGTTAAAAGAGAAGAAAGAGATATTTCACGTTGTGTTACACACTATGGAATTGAAAATTAGGGGTTTTGGTCATGGTCATGGTTTCTCTTTTCTTGCACTTATAAGTTGTCTTTTGTGTCCGATCCACCGGATTCTTATGACTATTTTTAACACACTTTTAAATGTTTCTTTTTTTCCGCTTACCCACACATAATTCTCTAAAATATTTGATCTTAGTATGCCATCATAAATGTTGAATTATAAATCAATTTTAATACGTAACAAATCGAAACATGTATTATTGTACTAAAAAGTTTCAGGTTTTAAGTTTCAATTTCCGTATGTTGTTTAGTTTAAAAGAGGTGAACATTATTCAACTGGTTAAGATGCATTATTATTTAGGAATACTGTTTTACCATTTGGTTTGGTATGAAAAATAATGGTTTGGTTGTTTGATTTAAATTAACAAGTATGTCTAATGTAATTTGTAAACATGATGTAATACTATAAAATATATGTAGTATATGCATGCAAACAATCTGGTTCGATTTTTAATTTTAACTAATACAAAATGTATTATCTAGGGCTTGGTATGGTTCTAAATTTTGTTTTCAGATCTCAAATCAAAATTTTGTTTTCTTATAATTTTAAACTGAATCGAACCAAAACTTCAAAGAAAACCAAATTTTCATTTCGGTTTTGTTCGATTCTATCATTCAATTTAGTTTGGTTTGTTTTGATTAACACTCTTAATATTATCAACGAAAATCTAAACTTAATGTTTGAATACTAACGGTTAGATGATGCTTGGACGTTGTAAAAGATGGTTGTAATGAATGTGAGTTCAATATCTCGAGCTAGGTAAATAACAAAAAAAAAAAACCCTATGTTTGGCAGTTGGTACCTCAAATATGGAATATGTGTTAAAGTAGTCAAATGTATGATCTAAATGCACCCATTAGGGCATATTTATTTGTTGAAAATCGATATAACATAAATCTTCATATGACCGTAAATATAAACGCTATACACCTTTAAATAATATTGTTTTTTTTTGGTAAAAATCTTAATTATCCAACATCGTTTAACCCTTTGTTTAGATTCGAGAAAGTTGAAGTTATTTTTAAGCTATTTATTTTGTTTGGAACGGGAAAATTTTGAAATGAATGTATTTAGAAGCAAGTTAAAATTTTGACTAATATAATCTTTTATCTACGAATATGTTAATTAAAAATTAGAAAATGATGGGATCAATTATTACTTTGAAATCATGAAATATCCAACCATTTTGGTCACTGAAGTTTTTTCTTAAAAATAGCATTTAAAACCATTTTCTGTGATAACAAATAACATATTTCATTTAGGGGACGATGAAGGTTGAAGATGTTTAGGTGCATCTACTGACCTAAGTAGTATCTTAAAAAAAAAACATAACTCATTTGAAATTCATTATGAATTGAAATTCCTCAAAATCCCGAAGTTTCAAACAGAGAGCATAAATAATCGTTTTTCATTTGCAATATTTTTTTCGATAGATGCTCATCAAAATAAAAAAGAATCAAATGAATTTTTTTTATATTTTATAAATAGTTTTAATATTTTGTTATTTATAAAAGTAATGTCCCTATTTTACATTGGTATTTACAATTAGAACCATAACAATGTGAAAGAATTGAAATTAAGGTTTGTTTTTTCCTTGTTATAAATAAAAAGGAGAGAAAAATATTTGGCTGTTATTTCTATATAAATTGGTTACAAATTATATGAATTAAATATTAAATATTCTAATTTTCTATTTATTTGTTAATTTCATATCTGTTTTAAAACAACAATGAATAAACTAAAAACAAATTCTTATCCTCCATGTGCAGTTGTTTTTGTTAATTGTTGCTGCTTTCTTTTTAATTTGCTTACTTGTTTTATTCAACAATAGATTAAAACAAACTTTTTTTTTTGTCTTGGCCATTAAGGAAACAAGTTGAAACAATAAATAAAATGCAGCAATAAACTAATTATACTGTTATCCAAATCAATATATTTATCTTCAAATTAAAATTTGGCATGCAGAAATATGAGCAATTTTAAATTTCAAATTCTCTATTAAATTTACATGTCGAATGGTTGAGGTCGAGAAAAATGTTTGAGGTTTTAGTTTTAAGAATTTGTAAGATGGAATAATATATAAAATCAGATTGTGAATTTTTTATGAAAAGATTAAATAAATAAAAATTTTAGATTAATAATTCAAATACTTAGTATTTATATTATATTGAATTAGTGACATTTTTTTTATTATTGTTTTTTATATATAGATTTTGTTACTTAAATGATAAATGCAAGGAGAAGACAAATTTATTTATATTAGAAAAAAAGAGGGTTAAACAATTAAAATTAATCGAAGTCTAATAGAAATCTAATAGAGAGTAATACGAACGCATATATACTATATCTAAGTCTGAACTTGAATTTGAAAGATTGGATAGTTAGAATAAAGATTGGTTCGAAACACTCAAATTTAGTAGCAGAAAAAAGAAAAAAAGAAAAAGAATTGCAAATATTAATTCTAAAAGAGGAAAAAGTAAAAAAAGAAAAGAAATATTAGGGGATAGCATATATACTATACACATTACTTGCGTAGAGGCTACGACATATCGGTACCTACAAACGACATGATTCCCATTGACCCACTCCGAGACAAAAATGAAAATAAAAATAAAATTTAGTTTTTTGTAATTGTTGAAGAGAAGAGAAGAAGCAAAAACGACGTCGTTGGGATTGGTATTGTCCTTTTCAACAACTCCCTCGACTCTCTGCAAAAAATTTGGCCCCAAGCCCACGTATTCGCTCTCATTCGCCATTTTCGTCTTCTCAAATCCCATCTCTCTCTCCAAATCTCTCACGGCGAGTTCTTCGCTCAAAATCTTCGGAACCCATTTCTTCTTTTTACTCCTTTTCCCCATAATTTCATTTCTTTCATCATTTCGATTTCTCTCCCTTTTACTGCCAACCCAATTCCCACCTCAATTCCACCAAAATCCCTAGTTTAGTTTCCCCCAATCACAATCACAATCCCAATCCCCATCTCCTTTCCCCTTTATTCATGTCTTCCTCTTCTTTTTCTGCTTACTTCAACAACGCCCATCTCTGATTTCAGGTTTCTTCATACCCTCTTTGTCAAATCCCCAATTTCTGAATTTTGCTGCCCCCCTTTTTCGTTTTTTCTTTTCGTTTTGCTTTTTTTTTTTTTATTATTATTTTTGGTTGTGTTGGGGGTTGGGATTTGATCTGAATTGATGATTCTTTTCGAAGAGGAAAGTGGTCTTTATTCAAGATTCAAGGAAAATGGAGGGATATGCATGGGTCTGGAGGTGAGAGGTGGAAACAGAGGCGGCACATGTGGCCGGTCCATTCTAATTCCACAGCTGTAGCTTCCGAATTATCCGCCCCAGATTTCTTTCTCAAAGTATTGCGAGTTTTACGTTTATTTTACCCTGATTTTTCCTTTTCTTTTCTGCATTTAACTTCTTAATTTATTATTATTAATAATTTTGTATCTTCTGCTCTATTGTGCTGTGTTTTGTTTCTTTTTTTCTTCTACCATGAAGAATTTGATCTTGTTTGTTGGGCATCCGAATCACTGCAGGATTGTGCTATCTCCTGTCGGGGATTAAGATTATGCTGGCATGTGAATCTGATACGATTTTGTTAATACTATCCTCGTTAAGGTTTTTAGACGATAACTGAATCGTTGTTCTTTTGGTTGCTCTACCCACCTTCTTTCATTCTGTTTGTTTTCAATTTTCCATTGGCTTCCCGTTTGCCCATTACCATTTTAGTTTAATTTCTTGATCTAATCTCTTGAAAGTTGAATTTAGTATCAGACTGTTAGTGAGAATTTTCCATAACCACGTAGCTACTTATTGCTCTAGTGTTGCTCTTCCTCCTCACTGGGATGTGTTACTTCTTGTCGATTGAAAAGGGTTTAGTTTCATTTAGAATGGAAGAAACTAAAATGGGGGAGGTTACATTTTCTGCTTTTTATAATTGTAATTGATTTTCCTTAAGATCCCTACCAAAGTATGATTTACGGGAATTGTATTGGCCAATTATTGCTGGGAGCCTGGGAATTTAACAAAGGGGCTAAGAAAATTTGATGGAGTGCTGTCTGTGTAGAGTTTAGATCTATAAGAGAAGGGTGGCATGGGATTTAGATGTGCAGCTCTTATCAGGTAAGTTATGTTGGTGTTGGCTTAACCAAATTCGAAATTGTTGAACCACTTTGGGGTTTTGCAAACAATTGTTCTGAAGGGGAAATGCTTCTACTGAAAGCTCTTTTATGGAGGCAAAGCTAGGCAGTAGACCTTCTTTTTTTTTAGCAGCCTTTTAATGGGAAAGATGGTATATGAGAGGAATTTGAACGGGAATGGTCATAGTTTATAAGGATAAGTGGGGTGGGAACAAAGGTGTATTTTTTCTTTTTTATATCTGTGAGTGTTTGGGCTAGCTTCGCACATCTCAACCAATCTCCCGAGACAATCCACATAACTCTACAACATTTGGGTGTCAGGAAAACTCTAGAAAATTAATTCCTAGGTAGATGGCTTCCATGGATTGAATCCTTGACTTCAGCCATTTTATTGAGACTATATCTCCTTTTTACCACGAGGCCAACTCATGATGGTTGCCAAGGGAACATATGTTTCAATTGTCTCACTCCCTAAGCTCCAACAAAACAAAAAAGGTTACTTTTATCAATGTGATCATGTTTCCATCTCCAAATTTATAGGGAATGAGATGCAACCTAGCCAACTAGTTTGCTTAGGATTTTGTCTAGATTGATTTCAGTTAAAATAAGTGGACTTACAAGTTGGTCATGATTCTGCAAAAATAATTTGGATGACTGGAATCAACTCCAACCTGTTATTTACAGAATATTGTTTTTTCACTTTTGATAAAATTATTTATGCATCTCTATCATTCCATGTAGTGGCTATTGCAATCTTTATAATTTAACTTTAAACAATTTTTTTCACTAAATGTCGACAAATCTGTTCTTAGACTATTTTATTAGTTTATTATTTATTGGAGCGTTCTAAGTGTCGTAGCGCATCTTGATTAGTCTACGGGGTTTCGATTATGATTGCCATTTACTTGGGATATTAATTATCTTAAGAGTTGCTCAATATAGAATGATGGGTAGGATGAATTAGATTTTGTTAAATTTGACATTGAGATTACTATTTGTAATTTTGTTGACGAAACTAGATAACTAAATTCAGAAGGGTTTGTTTGTTTCACTTAGGGGTGACCATCGGTCGGTTGAAGTCGGTTTTTTGACAAAACCGACCATAGTCGGTTTAGTAAAGTGCCAAACCAACATCGATGAGTATGGGTCGGTCGGTCGGGTCAATTTAACACTTAAAAATATTTTTTGGAAATTCTCGATTTGAAGCTTTCTGAAACTAACCCCTCTCGTTTTCCGATCGACCAGCCTTGGTTTGGTCGGTCGGCTCGGTTTTTCTGTCTATCATGCTCACCCCTAGTTTGACTTGTGGTTACCAAAATGGCAAACACACAAGTTTGTTGTGTGTGGGTATAAGAAGCCTAGGTTTATATACACAATATTTTTTATTGTACTTTATAGTGGATAATAGACAAGCAAGTTTGTGTAACATGTCTTCAGTTAATGTGTTTTTTACTCGAAGAAAACTAGTTTGCACTATGAAAGGAAGAGTGTATGTCTTTGTAACATGGGTTTTTGTAGTTCATGGGATTTGCAAACTTTTAAATTGGGAGTTGGGATAAGTAAACACCTTTACCAAACATACACTTAGATGCAGTCTCTTAATCTTGGGTAATACATACCCAACCCAATCGGTTCAGTGAGGGCGACCGCGAAAGTCACCGAATGGTCCTTGGACTAGAAAGAAAAGCAAAAAAGCGTGGGACTCAAATTCTTTGAGCCTCGATCATGAATGAAATTCCTTTTCATGAATACTATATGAACTTCGTGGGCATTGACTTCTTCATTGATTTTCTGACTTTCATCTCTGATTATGTTAAAAAGGTAGATTCGAATAATTCATTCAACGCATATTTCATTGCGCCTCCTTCGGTCTATATTAAGCTGCTCCTAAGATAAAGACTCATCCAGAGCTTGATTTTAGCTGGAGCTGCTCTTCTCACATTCCCTAATGGATAGTCCTTCGGACCAGTCCTCCATCAAACAAAGGTCCAGCTTCCGTCCGGAAGAGCTATCTGTAGGACCATCCATTAGGAGTATCACTATCCATTATTAATAGAAAGGTCCAGGGTCCGGAGTCCGGAAGATTCATCTGTAGAACTATCAAGGGTCCTGCTGATTCATCCGTAGGACTATCCATATAGAAGTAGGACCTTCTGTAATTAACCGAAGTAGTCCGGAGTCCGCAGTCCGCAACCTAAATATTATTTAAATGGATTGGGTTTGTTATCTCACTGAGTCATTTGAATTGGACAAAGTTGCATTCATATTATTGGGTTTAGTTCGTGGTGACTGTTAACTTGAGCCATGAAATCTCTTGGAGATGGTGACATGCTTTTCATATAATGAGCTTTGTGGAATAGCAGGAATTGATGGATCCATGAACAGGCAGTGCAAGATTCACGATATCTACTTGAATGAATCAAAAAGTACAGATATGATGGAGAAGATGAGCTTCAAAGTGCATCAGATTGTATTTATGTTCATTCTCTGTTGATATTGGTTCCTCTCACATTTGATACTAATGCTTCAGTTAGATAAGACCTAAATTGAGTTGGTGTTGGGATGGCAATTGAAAACATCAAAAGCAATATGATGACAACGTCAAGATGCAAAATTCTGCAGGTGATGGGCTTAGAAATTGCTGAACCTTAAAGAAAGGAATTACTTTAGCCCAGGTCAAATTGTTTCTGTGGTGCTTGAATTGGATTTCTATCACTGTTTGAAGTTGCAAGGCGAGGATGAACTGGAGGAGTTGCAACTGATCATCTGAGAAATCAAAGAAATCAACAAAAGGGTCAGAATTGTTACAGTCGCTTTGATGTGCCAGAAAGGGAATGGGTCTACCTATGAGCTTGCTAAGAGTGCTGCTACTAGTTACATGAGTTAAAAGTGGGTTGAAGGAAGCCCTACTTAGGTTCATGGAGTTGCTTTTAGGAGATTATCTTAGCTTTGTTTGTTTCCTATGTTCAAAAAGGAAAAAAATCCTAGTATTCCATAGAAGTTGAATTCTTGTATTGGTGAATTGTTGTTGTCGCTCAAATTTCTTGTAGAATTTGAATTTCTTGCTAATATCTCAAATCCATATGCTTTGATATAATGCTGCCATAGTTTAAATGCTTTATGTCGGTCTGATACTGATGTTTGCATTAACTGTTCATGCTCATGAAATCTACAATATTTACATTGCGATTAAATAACCCTGTGGAACCTTTTATTTTCAGCGTAAAACTATCATTTTTGGTTGCACTTAATGGTTGTGTGTTTGTGTTATATTATAGGCACAGTTTCTGTGATGGACTTATATATATGCCAATGCTTTTTGACTATTATGTTCAACTTGGTTGGATTTTTTGTTAGGTTAAGCTTAATTTAGCTTAACTTGGTTGCCTCTTTCTGTTTATTGTGGGGGGTTCACGTGAACTGCATTCATATACATTTTAGATGGTCTGCTTATTTTATCTATTGGACTTATACTAAAGAGGGTTTTGACTGTTGTAGGATGGACGCAAAATCCATGTTGGTGATTGTGCTCTTTTCAAGCCACCTCTAGATTCTCCTCCTTTTATTGGAATTATACGTTCACTGAAGTCAGACAAGGAGACTAATTTTAGGTTAGATGTGAATTGGCTTTACCGACCTGCTGATGTGAAGCTCCCAAAAGGATTATCATTAGATGCTGCACCAAATGAGATCTTTTACTCATTTCATAAAGATGAGATACCTGCCGCATCGTTGCTTCATCCGTGTAAAGTTGCATTCCTCCGCAAAGGTGTTGAACTCCCATCAAGCATTTCCTCATTTGTGTGCAGAAGAGTGTATGATACTGACAACAAGTGTTTATGGTGGTTAACTGATAGAGATTATATTAATGTGAGTATATCAGGTCTCCTCTTTCAACTCACAGCCATTGAGAAGTTTCTTTCCATTATTTTATTGATTTTTCTAGTAATATTAACACAAACACCAACTCAATCAAATTTTAATTGCAGGAACGTCAAGAAGAAGTAGATCAATTATTAGAAAAGACAAGGCTAGAAATGCATGGGGTGGTGCAGTCTGGAGGCCGTTCACCAAAGCCCTTGAATGGTTCAATTCCAGCCGTGCAGCCAAAATCTGGTTCAGAAAATATATCAAATAGTCCCTTTCTCACTTCTCACGTTAAAAGCAAGAAAAGGGAACGAGGTGATCAGGGGTCTGAACCCATCAAGAGAGAGCGGTTATTTAAAGTAGAAGAGGGGGAATCTGGTCAATTTAGATTAGAAAGTACACTAAAGAATGAGATTGCAAAAATTACTGATAAAGGAGGACTTACTGACTTTGAGGGGGTTGAAAAATTTGTCAAACTTATACAACCTGACAGTTCTGGTAAGAAAATAGACTTGGCCGATCGAGTGATGCTTGCTGATGTTATAGCAGTCACTGATAGGTTTGATTGTTTAGGATGGTTTTTGCAGCTCAGGGGTTTGCCTGTATTAGATGAATGGCTTCAAGAAGTTCATAAGGGAAAAATTTGTGATGGTAATGGCATGAAAGGAAGTGATAAAACTGTTGAGGATTTTCTTTTGGCTCTACTTCGTGCTCTGGACAAACTTCCTGTGAATCTCAATGCTCTTCAGACTTGTAATGTAGGCAAGTCTGTGAATCATTTACGTAGTCATAAGAATTCAGAAATTCAGAAGAAAGCAAGGAGTTTGGTTGATACTTGGAAGAAACGTGTGGAAGCTGAGATGGATGTTAATGATGCAAAGTCTGAATCTAGTCGCAGTGTCTCGTGGCCTTCTAAATCTGCGCCTTTAGAAGTTTCTCAAGCTGGGAGCAGAAAAGCTGGGGGGTCTGGTGACGATGGTTTAAAGAGCTCTACACATTCTAACATGTTTAAACATTCTCAAGCTAAATTTGGTTCCGCTGAAATGGTTGGCAAATCATCTGCATTGCTAAACAGCATGAAGTCTTCTTCAACCATGGGTGCTTCATCAAAGGATTATAACTTTAAAACACTAATTGTGGGAAACTCAGATCTTCTCTTGACTCCTATAAAGGAGGAAAGGAGCAGCGGTTCAAGTCAGTCCCAAAACAACAGTCAGTCTAGTGATCATGCAAAAACTGTGGCATCTTCATGCAAAGAAGACACTAGGAGTTCAAATTCTGGTTCAGGAAGTGTTAGCAAAGTTTCTAGTGGTGCTTCTCGCCGGAAATCTAGCAATGGTATTCATCTGAATACTCACACTGGAACACAGAAAATATCAGGGTCTGGAAAACTTACTGCTGTAAATAAGAGTTTGACTACTGAGAAGGCCTCTACTGCATCACATGAGAAGTCTCCAGATGTGTCACTTGTTGAACATGGATATAGTCGACTTGTTGTGAAGTTGCCGAACACCTGCAAAAGTCCAGTTGGAACTACTAGGCTCGTGACCGAAGATCAAGTTGTTTCATGTCACAAAGGATCTCTTCATGATGAGGTAGGTGATAACCGTGAAAAGAAAGCTAAAGGCAGAGGTGATCTGCATGGGGCTAGTTTTGCAACTGAAGCGCACCCAGACCAATGCCATAAGAAAGATCAATTTCTCGGCTCAGAGGAGGGTAAAGAGGTAGCTACCAGCAATGAACGATGCAGGCTTGCTGAAGCCGGTGAAGTGCAATCTGATACCACTGCTTCATTGACTGGAATTATATCTAGGCCGGGAAAAACTTATGACAGTTCTCTAAGCTCCATAAATGCCTTGATTGAAAGCTGTGTTAAATTTTCCGAGTCTAATGCATCACCATCACCGGGGGATGTTCTAGGTATGAATCTTCTTGCTAGTGTGGCTACTGGGGAAATGTCTAAATCTAACAATGTGTCTCCCTTGGATTCTCCTCAAGAACAATCACCTACAGCTGAAGAATCTTCTGCTGGCAATGATGGACAATCGAAACTTTTGCCTGAAGAGAACAAATGTGAAGAAGTTGATGCTAATGGTGGGGCCGGGGGTCAGTCATCTTCTGAGCCTCTTGGCAGCAATAACATGTTGCATGATAGAAATGAATCTCATCCTGTCTCGACCAGTGCTGACTCTTCTAGAGATGGAAGAGCTGTTGCATTTGGTTGTTCAGGAGACAGTATTAAGCCATCTGATGCTCAGCAAAACATGGAGAGGACACCATCACAGTGTGATTTAAAACCTGATGCTGAAGCATGCAATGCCTCCATAGCTAGTGCAGAAGAAGGTAACGCAGAAACTGAGGAGACAAATCAGCGTTCTGATCAAAATGAACTAGGGCAACCAAGACTCCTTAAAGGGGAAGGTAGTAGTTTACCTGACTCATTATTGGAAGAGGGTGCTCAACTCTGTGAAAATGAAAAAGTGGATCAAACTGATGACAGAATGGCAGATAATGCAGTGGTTTTGAAATCAGAAGTAACTACAGCAACCCTTGAAATGGATAAGCAAGTGGATGAAAAGCCATCTTATTTATCTTCACAACTGAGTGGCGGTGATGTTCAGACTCACGGAATCATAAACAGCGGCTGCGGCGAAGCGAAACTGTCTTCTACACCTGAAACCCATGCAAACACTCAGGATGGAAAGACTGAGACTGCTGTGATGTTTCCTGATGCAAATTCTTTTGATGCAGAATTTAAGGATAAAAAATCAAATATTGTGAATTCAGAAATTCATGTTAATCAGGGTCCTCTGTCAGATTGGAAAGATGATCGTGCAACGGAGGACTTGGGAAGAACAGATGGCATTAATAATTGTTGTGGTAGGGTTTCTATGCACGGGGAATCTCCCGCCATACCCTTACCAGGAAATGATCAGGGTGAGAAATTAAGTATAGATGTTCCTGAGTTGACTGGAACCAAAGACCATGCCACTTGTGCAAATTCTTCATTTTCTGCTCCAAGGTCAGATTCAGTGGTAAAGCTGGACTTTGATCTAAATGAAGGTTGTTCTGCTGATGAAGGGATACAAGATGAGATTATTGGAAGTTCCTCTTCTGTTCAGCTGCACGTTATCCCACCTTTCTCAATCCCTTCAGCATCAGAAAGCTTCCCTGTTTCAATTACTGTGGCTTCTGCTGCAAAAGGATCAGTTGTTCCACCAACAAACACCCTAGCAAACAGAGTTGAACTTGGATGGAAGGGTTCAGCTGCTACAAGTGCTTTTCGCCGGGCAGAACCACGAAAAAATCTTGAAATGCCACTCAGTTTGAGTGATGTACCTCTTGTTACCACCACTAGCAAGGAGGGGCGCCAACCTTTGGACTTTGACCTGAATGTGCCAGACCAGAAACTCCTAGAAGAAGTTACTTTGTCAAATTTACCACAGAGAGAAAGTGTTGAATCTGGGCCTTCTGATCGAGGTGGTGGACTCGATCTTGATTTGAATAAAGTTGATGAAAGTCATGATGTGGGCCCATGTTCTGTGAGCAAGAGCAGGTTGGAGCTCCCCATGTCAAGTAGGCCTTTTGTGTCTGGTGGATTAGGGAATTGTGGATTCAGTGTCTCCAGAAACTTTGATTTGAACAATGGTCCTTCACTTGATGAAATGGGGGCAGAAGCCGTACCTCTTGGTCAGCAGAATAAAAGCTACATGCCATTTTCATCACTTCTCCCTGGAATGAAGGTGAATTCTGGAGAAATTGGGAACTTCTACTCTTGGTTTCCTCAGGGGAACACATATTCAGCATTAACAGCAATCCCATCAGTCTTGCCAGGTAGAGGAGAACAAAGTTATGTTCCTGCTGCTGTTTCTCAGAGAGTATTTGCTCCTCCAACAGGCACTGGCTTTGCTACTGAAATTTATCGTGCACCAGTGCTTTCTTCCTCTCCTGCTTTGGCATTCCCACCTGCTAACTCCTTTACTTATTCTGGGTTCCCTTTCGAAACTAGTTTTCCTATACAATCAAACGCATATTCAGGTTGCTCAACATCATACATGGATTCATCGTCTGGCTGTTCTCTTGGATTCCCTACCATTACTTCTCATTTATTAGGACCGGCTGGGGTAGCCCCTACCCCTTATTCAAGGCCTTTCATCATGAGCTATCCAAGTGGCAGTGGTACTATTGGTCCTGAGATTGGAAAATGGGGAAGCCAGGGTTTGGATCTTAATGCAGGTCATGGGATTATAGATAAAGAAAGAATTGATGAAAAATTGCCTACAGGATTGAGACAACTTTCAGCTCCCAGTTCGCAACCTTTTGCTGATGAGCAGTTCAAGATGTTTCCGATAGGTGGTACACACAAGAGAAAAGAACCTGACAGTGGCTTAGATGGTGCCGATAGGTTTAACTACAAACACCAATGAGTGAGGGCAGTAGCATTTCCTTGTGGTCACCAACCAAGTCCTGGTGAGCTAACTCTTCCCATCCCATCGTTACTAGTGTCAAAAGATGCTAATTATACTGAAGTTATTACTCTGGATATTGTGACTGGATATACTGTGACACATTGTTTTAACTTTTTAATGAATGTGACTATTCTTAAATTTGTATTTTTTCCCACTCTTTAAAGCTCTAATAATGTGGAATTGTTGATTACCTCTTTTTTGTGTGTTTGAAGTCGCATTCATGTAGGAACAGTTTACTTGCTGTTTTTGTTTTTGTTTTTTTGTTTTAATTCTTCAGAGGTAGGTGTTCTTTTCCTTTCCTTTTTTGTAGTTATGATATTTCCATGTATACTACAGTTGAAGTTTTCAGCAAAAAATGTATATTGCAGTTGAAGTGGTTTTCTGTGCCCCATTGGGTTTTTGCTGTATATTTATGTATTTTGATCAAACTTTGTTACCTAACCATGCGACATAATTTTCCGTATTTCCCAGTTTTCTAAACTTCAAACTTGTTTTGAAAATAGAGAATTAGAAACAACTGAGTGAAATCAGTTTGCTAGTTGGGCTTTTGTTAGGTATCTGATGACGAAGATTAGATATCAAATGAACATGTAGGGATTTCAGTATGCATTTCCATAAACTTCGCCTTTTCTAAATATCCAAGTACCTGTCCAAGTCTATTTGAAGACATCAATTTTGCTTTTGTTATGGAAAAGTCAATTTATAACCTCTTTTATTGCGTCAGTTGTATCTGTTTCGAATACTAACCCCTAAAAGTATAAAAGAATGCGTACTTTTATTTAATTTTTAACTATCTTCCACTTGAGAAAAGGATGGCGGGTGTTTGATAATTTCTGCGTTCATTCCTTTTTTTTTTAAGATCTTTGTTTCTTTTGCGTTCTTTCTCCTCTTTACTAATATTAAACCTTTCATTGGCTCTTTTGACAGGCCAAAGAATTACAGACCGAGAAAAAAGACAGTTTTTACAAGCAATAGTGGAGCAAATAATCAAGAACTGCTTATGAAAGGGCTCGTACTGTTCCTTCACAAATGTTGCAGCAACATCACTGGTTTCCAGGCAGGTCTGACATTCTTCTCTCTGGTGGACATGTTTGGACAGATTCGTTTCACTGAAGCAGACAAGGTTTCATTTGTAAATATCTAACTTAATAGAAGCATAAGGAAGTTGCTGTCTAGAAAGCTGACGAATGGTGTGTCCAGTATGTGGATGGTTTCCCATCCATTCGATACACTCTCAAGCCAAACCCTTTCTCAATCCTCATGAAAGAACTGGAATGTAAGGACTTTTTTTTCGAGGTTGTGGCCGGCCTTTGTCAATGATACTCAAGCTGCGTTCTTTCCCTTACATATGTAGTTATTACTTCATTCTTACTGTTAGGTTCTTTTTACACTCTTTTTTATTGATAGTAATACACAGGGCCTCTTTTCTCCCTTGGTCATGAACTGTTTTTCTCACTCAGTTTTTTACTTTACAAGTCGAAAACGAAATCAGAATCCTCCCCTCCCCCCCTCAACTTGAAGCCATCATTTTATTTTGTGACATTGTGGAGACATGAATTCATCAGCTATAACTAGTTTCTTTCTGTGAAGAACAATGGCTTACTAGGAGAATATAGCTTCTGATATAATACAAAAGCTCTTCACTGTCTGAATTTTGTACATTGCTAATCTTTGATATTTTACCCGTCAATGACATTCCAAGGTTTATATATCATATCTGTCTGGGTCAACTCTGTAGATGTGAAACAGAGCAGGATTCTACCATTTGTCCCATGTGTATGTAAAAGAGGTTTGAGATTTGTTTTGATTGATGATTGTGATGATGAACATTGTTTCTTCTCAAATTGTAATAAGCCCTTTTAGACTTTACATGTGAAATGGGCCATATGGTTCAACAGTAGGAAAGTGAAAAGTTATTAGAATTCCCTCATTTCTACCTTTAGATTTTTCTGCTTCAGAATTTGAGTTCTAATGTTGCCGATAAATTAGGCTGATTTTATTGTGTGTGCCCCACAAATCACATGGAATTCGTTTTGGTCTTTATGTCACGACTCGTGTCCGAATCACACGTTGCATGATTGAAATTACATAAAATTTGGAAGAAATTATTTGGAGAGGATAACTGTGTTTTCTTAACCTATTAATAGCAAGGATAAGAGAGAGAACTTTTTAATGGCATGTTAAGTCAAACTTTTATAATATCGAATTAAGAAAATTTACCAACTAATCGAGTTATGCTCAAGTCTAGTGTTGGTGTTAAAACATTTTTAGTAATCATAGCTCTTGGACGCTAACACATCATGCCAATTAAGAATTGGAAACCTCTTTGTCATTAATACATATTGGTAGCTAAATTACGCCTATTTTGACATGTTAAATTAAACTACATTATGCCTTTTTTTTAGTACAACACGACTTGCATTGATATGAAAGGTCTTCACTTATGTAGCTAAATTAAATGGTTTTGGCATATTGAGTAAATTTGGACAATATTAAATGATTTGATGATTTTAGACAATATCAAATATAATGAATTTTTATTTTTTACTCGTAAAGTTCAAATAATTTATGTTTTTATTATTGTTGGGAAAAACCCATTTATATTTCGAAAGCATTGAGATTGTAATTGTGACGGCTGATGTTTTACTATTTTGGTGTAATTTCCACATCGAAGGAAAAATTAATGGAATTTCTCAAAATCCCAAAACAAATCCTCCTCAAAAAGACAATTTCTCTTTCTCTCTCTTTCTTTCTTGATGCCATGAAATTCTCAAGCTTTCATTTGGGGGAGAAATCCCATCATAATCGCCATTCACAGAGAGAGAAATGGGGTTGGTTTACTCCTCTGTTATGGTCTTTCTTAGGAATGACCGCCATTGTTTCCTTCTTTTTCTTCTTCTTCTCTTCCCTTTCCCCTCCAAACCCATTTCTTGTTCTTCGTCCAAAGCTTCTTGGCCTTCAATCCGTCGTCCATGATCCCATCGCCAGCCCTCCAAAAGGTAACAATCAAACTCCAATTCCATAACCCATTTCTCCATTTTCGTTGATTCTCACGTTAGATTCTTGAATTGAGAAATTGCTCTGTTTTTTTTTGCAGAAAAACAGAGGTGCAATTTGTTCAAAGGGAATTGGGTGAAGGATGTAAAAGGGGCAGTGAGTTACACAAATTGGAGTTGCCCGACGATTCCTGAATCGAAAAATTGCTTTAAACAGGGGAGAAAGGATGCTGATTTTGTGAATTGGAGATGGAAGCCTGATGAATGTGAGCTTCCGAAGTTTGATCCAATGACATTTCTTCATCTTCTTCGAGGGAAGAAACTCGCATTTATCGGTGATTCTGTTGCTAGAAATCATATGGAGTCTCTTCTATGTATCTTATCACAGGTTCGTTACATCTCCTTCTCTTGTTCTTTCTCAATCTCTCTCTGTTCTTTTTTTATTTTATTAACTTCTGGAAACCGGTGTCGATTATTCCGATTTTTTGCTTGATTTGCATGCATTTGATTGTGGAAATAAAATGGAAATCTGTATGAATTGTGTTACTTTTTGTGTTTTTCGGGGTGCAATTAAATCAAAAAGCATAAAGAAGGGAATAATGGTGGAGAGATTTGATGCTGTGATTTTATTTAGAGAAATGTCATTATTTGGGAAATGTTCTTTTCCATTTTACCTTTCTTCAACCTTTTCTTCCCCTCAGAATTCCTTTCTCATTTGTTTTTGAGGGGAAAAGCAAAACTTGGTTGGTTGGGTAACTGCTGTTTATTGTATTTTGTCAAATTTTGAAGTTTTTTCCTTTAACTTTTTTTTTTTTTTTGTAATATATATTTCTTGTGCATATTATAAAATTATTTTTGAGAATTGGAAATTAATAAAAGAAAAAAGAATGTTAAATATGTTTAAAAAATATAACAAAATTTTAGAACTTTTTTGTTAATTTTCAAATATACCAAAGTCTGGTTGTCGTATAGATATAGACAATAGTTATATATATATATTTGATTACATTTATAAACATTTTTAGGAGTTTTGTTGAAATATTTTATATCTTTTTCTTAATTGCAAAATTTGAACCATTTAGTGAAGAAAAAGGAGAATGAGAAGGAGACTAAGATGCCAAGAAAAAAAGAAAAAGAAAAAAAGGTAAAATATGGTATTAAGGTCAGTATATTTGGCTGGCACTCTTTAATTTGTGTGTATATATATAATTGACTTTCCAAAATTAGGGCTTCAATTTAAGCAAATTCCCACCATAAATTGATTGGATTCATAGATGCAAATTAGGCAATAATGTTAATATTATATATATATATAATATACACACACTCAATAATATGACTTTAATTCTTAACATTAAATTCAATTGATAAATATATATATATATATATATAATAGTTTTTTTTTATGTTAACTAATTGATTAGTGACAATGGAGTTAACTTAATGCTTCTACTCACTTCCAAAAAGGAAAAAAAAGAGGCTTTATTCTTTTTCTATAAAAAACCAAGACAACATATATATATTGGATTCTTCTTATCTTCTTGTTCCTCAAATTTAATATGATTCATTGTTTTGTTCGAAAAAATTCCATTTAATTATTACAATATTATATACTAATAATGATAGAAATTTTTTGTTGGTTTTCTTTTGTTTGATCTAAGTCTTCTTAATTCATTTACAATTCAATACCTTTGGAAAAAAAAATAATAAAACAAAAGGTTTGAAGGGTTTTCTTTAAAAGACATTTTAGATATAAAAAAAATAGATAACACTGTTAACTTATACCTATCGTATTGTTTAGATAGACATTGATGATATTACAACTTTAATTGTCGGCATATGCCAATAATAGAAACTAATACAAGTCTATAACTAATAGATGGATATAGAAGTTTACTAATAGATATAAAAATTAATAGAAGTATTTTTTTTTTAAAAAAAAAAGATAAAAAAGAATGATTTATTATTAAATATTTCTAAAGGAATTGGTAAAATGGGTTTATTTATGGGAAAAATAAAATTAGAGCAATAAACTGATAAAAAAACATGTTATTAGAAGAAGGGTTTCCTTAATGGAAGGGAATTGAGTGCTAAGGCATCCCTACTTCTCATTCAAGTATTTTGGCCTTTAATGACATTCAAACTATTTACAAATTAATAATAAAAACACCAAAAGAAAAAAAGAAAAAAAGAAAAAAAGGGGAACTCTTTTGATTTGAAGTAGTCAAAAAGAGAGGAAAGTGTAAAAGAATAATTGGGTTTAATCCCCAAGTGATTAAGAAATAATTATTCAATTAATAGAAAAAAAAAACAAAAAAAACAAAAAGCATTTTCATGATTGTTTTGTGTTACACATTTGTCTCCCACTAACTTTTAATTCTTTTCTATTATTGAATGACTAAGATTAAAATTTCAATATCAATACCTTAAATTGTACTAAATTTTATTATACAAATAAAAGGTATTAAAAAATATTGTATAAATTAAGAAATAAATATATTATATTTTTCGAATATGTCTATTGTTTATATTATATTCACGTTAGTCACATTTATTGTTTAGTTTTTATGTTTTATGAATCTTAATTTGTATGATATAATAAAAATGTCGATGTTGAACTTAGGAAAATATGTATATATCAATAGGAACCCGAAAAGTGAGAATTATAGGTTTAATTTATAAAGTTAGGAGGAATGTTTTAAAAAGTTAAAAAAGCATTTTGTGCAATATTTTCATACCTGACTTAACTAGTTGATGTGTTTTTATTCTGTAGGTAGAAACTCCAGAAGATGTATACAAAGATTCAGAAGATAGGTTTAGAAGATGGTATTTTCCAAAAAGTGAGGTAACTCTTATGGTGCTTTGGACAAAATTCCTTGTGGCTGGAGAGGAGAGATTTTTCAATGGAACGGGAACCGGCGTTTTTGACCTACAATTCGACAAGCTTGATGATGGCTGGACACGACACCTACCCGACATTGACTATGCCATCATTTCCAATGGCCATTGGTTTTTCCGAGTGTTGTACTTGCATGAAGAAGATACCAAAATTGCGAACTGCATCTATTGCAGCGATCCAAACATCACAAATTATGATCCCGACTTCGCCTTGAAAATGGCTTTTCGAGCAGCTCTCAAGTACATCAACGATTGCAAAAGCTGTGGTAAGTTGGTGACATTTGTAAGGACATTCTCGCCCGCTCATTTTGAGAATGGGGTTTGGAACACGGGTGGGTATTGTAATAGAACCCGACCCTCGAGTGCAAAGGACATGAATTTAGAGAGCTTCGATTGGAAGATGAGGGAGGTTCAAATAGAAGAGGTTGAAAAGGCAAAACAAGAAGCTGGGGAGGCAAGGAGGAGATTTGAGGTGATCGACGTGACGACGGCGATGATGATGAGAGCGGACGGGCACCCGGGGGAGTTTTGGGGAAACAAATGGATGAAAGGGTACAATGACTGTGTACATTGGTGCTTGCCAGGACCCATTGATGCTTGGAATGATCTTTTGATGGCTCTTATCACAAAGGAGGCTGCTATGGATTGAGATATATTAATTTTTAATACACAATCATTTCATGGTCTAATTATTCTAATAATTGGTTTCCCAATTTTGTTATATATGAATTTTGGGGATGTGATTGCAAATATGTAGCTTAGAAAGTATACAAATATAATAAATATTATTAATTGATTTTCAAATATAATATAATCACCAACATAATATGGTCAATTTATCTAACACTAAATAGAGTGTCTTATTACAAGTTTGATGTAATGTTGTCAAATTTTTCATAAATGTTCTAATGGGCTTCAATTTTACACAAATGTAGAGATAAGGAAAGTGGACCAAAATTTGCATTTATTATCTATGTAAATATGGTATGTGATTAATTCTATTATGATAATATTATAATCAAAATTACTCTATAATTATTTTTCTTTTAGTGATTTTGTTTAAAAATTCTTGCCTCTGTCTATTCTTTCTTATTTTGTTTATCTTTTGCAAATTTTCTAGTGAGTAAAGGTTTAGGATTATATATAAAATTTGTTAGAGTATATGAAAAATATATAGTATATTATGTACGGTCAACAAATTAGAGTATATGAAAAAATATATAGTATATGATAAAAAATATATAGTATATTATGTAGGTATATGAAAAATATAAAACGTGGGAATGAAAGTGTGAAAAAAATTAGTTGAAGGAGATTTCTCTAATTGTGTTGTGAATGAAATTGAATAAACGGCAAAATTGATCAATGAAAACGTGGACGTCGCCAAAAAGATGGAAGGTGATTTCTCTAATTGTGTTGCGAATGATATTAAATAAAGTAAATTTGTAGAAATTATTTAATATATATTATCATATTCTAAGTAGAAAAAGCAAAGAATATCTGTCTTATGGCACCGCTCCGTGGGCCATAGATCTTTGCACCTTGCTCCAAAATGCATGAAAGTCGTAGCGTAAACCTCTACTTTTGTTTGTTATCTACAAGAAAACTGGTTTTTAGTTATGGTATGAGAAAACAACCTATCGCTTTCTCGGGCGCGTGAGACTAATCGCTAGGGAATCAGAAGTAGTAACTCTTTGAGGCAAGGCGCCTCCTTATTAGATTCAACTTTATACCCTATTAAAATTATTTATCCAATAAATGATATCCTATTATTAATAATGCAAATATAAATATGGATTATTTATTACTTTAATTATGGAAGTTATAAAATAGATAATAAATGTGTTATAATATAAATATAATATTATATATTATATATTTTTGAAAATCAATTTTATTTATAATTGATGTGGAAGTTAAAATGGTTGAAATCTTAATGAAGACAATAAATAAAATTTTGAGACATTTGTGTAAAATCAGGTAACTTTTCTAAATACTTTTATAAACCTCAATAGTTTGACAATAACATTCTATTTTATCCAACTTTACACTTCTCATTTGAAATTTAGTAAAAGCCGATTTATGTTTTAAAAATGTGGAGGTTGAATCAATATATTCGAAGAAAAAGTTGGTCTAATACACAAACAAGTTATGGTGAGTTAAGTTGTGTATTGAGGTATCATACAAAGAGCAAACATAGGCCTTTTTTATTCCGAATATATGAGAAATCATCCAAATTAAAATATCAGGCTAAGACATCATGAAAGAAAAAGAAAAGAAATTAAAACAACACAACAACACGACCATGCATAAGGTTGAAAAAAAGAAAAAGAGTACTCAATTAGGAAAACGAAGGTAAAGAGGAACATGGTTAGTCTTGTTGGGAGGAGAATCCCAAACAGAGAAAGCACTTGATGAGTTCATCCATTTCTTTGAAATCTCTGGATGATGCCTTTCTATAACATCTTTCAAACTCTCTGTTGTGTTTACCCATTCCAATCCCTTCTTTGTGTATGTTTCTTTATTGTAATAGCATGTGAAGAAGCTATCTGCTTCTAGCCTCCTGCGTTATTAAGATTTTTATTTGTTCTAGTTAGTATCTATAAACTTAAAATGTTAAAAAAAAGATCAAAGTTTGGTTCAGTTTACCTTGAAGCCATGAGCAAGAAAATGATGAAAGCAGTCTCACTAATAGCAAAACCTTTGATTTTCTTCTCTGCCATCAACCCCACAAGAATATCAAGTTGTTCAACATCATCATCGTACACTTCACGAAGCACTTTAATCGCATCTTTATCGTCAGTTAAATCTTCCCACTTGGAGATTGGAATGAGAAATAATCCCCTACGGAAGTCATTGTACCTGGCAACTCTCCTTTCTCTGTCCCTATAAACTGCAAAATGGAAAAAGAAATTTATTGTTTAACAAAGCAAAGAGTTGAGATTAGATGAGAAGAGAAAGGAAGGGCTGTGATTGGATCAACACCTTCGAGAGCTGCAAGGTCAATGTGATCGGGCCTATCCTTGTTGTCCATGTCATGGGCTATGAGATCCCTAAGCCACAGTGGATAATTAAACAGCTCAAGAGCTCCACTTGCTTGGTGACCCATTGAAACTAATAGGGCAGTGAAGCCCATCTTCTTTGAGGTCTCTTCTCCTTTGTGCCCTATCATATTCGCCATTGGCACGCTATTCATTCAACAAAACCAATCTCCATTAACTTGGTTGAAATAACCACAATACAGTTAACTATACAGCTGAGTGCGAGAGAAAGAGGAGGTATACTATTCAATCAATGGTGGAGATTTGTTGTGTTGATCAGGATCAACTGTGACATCTCTCAGGTAGAAAGAATCGGGTAGGAGTTGATGCATACGATACACGCTCGTGAATTCTTCCGTCAAGGAATAGGTAACACCGTGATTATTTGGTTTTTTCAAACCGACTAAGCCTCCCAATATGGATCCTCCCACGTGTCCAAACGTATCTTTGAATTTTTTTCCCAATAATCCATACCTTTTTTAAAATTGAAGAAACAAAGGTAAGATTCAACTATAACATTTGTAGAAATTTGAGGGTAAAATTACAATTACCAAGATGGTTTTTACAATTTGTCTAAAAATTAATATTAATATTTCTTTTAGTTCAATAGAGTAAAAATACCAATTGCCTCTCATTCCAGCAAGCAAAGTGTCAGTTTTGAGAAGCTCGACAGTCCAATCAATGGTATGAACTTTAGCAATCACGGCAGAAGTAACAAGTCTTGCACGTCTATACAGTTCTTCATCTCCCATATTTCCATATTCTTTCTGCACTTAATTTTAACATTATTTCAGTTTAATAAATATCTCTCTTTCTTCAAACTATATACATAAGGAATCCACAGATGATATCGTTATGATATATGGTTGAAATATTCATATAGTCAAGAGTCAAATACTAACAGAGATGAGGGAGGTAAGATTGTTTTTCTCAAAATTTAATGATTTGTTGTTTGATGAAATAATCATTACCCAACTCAAGAAATTTGTGGATTTTCTACCGATTTATCATCGAAATCACTTTCCAATTTGCAATTTTTCTCAATTTTCAGCTTTATCTTCAATCCAAAAAACTTTTATTTCCAAACTAATAAAATTTCTAAAAAACCATAAAAATAGATTCTTTATTATTTTAATAATTACAATAAATAAACAATAAGAAAAATAAAAGAGTAATTATCAAGCAAACCCACCTGTTGTATCTTTTTGTATTTTTCTTTAAAAATATGTTAAAAAATCAACAATGATAATATACGAAACATGCACTTGGTGAGAGGTTAGAAATACAAACCTTTAGAGCATCACAGACGGCATTATGTTCCTTAATAAAGAGAGCTTGCAAAGTAGAGACACCGGCCCAACTATTTCGAACATCGCCGGAGATGGCAATGCCATCTTTGTCCTGAGGAAGAAGGCCGTTGTCGTCGATCTTTAACTTCCCATCTTCATAAGTTCTTACCTTCTTCAACATTTTTTCATTGCTTCCATACAAAACACTTCCATCCCTAAAAAGTCCATAGATTTAAGAATATGAGGAGGATGGAAAAAACTAAATTCGTAATTTAACTTTCGTGGGTAAAAAAAGAAATTCTTACCACCAAGGTGTTCTAATGTTAATTGATCCAGTTCTGATATCAAAAAGTTCGGTGGATTCCTCTTTTGTCTTGAAGAATTTGAATGATTTCAATGGACAATTTTTCGCAACATCAGGTGCCACCAATTCAACCTGTACTTTCAACAATAAATAATAATTATGTTTACTCATCTACATCTTTACATCTTTAATTCAACACAACTTTAAAGAGTAAATAGATTTGAACTTTTTTGATTGGTTGATTTGAAGACATACATGCTTCATCAATCGAGTAGTTATGTTCAAATTGACTCATATATATTTGCTTGTTTAACGTATGATGTTTGAACCATACAATTTTAAGAAAATATATGAAACATTAAAACAAATTGGGGTTCATATGAAAAGAAATATATATCTACTTGGAATATATATATAAAAAAGAAATTAATTTGTTATAAAATGTGGATTTTGAAAAATTCAATTTGGTTATTATTTTGAATCAACATCATGAGAGACACTTTCTAACTTTTAAGTTAAGAGTATAATGCTTTTAAACTCGTTGAGTAACATGCTCAAATTTGCTTCGTTTTGCTGCATGTTTTGGTAAGATCAATTTGGTATGTGCGTGATACAAAAGATGATTTTATAAAACTTGAATTTATCGATCTACGCCATGTGATTTAGAAAATTTAATAGATCAGTAACCTAGGTGAGAAATATAACCAAAACTCCACCCACACTAAATAAAATTAAGTTTGACTTCTTAACTTCATATGTTATAGATATATGTGCACACCATGTGTAAAAATGACTTCTTAAATATTTTAAAAGGTAAATTTTCACGGATGACATAATTTTTTAAAAATACGTAATTAATTTATATCTTAAATTACTTAGTCTTCGGATTTAAAATGTCAAAGTTGTATCCATTAAGAGGAAATACATACTCAACGACCTTTTATCAAGATGTCTATATATATTATATATATAAACATTGTGGATCTAAAGGGACTAATAATCTAAATTTGTATATATAATTTATGTGATGCAACCAAGACATTTCAAACGTATTAAAAATACAATAATATTATTTATTTTCTTCTTGGTCTTCAAAATTTTCTTATTTTTTTAATGACACTCCAAACTCAACTATTAAAATTTGAATTTATATTATAATTAAATAAACGAGAAGATACATAAAAATAATAAGACCAGACCTGTTCAGTGTCTTCCAAATGATCCATCCAGTCATGAACCATGAATTGAATCCAAGAAGCTGCAATCACATTAAACTGCTTTCCAGTGTCTATAAGTTTTTTTCTTGCCAGAAGTTTTGAAGCAACAACCATAGGATCCGGTTTCAACAACTACAAAATTTTTATCAAACAAATATTTTTTAAGTCTCAGGACTTAATAATTTTTTGAAATAAAAAGTAATGATCACTAATGAGCAAAAATATGAGGTAAATGATATTGGATACCGTTTCAGATTGGTCAACAGGATGGACATTTCTACCAAAGAAGGTTCCTTGGGAACCAGCGTCATCATCGAACGGATCTGTGTACTTTCCATCAGGAGTTCGGTATGGGCAATCCTCTGGATGGCTCCGAACTCCGACTGGAGTAGTTTTTCCGACTTTGTATAAGTTATATCGTTGATGAAGATGTCGACGAGCAGCCAGATACAATAGCCCCAAAAGGACTGGAAGCTTGGGCCAAATTCCCAATTTATCAATAGAATGTATAATCTGTACGTAAGTAGAGTGATTTTAGTGGTTAAAAAAAGTACATTAAAACTTGAAATGCACTATAGAAAATTAATTAAAAATGAAAATGATTACCAAGAACCGATAGATATCCAAAACAGTCATCCTTCGAGCAAGTTCATGAAAATCTTTGTGGACGAACAATCGAACCACTAATAGTAAAATAGCTTTGATGGGTTTCAACAACACAGACAACATTTTTACTCTCTCTATTTCTCTTGAATTATTTCGTTATAAGATGAAATCCCAATCCCTTGTATTATGCCAATATATATAGAGATGAATACATACAAGATTGAGATTTAAAGTCAACTTTTTTTTTTAAAAATAATGCAAAATATATTAGTTGGGATTTTAAATTTATTAAAGCATGGTAGGCATGCTACCTTGATGAATTGGTTTTTAATTAATCAACTTGAAAGAAGTAAAACAATTAGGAATTTATATCATTATAATTGTTACCTTCAAATTATTCCCAACACTGTTTTTAGTTTATTGGTGATATTAATGATCTAAACCCTTGTAATTAGTGAGATGTACATCATAATTATTTTACATGCAATATTAATTAAGGAGATTAATTACTCTTGTTTGTGAGAGTTTGAGAGTTTGTTCTTTGATTTGCATGAAGTGATAAATGACCCAAGTAGTATGAGTAGAAAACTGTCAACAAAGGTAAATTGTTGTAGATGCTTAAAAACTGTCATTCAAACAAATAATTAATAACAAACAATAATATAGCTTTGTTCGTGTTCCAAAATCATCAACAAAATTGTATACTTTGACATTTCGTAAAAATAGTTGATAAAAAACCTCAAAAATATTATTTATGTTCTTCGATCTAAAAAGATGTTCTAACTAGATGATATTTTTCTCATCCAAGATAATGAGGAGGTTAGACATTAGCTTGGTGATTTGATTGTTGTATTTATATGAAAAAAAATGCCTCTCAACTATTTCGACATTTCTTTAATAAAAAAATTGCAAATTTATCCAAACACAAAATTGAAAGTTTAATAAGGTTACGGTGTTGTTAGACACGTATTATTTAATATTCGTCTAGATATATTAGAATTTGTTTTAGTACAATAACGATAGAGTGAAGAATATTTTATACCTCTAAAAAGAAATATCTATAATTAAACGAAACTTAACTTAAGATGTCTACTGTATCGAAAAAAGAGTCAGACGAGATTAATATTTAACTTAAGAAAAAGTTGAATACTTTGATCTAAAAAGGTTCCAACTATTAGAGAGATTTATATGAAACACAAAATAAATGGGACAGTCATGCTCATGCATATGTTAAATACATTATTAGTCTAAAATTGAGAGATTCCATAAATAATAAATCTATAACTTAGATTGTCTTTTTATAAAAAAACCCACACAACATTTAAGACTAAGCGACCGTTTGGATTGAATTAAGAAAAAAATGTTTTTCAATAATACATTTTCTTTTAAACATTTTTTTTGGAAATGAGTTTAAAATTTAAACACCTAATGTTTGGTTAAACTTTTTTATAAGTATTTATATGTGAATTTGGTTTTAAAGATTTCTCCAAAATAGATTATTTTATAAATGAATTTTTAAAAATTGCATTATTTTAATTTGCCAAACACTACCATTTTTTTCAAAATAGTTTTTTGACCAAATTAAACATTTTATAATCTAAACCAAACACACCCTAAGTATAGTTTCAACACTAAATTAATCACCTCAGTGTGAACATGTTTATATTCCTAATTTAAAACCCAACCCTATATATATATATACAACACATGCTCAATAAGTTTTTAAATGATTAATTTTAATTCTAATACATCCTGAAATTACGAGAAATGTGAGGACAAATTTGTTCATGCTATAGCAAATTAATGACATCTTTTCAGAGATGTAAATCTTTGATTTGGAAAAAAAAATATATTTTTATAAGAAATTTTCAAAGTACAAGACATAAACACAAATTTTACTTTAATTATGTAATAATGTAATTTTTGTTTTTCAGTAAAACAACTGGAGGGCGAGAGATCGAAATTTCCAACTTTTAAAGAAAAAGTCATGTCAATTATCAATTATCATTATATTAAATTCTTTTTTTTTTGTTTGCATGTTTACCATCATTCTTAATTAAAAAAGAATAGAAAGTTGATTACTTAATTTAAGAAAAGTTGACTATGCTAGAAATTTATATTAAACAGAAAACAAAAAGAACTCATGTTATATATATTTTAAAGTTAGAGAGATCCAAATATATATAAATCTATAATTTAAATTTAAAATAACCCCATAACATACCACGATGTCTCACAACATTTAAGACTACTCACTAACCTCTCCTCGGTTTCACACCTGCATGTGTGAGTATTAATCCTTTTAAAATTTACAAAGGTTCTCAAAATATATTTATAATCCATTGTTTTTTCCCCTTGATTTCCACACCTCAAGCAAGTGTGAAAGTTCAATTTTAAAAATTTTAAAAGCTTATCATTTCATCTCTTATCTGAATAATTATGAGTCCAACTAATACTATACTTTAAGAGTAGTTTTTGTAATTTTTTAATTGATAATAAATGATAATATGGACGAAAATATTTTTGTAATTTTTTAATTTATAATAAATGATAATATGGACGATATTTTCAATTCAGATAGTTTAGTTCCATCTTTTTCCTATTGCTGCACGTAATATATGTATAATAGAAGAGTAATATTCATTTTAAGTTAGTCTATTATTGATAGAGTTTTTTCAAAAATAGAAAAAATTGTCTAATTATTTAGACTATTTTATAAAACTAAACTACTGAAACATAAAATTAATTACAAATATTTTTATCAAATATTATATATATATATATATATATTTTGACAATTTCTTTCTATTAAGTTAATTTTTTGTAATAGCTTATCCACGCTTTACACATGGATGCATTTATTATTGTTGACCGATCTCATTATTTTTTTATGTATGTATATATATATATTTTATTGTTGTACGATCTCATTAATAAAAAAGTGTGAGGAATTTAATTATATAAAAAATTTAACTATAAAATTTTAAACCAATAATTATATCCACTACAACAAAAATGGTCTACAACGACAGTTATTTTCTGTCGCGATCAAAATTCATAACAGTTATAGAAGTGGGAGTCATGGAAAGTCCTTCCATGACAGTTTTCAAAAAGTGTCGCAATAAGCTATTTCATGACAGAAAATAAATGTTGTTAATTACTATTTTATGACAACAAATAATTGTCATATTTTATATTATGACAATAAATAACTGTGATCATTTGCGTATTAACGACAGTTTAAAAAATGTCACAAATTCATTAATTATGACAATTTTTAAATATCACGGATATGTCAATCATGTCAGTTTTTTAAAAATAAATGTCATTGTTTTGCTATTGATGACATTTTTTTTCTGTCAAATATAGGGTAATCGTGACAGTTTTTTTTTTTAAAATTAAATGTCATTGTTTTGCTATTGACGACATTTTTTCCCAGTCAAATATAGTGCAATCGTAACAGTTTTTCTAAAAAGTTAAATGTCATTGCTTCGTATTGACGACATTTTTTTCTGTCAAATATAAAGCTGACAATTTGTTTAAAATAATTATTATTGTTTTGCTATTGACGACATTTTTTCCTGTCACAGATAGGGCAATCGTGACAATTATTTTATAAAGAAATTGTCATTGTTTTGGTATTGACGACAAATAATACCTGTCACAAATTCATATATTATGACATTTATTTTGTGTTGCAAATTTCTCAATTACTACCGTTTTTTCCTGTTCTTATTGCCGCTCCGCCATTACACGAACCATTTCAATGACAATAATGTTATAATACATCACATCCATATAGAAACAAATAACCGACACTTAAATATATATACGCTATAATACACTTTGTAATATTCGTACATTTCCAATCAAGTTTCAACAATTTACAAGTACAAAATTCCAGCCTTTAATCAAAACCATTGTAAATAACATCAGAATACATATAACAAGATTTTCTGCACAAGCATAAGCGACCAACCGATAAGCTTTCATCTCTGAAAATATTCTTTGAAAAGAAACTCATGAAGTTGTCGACTCCATTTGAACCTACAAAGACAACATGAATATAAGCATCCATCACAGGACAAGAGAGTACAACTCTTATAGAAAATTTCAACATTGAGCATTACCTAACACTACATGCATCGATAACACTACATGTATGACAAGGTTACAAAATCGGAAAGCATTACCTATCAATATTTTTTTCACAGGCATTAGATATTAAGAAATATTTCAACATTGAGCAGTACTTGAACCTGAAGCCATTATATCATATGCATCAACACCTAAACAAAATACACAATTCTAAAGTATGTGCAATACGACAATCGAAAACAACATCATCGATTAACATGGAAGAATCTAAAAGTAGGAACCCTTTCCATCACAATCAAAAACAGCATCATCGATTAACATGTAAAAATAAACTACTAAAAGTAGGAACCCATTCAATCACAAGGAAGAATCTAAACAATAACTAAGAAGACATGCGTATTTCTTCATCTTTTCAATGTGAGGAACCCACCAAGAGCAGTTACAAATCTGTTTGCAGCATTCATTGATCATTAGACTAAATCATCCACTTGTTTCAATCACAAAAATCCATTTCAAGACCAACAAGAGCAGCTATCCATATCTCAGAACTAAACTTTAGACACCAAAAAAATTCATGAACTATAAATCAACCAAAACCAAACACATTCAAATAACTCCAATCAATTCAAATACACCACTTAATCACATCACAGATTAAACAACAAGTTGAACTAAAAAATGACCAGAAACCCATATGTAGCAACAAACTTCAAAACAACCAAATGAGCAAAGTGCTTACCTTCAATAAGAATCTTCTTACCCACCTTGCAGTTCCAGGGTGATCAATGTTTGAGAAGGGTTGAGAAAGATGGAACCTTCATTTACAATCTAGAGTATATTAAGATAGCACAATTTCACAATTTTGACAAAAAACTGCAGCTGTACAATTTGATTTATCAAATGAGATCTCCAAGGGAAAAAGAAGCCAAAAAAAGGTAACGTTCTTACTCTAGATTGAGTCTTTCGCTTCCTCCTTAGTAAATGCTCGATCATTCCTCCACCAGCCATTTTAGTAAGTATTCCCATCAGCTGGTTAAGAAGCCAAACAAATAGTTTGGAGTCAGAAAAATGAAGAAAAAGAAGCATTTCAAGCATAGCTGAAGATACCCATGCTTCATAAATAGTCTTAGTAACTGCTTGATCATTCCTCCACCAACCGTGTATGGTATACAACTTCTAATTTAAATAACCCACCTTTCCCCCCTTGCAGTCCACCAAAGACTGTTATATCAAATCCACAAGAGAACTTACAGCTGTTTTCTTTGCTTGTCATCTGAATGTGGACATTCCTTAAAAAACCTGAAACCAATTTCCACCCCTACATTTCTTCAACAACTTCTATCATACACACAAACAGGTACTTACAAACATTTGCTATATAAAAGTAAAGACCATCTAATTTAATTCATGATATATATGTAATAATCAGTTGTGTTATGCACATTTGACTTAAAAGAATACAATTTTTATGTTGTGGTTTGAATATTTACTAAAAAGTTGACAATATTCCTTTTTTAAATATTGCTTTTATGGTAGGTGAAAATCTCATATTTCTAATTAGATGTTGAAAAAGTTCTTAAAAAATATTAAAAGTTGAACAAACTTATTACATAGTGTTCGCTCCTAAAATTTTGCTTAGCTAAACACGTGTACCTTTTTTTAATGATAGTCATCAACTTGGTATAATTAGGTTGCATCATTTTTTTGTCTAAGCCTAACTAGCACTACTCAATACATGGCACTATTTTGTGAGCTGATTCAAACTAAGATCCAAACTAGGGCCCATCCAGGTGATCAACTTAAATTAAAGAAACCAACTTGTAAAACACTAATAAACTTAGTAAATACCAAACTGAAAGTTAAAAAGTTTGAACCTTCCCTCTAAAAATTAAAGAAAACAAAATGATTTTAAACTAGTTTTTAACCAGCCTTAGTTAACATATTGAAAAAAGAGAAAGAAGAATATGCTGTAAATGAAGTACAATTCTAAAACCTACAACTCCAATCCTCAATCCATATATTAAATAGTCAAAGCCAATGAACCAAGTCGAATTAGCAATTGACAATTGGTCACGTATACGAACATGAACAAACCACACACTATTGAAAAAATAAAACCTCAAGGACTCAAGCAAAGAATTACCTTGTGCAGTTAATAGATTGCAAGAAGATCTATATTCCAATGCAGTAGGCCCCCAAACAAAAAATTTCCATGAGCCAGTCACATATATATCAGACTCTTCCTAAGAAACAAAAACACACACACATTCATATCCACCTAATTATAAGCCAGTCACATATATATATAAATGTGATACAATAACCATATGAACTTACCTCTTTGATGCTTCAATTTGTTAAAAACAATGTGCTTAAACATTTACTCATGTGTCGTTCGGGTTGAACAAAATTATATCAACAAAAAAGATCCACAAAATACATCAAAAAAGTTTATATATAATCTAACGCTAAGCACGATGTACGTGCTTAGAAAGGAACTCCGCCAATTCCGATTTAACGTCATCGATTTCATCTTGCGAGTATGTAGGAGGTAAACTTTTCATCTGTAGACAATAAAGTGGTTAAGAATGATTTTGATTCCAAACAATGACATAACGATAGTTTTAAAATTCTAATACTTACAACATCTACAATCGAAGTACTCCTCGACGAAATTATGTCACACATGAACCGCATAACATAGTACCTGCATTCTACCACCCCATTTTGTTTAGGACACTGGATGCACAATCAACAACATACGTATGAAAAGTTAAAATTAATAACTAATTTACGACTATCCCATTGGTCAAATTCACATACCTTCACAACCTTCCAATTTGGTTTTTTCTTGTTCGATATATTGAATGACCTACCAAATAATATAAGATTGTTACATAATTAAAATAGTTGCACACAAAATAAAGAAAGTAACAATAATAGTATGACATACATTTGAAGTACTTCAGTCATGTCTCCGTCAATCCGGTTCTTCAACCGGTCAATCCAAAATGTAGCACCCTTTGTAGGATTCACAATGACCAAAGTCCAGTGATTGCTAGGAACACGTTTCCACCATTATTAATTCATATTTGACTAGTGCATTGAAAACATGGAGGTCAGTGAAAATATCATTATCATGCATTTACCCAGAGTTGTAAGGGAACAATACTAGTTGGTCATACTCGACTTCGAGCAGTCGAGCATTCAACAATTGCGCACTAACTCCCGAAACTTATAGATACGGCATCCATGAACTTGTACAAGCTTAAACTTCTTCCTTCTTCCATAATTGTGTGAAGGTACCTACAAATTTCAAAAACTTCTTCCTTCTTCCTTCTTCCTTCTTCTAAATTGGCCTCTAAATAAACCTGAATACAAAAGAGATATTGGGCAACAACTTTTAAAACTCAAACTTTCAAGTTATTTAAAGTTAGTAAATTACCTAAAGGAATATTCCTTCCAACCAAGCTATCATTAAAGAGGTTTGCATATAGAAATAGATGTAATCCATGCACTTGATCAGGTGCGTATTTTTGTAATTTAACCAAACTAAAACTTAGTCTTGTGAATAGCCAATGAAAAAGGTTGCATGTGAGTGGAAAAGATAAATATATTAAATTCATTCTAGGAGAAAAATTATCATTTTTGTTCTTTATCTAAAATATCATTAACCATGTGATGTCAATCATGTTTACACAATTTAAGATTACCCATAAGGTGTTTTTTTTATAAGGAAAAACCCATGTAATGCTACTGTTTACAGAAAATTGGGCAACACTAAGCATATATATTATGTACAAGACACATGGAGGTAAGACAACTGTTTTACAACACTTATAAGCATTGGGGATATCTATTTTGTAGTATATATATAGGTTTTGGAGAGGACATAGATCAAAACAAATGCAAAGGAGAACAAACGCGTGGATCTTCCACAAAGAAGAAGAAAAAAAGAAGAAGAAGAGAAGAAGAAGAGGAGGAGGAGGTAGAGAAAGGGTACTATTGCAAATGAATATTGTTCCTTGTTATAAAGTTTGCACCAAGACACCTCAATTATCAAGCAATGCTAAGACAAGCAATTATACAGCAAAGGCAAAAGACATTAAAGATTTGCTAGATTCTTTTTCTTCTATATATGTCTAGGATCGAATAATATGCAAACTCTCTCAAATTTTCCATTCTATGCTTCTTAAACAAGGGACATTTCAATATATTAAACAGTAAAAAGAAACCTATCTAAACAAGGGCCATGAATATAATTAAAGAACAAAGAGATTTTGTAGAAATAAATTAAAAAAGAAAACAAAAAGGGAAGAGGAACAAAAGAAAGAAAAAACTAACCGTAATGGACCTAAAATACTTCCTACCAAACAATGAACAAGTGAGTGAACCAAGTAATGAACAAGAAAATTAGTGTACATTAACTTCCAACGAAAGCACACAATCTTTATAAAATTCTAGAAAGCTAACTTGAACAGAAGCAACATAATATAAATCCTATACCAAGCTAAATTAAACATTGACACTAATCTTCTTGGTACTTTCTCAAACAGTGTTACTTCGGTTACTTTGAAGCTCTTTCGTATTAGCTCTTGTGCCAACCATGGCAAATGAAGCCAAGCATCAGAGTTCCCAGCCAAGTTAAGAATGGGTACATGACTCCAACTTTTTCGATTTTACTTAAATGAATTTTGAATTCAATACTCACTGAAAAATAATTTACTTAAAATCTTGTCATTTTGTATTCATAATTCTAATTTCAAGCAAATAATACGTTTCTTTTTTTTAATCCATGCCTTTTGGCTTAAACCTTTGGATAGAACTAAAAAGAATTTTGCTATCCATATCAAATAAAACTTACCCATAAGCTATTGTTCAACTAACTAGTTTTTAACATTTTGTTTTGGTGTTTAAATTGGGACCATGGGTTGACACAAACCTCAAATTTTATATTGATCAGTGGAAATTCAAGCACCGAAACTCCTTGATGTTAAAAAGTTAATACCTTTTGTTGTAAAATGCTTGACAGAGTGACAAAGAATATTATTAAGGTTAAGAACGCGCATTTTGATTTTTTGTGACAATTTTTTTTTCTCTTCTCAATTTGGGATATAAACAACTGTCGTAATAGGTACTTTTTCTTGTAGTGATCGTTTTAAATCTTTAATTTTCTTTAGTAAAATATGTTAGATCTTGAATCGTTAATTAAAGAATATTATAAATAGTCTCACACAAACAACTTATTGGTTAGTGAACTTGTGTATCGTAGTGTCCTGTAAATTAAGGTTAGAGTACATATAGTGAGAACCAAGAGCAACACCACATATAATTTCTTTTATTTCGAAAATATGAGAATAAAAAATCTAAAGTTCACATTAAACCATGAAAGCAAACAAATGGAAAAACAACATGACAGCAATGCAACCATGAATAAGGGTGAAACAAACAAAAGAAAAGACCCCAATTAATGAGGAATACGAAGGTAAATAGGAACATAGTTGGGCTTGTTAGGAGGAGAATCCCATACAGAGAAAGCACTTGATGAGTTCATCCATTTTTTTGAAATCTCAGGGTGATGTCTTTCTATAACGTCTTTTAAACTCTCTGTTGTATTTACCCATTCCAACCCCTTCTTTGTGTACGCTCCTTCATTGTAATAGCATGTGAAGAAGCTATCTGCTTCTAGCCTCCTGTATTATTAAGGTTTTTATTTCTTTGAATTAGTCAAGTACCAAAATGGTTATATTACAATAAAAATAGTACTTATACATACTTAATTTTAAAAAATAAACAAATAGAGATAGAAAGTTTGATTTACTTCACCTTGAAGCCATGAGCAAGAAAATGACAAAAGCAGTCTCACTGATAGCAAAGCCTTTGATTTTCTTCTCAGCCATCAACCCCACAAGAATATCAAGCTCCTCCACGTTATCATCGTACACTTCACGAAGCACTTCAATTGCCTCTTTATCGTCCGTTAGATCTTCCCATTTAGAGATTGGAATAAGAAATAATCCCCTACGAAAGTCATTGTACCGAGCAACTTTCCTCTCTCTATCCCTATAAACTGCAAAAAGGAAAAAACAGGATTATTTAACATGATAGCAATAGCAACTGTAAAACAAAGGGTTCAAATTAATTAGATCAGGAGGAGAAAAAAGAAAATGAAGGGCGGAGGTTAGGTGAACACCTTCAAGGGCAGCAAGGTCAACGTGATCGGGCCTATCCTTGCCGTCCATGTCATGGGGTATGAGATCCCTGAACCACAGTGGATAATTGAACAACTCAAGAGCTCCACTTGCTTGGTGGCCCATTGAAACTAATAGCGCAGTGAAGCCCATCTTCTTTGTGGACTCTTCTCCTTTGTGCCCTATCATATCACTCATTGGCACTCTATTGAAAACACAAAAGATCAATATCCATTAAATTAGTTGAAATGTGCAAAATAATTTCTCATGACTGATGATACATAGAGGGAGAGAGGAGGTACTTTTTAGACAAGGGTGGAGATTTGTTGTGATCGGTATCGGCATACACATCTCTGAGGTAGAAATCATCAGGTAGAAGTGGATGCATACGATACACACTAGTGAATTCTTCTGTCAAGGAATATGGGACACCATGATTATTCGGTTTTTTTAAACCCACTAAGCCTCCCAAAATTTCTCCTCCAACATGTCCGAATTTGTCTTTAAATTTCTTTCCCAATAATCCATACCTTGTAAAATTGAAGAACCATAAAATTTAGAATCAATGAGCCATTGTCACTTATAAGTTTAAAATAACGTTGTTTATTTTTAGAATGGTAATGACACTCTTCACTTTTCACAATACCCATAGGAACTTAATTCATTTAGTATTCGATTGTAGTTGTAATTATATCATTAAACTTTCAACAGTAAAAAATGAGTTAAAACTTAAAAAAGTGTTAAAAAATCTAATACCATTAACATTTTTAGTCCAAGAAAATGTGTGATTATCAGAGAGATCAATCTAAAAAAATAAATTTTTTTTTTTTTGAAACTTTTGAAAGAATAAAGGGAAAATAGTAAAATACCAATTGCCTCTCATTCCAGCAAGCAAAGTATCAGTTTTGAGAAGCTCAACCGTCCAATCAATGGTATGAATTTTGGCAATCACAGCAGAAGTCACTAGTCTTGCATGTCTATACAAATCATTATCCCCCATATTCTTGTATTCCTTCTGCATTCAATTTTAACATTATTTTATTTTAATATATGTACCTCCGAGCACAATTGACACATCCTTAGTCCAAAAAAAATATGTTCGACAAAATTAGGTGAGAGATACAAACCTTTAAGGCGTCACAAATGGCATTATGTTCTTTAATGAATAAAGCCTGCAAAGTAGAGACACCAGCCCAACTATTTCGAACATCTCCGGAGATGGCAACACCGTCACGGTAGTGAGGAAGAAGACCGTCGTCGTCGATCTTTAGCTTCCCATCTTCAAAAGTTCTTACCTTCCCCAACATTTCTGCATTGCTTCCATACAAAACACTTCCATCCCTAAACAAAGCCAATAGATTTTTATGAAAGCTAGATCATTAGAGAAAGTTGAATGATTTTTTTTTTTTTTGGGTTAAAATTACAAATTTTTATCCTTAATTTTGTTTAAAATGATTATTAGAGATTTAATTTAAATTTATTTTTAATAGACTATTTGACTTTTGAAAATGATAAATTTATCCAAACGTATTAAAATCAAAAGCTTAAAGATCTAATATATATATATATATATATTAAAAAACTTTGAGATAAAATAGATATAAATATTAAGGTTCAAGAACTACTAACATGTAATTTTAACTTTTGTGGCTTAAAAACTACTTACCACCAAGGTGTTCGAATGTTAATAGATCCAGTTTTGATGTGTGAAAGGCCGGTGGGAACTTGTTTCGTGGGGAAGAATTTGAAGGATTTCAATGGACACTCACTTGCAACTTCACGTGGAGCCACCAATTCTACCTCCTGTACTTTCAATAATAAAAAACTTCAACATAACTTCAAAGAGCATAAAGATTCAAATTTTTGACTTTTCAATCAAAGATATATACACACTTATCTAATTGAGATACATTTAAATTGTCTTGTTTTAGAGGATATGTTTGAGACTAAAAAATTTGAGTTAGTAAATGAAACAATTAAATGATATCTATTTGAAATATACAAAGAATTTAACTTCTTATTAAAATTTATATTTTTGGAAAATCAATTTTGGTTATTATTTTGATCCAACACCATTACGATCAACGTGTGAGTACACATGTCTTTATCTAGTTAAGTTATATACTCAAGCTAGTTAGCTTAAATTTATATCGTATGTGTTTATATGATTTACGAAAATTTGACTTCTAAACATTAAGTTTGACCTCTTTCAACTTTATCTGCTACACAAGCTTTCAAAGCTGATATTACTTCTATAATATCTTTTTTTTAAAAAAATTGTTTTCAAGGCTGTCATAATTTTTTTCTTTCAAAAAACTATGATTGTATAAAATAGCAAATCTAGAACTAATAACCTAGATTTGAATACATTTCTTCAAAAATTTCTTATATTTTTTAACATTTCAAACTTCAAGGGTTGAAATTTGTATTTAGATTATTAAATAAATTAAGATAAATATATAATAATAGACCTGATTGGTATTTTCCAAATGATCCATCCAATCATGAATCATGAATTGAATCCAAGAAGCAGCAATCACGTTGAATTGCTTTCCAGTGTCTATAAGCTTTCTTCTTGCCAAAAGTTTTGTAGCAACCACCATAGGATCAGGTTTCAACAACTACAAAATTGTAATCAGACGGATTCTTTTAATTAGTTTCAACTTAATACACACTTCTTTAATAAAAGGTGACGACCAATGAGAAAAAACACACACACATATATATGATATAATACCGTTTTGGATTGATCAACAGGATGGATGTTCCGACCAAAAAAGGTGTCTTGTGCTCCAGCATCTTCATCGAAGGGATCATTGTACTTTCCATCAGCAGTTCGGTATGGAAAATCCTTCGGATTGAACCGTACTCCACCAGGTGGGGCTTTCCCTACATTGAACAAGCTATATTCTTGATGAAGATGTCGACGAGTTGCTAGATAAAGTAGCCCTAAAATCACAGGAAGTTTATGCCATATTCCCAATTTATCAATCGAATGTACAATCTGCAAGTTTAAGAAAATGTGAATTTGTTAGCGTAGTTTAAGAATTTTTTTCTGTCTCTAAGTTTCCACATAAACATGTGCTTTTATTTTTGTGAGAAACGAAAAAATATTTATTTATTTTCTCTACACTTTTAGAATTTTTTTCTTCCTATTTCATACTTTGAAAATTTTCCAAAACATAAAGAAAATATTATATTTTTTTAAGTGACTAAAAAAAAGAAACATAATAAGAATATTTATTAAAACAAAACAAACATCGTCAGTCAGTCGCATTATTGTTTGACAAATAAATTTGTTGTTATAAAACAAAGAAATGATTATTAAACAAAGAAAACTTTTACAACAAAACAATCACAGGTGAACATCGTTACCAGAAACAAAAAGGTATCGATCGCGGACATCCTTCGAACCACTCCATGAAAATCTTGGTGGATCAACTTTAAAACAAGTCCTTTAAAAACACCCATTTTTTTTTTCTCTATTTCTCTTGAATTGTTACAAGAGAACTTGGAATCCCCATCTCTCTCCATACCAATATATGTAGAGATAAAAGAGAGATTAAAGAAAGATCTCAAAAGTTGACCAATTATTTAAATTCAAATTAAAACAATATTATTTTTGTATTTTGAATTATTAAATTAAAAGGGGTAGATATGCTACCTTCAATTCTTTTTTAAAGAAATCAACTTGGAAGAAGAAAACAAATTAGGAAATTTATATTGTTATCATTACCTTCTCAAATTATTCACAACTTGTTTTTATATATATCATCATTTCTTAAAGAAATAGTTATAAAAAAAATTGGCATTTAAATTATATAATATATGTATAGAAACTAATTTGGGTTAGTAAAGTCTAAGTATTTTACTAAATTTGTTTGTTTGTATGTAATGTTTGAAAAGGATCAATCTTATCTATGAGGTATATATATAAATACAAATAATTGATCAACAAAGGAGTCTCTTTAATTATATTGAAATTAGTTTTTTTTTTTTTTTGGTTATTTGTTTTTTCCTTAAAGGAAAAAAAAAAAACCCAATCACAAAAAGAAAAGAAGACTTCACACTAATACTCATCTAAACTTAACATTAAAAAGAGAAGTCAACGAAAATGGGAACACATAGAATATGGTATATATATATCTATAATATTTTAACAAATATATCTTTTGTTCTTATATATTTTGTTTCATTGCATCTTTATTAAATATCAACCACCTTGTTATGAACTTTAATTTTAAAAAATAATAAAAAGAAAAAATTTCAATTTCTACCCCTAAACAACGGAGCTGTTATCACTTTAGACCTTAGATTGAATTTATATAAATGTATCAATTTAAAAACTATGTTATTATGTTAACACATACTTATAAATTTGAGGATTTAAATGGATGAATGTATGAAATTAGTTCATGGCTTAAATTAATGCATTTATGAAAATTTAATGTTTAATTTTTTTTTAGAAAAAGGATACTAGATAGGTCAGTAGGCGCACCCAAGCATTCCTACTAGGTGAGCACCCTCTTAACGCCCTCATCATCTCCAAAATTATATTCAATAAAGCATCGGGAAAAATGTTCAAATTACAGGAAGGCTAGAGATAAGCCAAAATGTAAACAACACAAAATACTAACAAGAATCACTAATATTTAGTGCAATTATAGAAGCAGAGTAATTTTTGAAAAGCTTGTGTTTGGTGGACCATTGGATTGTGAGTTTGCAGACGTTCTCCCACAGATAGAGATAAGAGTGGGAGATGTTGTTAAATAACATGTTGTTTCTTTCCAACCATGTAGTCCATGTGATGGCAACCAGTAGATTGAAGATAATCACACCCTTTTGAGTCTTTATATTTATGGTGCAAATGGTGTTGATTAATGCCGGAAAGTTATCAACAGTGAGCTTCCAATCAAAATGATTCTTTGTTTTACTCCATATGTTTTTATGAAAGAGCAATGGAGGAAGATATGATCTGTTGTCTCATTACCTTTCTTGAATAGAATGCACCAATTAGGATTGAGACAATGATTTTTTAGCCTACCTTGAATAGTCTCCATAGTGAATAGTCCTTTGTATGTAACTGTCCAGAGGAAGAATTTGCATATTTTAGGGACTTTTGATTTCCATAAATTCTTGAAGGGGACTGTTAAATCCGAGGCAATAGCAGGGATGACATTTGTGAGGATGACAGATTTTACAGAGAATGATCCATTTTTATTTGGCTTCCATATAGGGCAATCCCTGTAGTTGTTTTCCGGAAGAGAAGGGAGGTTGCTTTGAATAATTCTCCACTGTGAGGCTTCTCTATCTCTCACCTCTGCGTAAATCCAATGATTTGCTGTCCACATTCCACATATCTTTAATGTAGCTATTTTGTTTTGTGGAGAGAGCATATAATCTTGGATTGATCTACTTAGAGAACCCGATGAGCTCCAATTGCTATGCCAAAAAGATAGTAAACTGCCATTGTTTAATTTCCACTCCACTTTTGGGTTAAACCAATTAGCAAATTTGCAAATGGATCTCCAAGGAGCATTGGTGCTACTATGTTTTGCAAGGGTGGGAAATATTTCCATATTACTAGAAGAATATTTAGCATCAATGCAGGATTTCTAGAGAGTATTTGGTTCGTTTAGTTATCTCCAAAACCATTTTGTGAGTGGAGCAAAATTTGTAACAGAGATCGGAGAAATACCCAAGCCTCCAAGGTCAAGAAGGGTTGTAACCAGAGACCATTTGATCGGATTGAGGTTGTTTTTGTGGATACCTGATATGCAAATGTTATCATAATTGCCTCTCCAAAGAAAGTTCCTCTAGTATTTTTCAATGGTTTTACATATGTTTGTTGGAGCTTTAAATATCGAGAGCTGGTATGTAGGTAAACTGGCAAGTGAAGAGTTGATGAGAGTAATTCTTCCTCCTTTTGAGTTGAAAGAGTATTTCCAATTGTTCAAAATTTTCTGGATCTTCTCTATTATATTGTCCCAAAAAGGCTTTGAATTAGGTTTGCCCCCAAGAGGCATCCCCAAGTATGAAATGGGAAGAAAATCTGTCTTTATGCTCTAACTAGCAGCAATTTTATGTCTGATCTCTCTTTTGAGACATTAACCGGAGAGATGGTGGACTTTTTGAGGTTGATATTTAGACCGGTTGCCTTCTCAAAAAGGTGAATAGCAAAATGGAGGTTTCTAATATTTTCATCACTATCTTCAACAAAGAGTAATCTATCATCTGCAAAGAGAAGATGTGTTAGATTTATATCTTTGATAGAGATACCCGTTATTTGATTTTTCTGCCCAAGATGTTGGAGAATTCTGTTGAGATAATCCATAGCTAATACAAAGATGAAAGGAGATATAGGATCTCCTTGTCTGATTCCTCTATTTGAAGAGATTCTCCCTCTAGGTTTGCCATTGATCAGAATGGAGTATTGGACTGAAGATATACAGGAATATATCCACTTCCTCCATTTATCAGGAAAATGCTTCTTCTTCAAGATATAATCTATGAAGTTCTAGTTGATCTTGTTAAAGGCTTTTTCAATATCCAGTTTGAAAACCAAGCCTTTTATCTTCTTTGCCTTCCAATAGTCTACTGCTTCATTTGCAATTAGGATTACATCAGTAATTTGTCTGCCATTGATGAAGGTCATTTGTTGATTGGAGATAGTATATGGTAGAAGAGGCTTCAGTATAGTAGCTAGTGTTTTTGCAAGGAACTTGTATAAGGATGTAGTGAGACTGATGAGTCTATAATCTGAAGCCAACCTGCATTTGTCTTTCTTGGCAATAAAGGAGATGTATGTTTCATTCATATTTCGATTGACCACAACATTTCTAAAAAAAATCATGGAACACTTCCAATATATTTGGCTTAAAAGTGTTCCAATTTTTTTGAAAATATTAATGGTAAATCCATCAGGCTCTGGAGTTTTATTGTTGTCAAAAGAGAAAATAGACTCTTTGATTTCTTCCACAATGAATGGAGCAATAAGGGATGTGGCTTGAGAAGCTTCAATATGTTGTCATTGAGATTCTCAATGACCGAAGGTTTGAAAGTACTTGATGAATATGTGGAGCTGAAGTGTTCAACAAAAACTCACTCTATTTCAAAATTGGTATTTAAGCAAGATCTACTTTCATCAGAAATATTTGAAATTTGTTTTCTTCTCTTTCTGGCATTACAAACTTTATGGAAGAATTTGGAATTTTCATCACCCTCCCTCAACCAGATTTGTTTTGCTCTTTGAGCCCAATATTGAGCTTCTTTAAAGATGAGGTTTGCAAGGTTTGTTTTTAGTGCTTTCCTTCTATTACTATCGATCTCTGTCATAGCATTCTGAGCTTCCATCATGTCAGTTTTATCTATTTCAGATTTGATGGATTCCATGTTTCTTTTGTTAGCAATTTTTAGCTCTAACTACCATCATTTAACAAACCTAGATAACTGTCTTAGCCTCCTCATAAAAGCATATCCAGGATACCCCTCTTGAGCTGTGTCTTGCCACCAATTTGTCACTTTGCACAGTAGGTATTTTTTCTTCTAGAAAGCAATTGTTGATTCTGAAGGGAACCATACCCCATTTGAGATTATCAGATTCTAAAACAATTAGGAAATAATCAGAAGTACTCTTGTTAGAAGCTTACTGCAGACATTTGAAAATTTAGATTTCCAAGATGGGGAGTACAGAAATCTGTCAAGCATGGATAGCACAGGGGAGTCTCTAAGGTTGGACCAGGTATATAAGCCATTTGTCAAAGGGGGATCAATCAAGCCAAGGT
Source organism: Cucumis hystrix (assembly GCA_025688845.1). Lineage (NCBI taxonomy): Eukaryota > Viridiplantae > Streptophyta > Magnoliopsida > Cucurbitales > Cucurbitaceae > Cucumis > Cucumis hystrix. The sequence continues at coordinate 21,467,086 of CM046886.1, read as the reverse complement.
TGAGGATGAGAGAATTGAACTTTTTCATGTCGTATTATGAGGGGTTGTTAGATGAAGTTTCATTACTCCATCTAATAACATTGAAATCTCCAACCAAAAGCCAATTTGATCCACAAGTAGATGCAAGATTAGATAGCTCTTGCCAAAAGGCTTCCTTCTTTTTCTGTTTACTAGGCCATACACTGTGGTTATCCACTAGTTGTAACCATCTGGCTCAACAAAATTTACAGAAATTGTGAATTCTCCTATAAAAGAATTGATAAGCTGATGCTTCAAATCGTCCCACATAAACAAAATACCACCCGATCTACCAATGGCCTGTTTAGATAGGTAGTTGATGCTGATAGAGCTCCATATAGACTTCACCAATTTTTTATTAGTATTCAACAATTTCGTTTCAGATAAGCAGACAAACTCAGGAGCATAATCAGAATAACATGTTTTATTGGGCTCTTTTGTGGGAAGAGTCAATCCCTCTTACATTCCAAGATAAGATTTTCATGGGGAACTATTTGACCCCGTTGGTTCTACACCATGTTCATCTATTTTTTCCATTGGAGTTTATGCTTCCGAAGAGCTTGGATAATTACCAAGGTTTGGTGTCAGTACTAGGTTGTTGTTCTTGAGCCAAGTGGTTAATTTCTTCTGAAAATCATCTTCATTGATGTCAGCTAATTTTCTTCTTTATCCTCCTCTTCCTTTTTGTTGACAAGTACTGCCAGACTGTCCCTTATTATATCAGATTGAGAAGAGGTTTGTTGATCAGGTGTTTCCATAATAGAGTCAGGGCATGAAATAAATTCAATATTCATGTCATTTGAAAGGGGTGAAATGTTGCCAATGTCCACTGTAAGGTTTATCCCTTCAGAATGTATCTCATGTGGTATTGTCTTTTACTACTCTTCGAATTTGATTTTTGAATCCTCTAGATGCTTTGATTTAGCCCTATAGATATATTTAGGACTTTTCGTCCTTCTCTATACATTTCTATAAATGGGAGGGCTGATTTGTATAGGCTTAGGAGGACTCTCGGGTGATGGAGTGATGTTTTGGTTGACAATTGGACTTTGAATACATATTGGTTTGGCAGGAGCACTAGGATTGCAGAAGAAAGTTTTCTTTTTTGGAAATGTGAAAGAAACTTTCCTTTTCTGGTAAAGGTTTGAAGAAAGAGTCTGATGATTCTCATATATCATTAAACCCTTTCCTTTATCCATGCTACCTATGATAACTGATTTGAGCATGCTTCCCAATTGTCTGCCACCATTAGAGTTATAAAAAATTATGATAGCCTTGTTTCCCGTGCTTTGAAAATTTGAAATGCTCTGTCTTCTTTCATGCTTACGTTTTTTGCCAGCTGGAGTTTGCTCTTTGTTAATCACCACTTCCGATGGATAGGCTAAGTAACCCTTCGTATTGTAAATCTCTTCCTTAAGATCATATTCATCGAAGTTTCTTGCTGCCTTGTTGGTAAAGGTTCCATGGATGCTGGCATTTCTTTCTTTGAACCATCTTCCTTCTGTAAAGGAAATTGTTTGCACCACATAATAAGTCCCTTTCTCATCTTTGACGTATATCTGGGTTGGAATAAAACCTGAATAGTTTTCTTAAACTTTCAACCTGATGTCAATAAGATCAGTTTTTCTCCATGTGGCCTTTGATACTTGCACCAAACCTCCACAAGTGTCACCGATTTGTTTGAAGGAGTTCATATTCCATGTAGGGAGAGGGTAGTCCTCTAAATGTCTTCCATCTACCATAACTAGGGACCATGGTAGGGTATGCATGAATATCATCAGACCATATTTCAAACTTTACATAGAACTTACCAACCGTACGTGGACCATCCCTTATTGCTGCAAAGAAGCTTCACCTGGTCTTTATCATTCATAAATAATAGAGCCTTCTCTACCTAGAAAGGTTGATACCAAAATTTTGTCTCAATCTGTCTCTGGAGCTTCTCTGTTATTTTCTCCCAATCATCATGAAAAAGACGCCTTGTCATTACAACAGTGTTCTCTCACTTAATATTTGTTTCAAGTTCCTCAGTTTTTCTTGATTTTTTGCTATCATCAGATGAAAAATCTTTAGAGTATACACTTTCAAATGAGTTAGCATAACTGGAGTTACCGGAAGAAATCACCTCAGCATATGTTTGGCGTTTGTGCTTGAAGTTTGTTGTTAAATCCAAGGTCGAAGAGTAATAAGTATCCTTGCTTGACTAGCCAATGTTTGTAGCTCCAGCTTCTATTGGTGATTTGAAAAGACAACATATTCAGAAAAGCTTTCCAACCAGCTCGACTTGTACTTTCATAGATTAGTAGACAATCTTTTCTGCCTTTATCATCAACTTTGAAGATTTCTGCTAGATGTCCTTTTTCTTATTTTGAGTTTTGCTCAGCCACATGCAAAAGCCTTCACCTCTAGTCTCCTGAAAGAAACAGTTGTTTCTTGGTGTATTGATCAATGCCTTTAATGCATTCTTCAACCATTCTGTTTCTTCTGAATAAGCTACTATGGTAAAAGATTTATGGTGGCTAGTTTCAGTTATGAGAAAGCGGATGTATCTTGACTTTTTATCTAAAGTCAAAGTGAATTCTTTTTTCTCAACTTGGCAATAACGTGGGAACTGCTTTGAAAACGACATTTTTGATAAAGAGACAAATAACAGAGGATGGAATAAGAAGAGTAGATGTGCAAACGAGTTGTGAGGGTGGGGATATTTGTAGAGAGTGGTAGGTGTAGAGAGTTAATAAAAGGAGTAAAAAAATCTATGGGATGAGCAGAGGATCTTGAAGAGGGTTGGTTAGGGAGACGGTGGAGTAATTTCGGTAACCAGGTGAGAGGTGATGGGTGTTGATTGCTTGTGGTTGTAGTTGAGGATAGGGGCGGAGCTGAGGCATTTCGACAGCGAATATGATATCTTCTTGTTGGGAAGTGTATCGGACAACTCTCCATTTCTCTCCTTTCTCTCTCCTTTCTCTCCTAAATGTTTAAATTGGTATACAACTATTAGTTAATGACTTAAATTGATAGAATCTCCAAAGTTTAAGGTTCAAATTGATATAATTATGAGTTTAAAATTTAAATTGATATAACTTCAAATTAATTTAATCAAGTAACAAAAGGATTTGATAACATAGCCATTTTTACTTTAATTTTGATATAGGATCTTTACATTTATGTTAATTATTTTAAACACATCTAAGGATTTGAAAATTGGGTTGTATGTGCGAAAATAATACAACCTAGCTAGAGTTCAAGTTTTGTAGGGTATATTTTAGATCAATTAATAATTATAGAAATTAAATTATCGACTTTTAATTTAAATTAGTAACAAAAGAAATAAACATTCACGAACAAATTCAACTCATTTTTGGAATCCTCTTCTGCTTACGAATTAAAACAACACATACAAAATTTGAGTGAAAGCTCTCTATCCATATAACTTCATCTTTTGTGATTTTAAATAACAATGCATATAAAATTGTAATTGATGTCTATATCTATAGACCTATATTTAATGGATGAGTTACATCACCTATAAGTAGAGAATAATATTTAATGTCGTTCAATATAATATAGGCGGTTCATAAATTTAGTACACATTGTAATTATATATTCTCAAATGGATAACACGTGTTTAATTTAAAAAATCTTAGGTTTAAAAAACTAATGACCATGATTTAATATTGAAAAGTTTGAAGAACACCAAAGTGAGTTTAGGACTTAGTGACAATTAACATCCACTGGTTCTCTTTGAATTGTAGGTTTGATCACTTATTTCAATCATTGTTGTAAAAAAAAAAGATATATATTTAAACATTTTAAATGTATGTCTAATAAGTTTATAAATATATATTAACTTTTATTCTAATGGCTATATGTCCTTGACCTTGAAGAACTTGAAGTTAGATAAATCTACCCACACTAAAGCAACTTAAGCATTTCTCTAAGAATCATCCTAGATGAAGAGGCTAGGTATTAAGAAATGTCATTGAGGTATTACACATTTTTTTTAATAAACTTTCAGGAGTAAATTATTGCAATGTTATGTCATATGTTTAATTCACAAATAAGTTAATAATTAATTAAGTTGTATGTTCATATGGGATGTGAGGTAAAGATAAAGAGTACCTATATATAAAACATGTTGTGCATAATGAGAAACAAGAACGACAGTTTTATTTATTTGGAAAATATGAGAATCAAAATTCAAATTTAAACATTAAAACATGAATTAAAGAAACCTAAGAGACAACATAAGATGGCTATGAATACGAGTGAAAAGAGAAGAAAAAGAGACGTCAATGAGGAAGACGAAGATAAATAGGAATGGGGTTAGGCTTATTAGGAGGAGAATCCCAAACAGAGAAAGCACTTGATGAATTCATCCATTTGTTTGAAATCTCTGGGTAATGCCTTTCTATAACATCTTTCAAACTCTCTGTTGTGTTTACCCATTCCAATCCCTTCTTCGTGTATGTTTCTTCATTGAAATGACTTGTGAAGAACCTATCTGCCTCTAACCTCCTGCATTATCAAGATTTCTTTTTTTAATAAAAATTAAATTTGTAAAAATTATCACACACTTTTTCATATGATTTCTTTACTTAAATTGTTTTCTTTTAACTTTACCTTGAAGCCATGATCAAGAAAATGACAAAAGCAGTCTCACTAATAGCAAAGCCTTTGATTTTCTTTTCTGCCATCAATCCTACCAAAATATCAAGCTCCTCCACATCATCACCATACACTTCACGAAGCACTTCAATTGCCCCTTCATCGTCCGTTAGATCTTCCCATTTTGAGATTGGAATGAGAAACAATCCCCTACGGAAGTCATTGTACCTAGCAACTCTCCTTTCTCTGTCTCTATAAACTGCAAAATGGAAAAAAGAAAAGTATTGTTTAACATAATGTAATTGTAAAGAAACAAAGGGTTGAGATTGGATGAGAGAAGAGAAATGAAGGGCTGTGAATGGGGCAACACCTTCAAGAGCTGCAAGGTCAATGTGATCTGCCCTATCCTTGCCGTCCATGTCATGGGGTATGAGATCTCTAAGCCACTGTGGATAATTCCACAGCTCAAGAGCTCCACTTGCTTGGTGGCCCATTGAAACTAATAGGGCAGTGAAGCCCATCTTCTTTGAGGTCTCTTCTCCTTTGTGCCCTATCATATTCGCCATTGGCACTCTATTCAAAGAAGAAGGAAATTAAAATAAGAATATCCACTAAATTAGTTTAAACGAGCAAATAATTACTCAAACTATTATGGAGAGAGAGAGAAAAGAGGAAATACTTCTCAACTAATGGGGGAGATTTGTTGTGATCGGGATCAACCGAGATATCTCTAAGATGGAAATCATCAGGTAGAAGAGAGTGCATGCGATAAACGCTGGCAAATTCTTCTGTTAAGGAATAAGGTACACCGTGATTATCCGATTTTTTTAAACCCACTAAACCTCCCAAAATGGCTCCTCCAACGTGTCCAAACGTGTCTTTGAATTTCTTTCCCAATAATCCATACCTTATCAAATTAAAGAAACCACTTTTAAGGATGATTTTTGCAATTTGTCCAAATGTTAATATTAATATATTTTTTTTCAACCGGGGTGATAATAAAAGAGATTCAAATACGATGTGAACCATATATTTATTTAAAGTATTGAAAGAGTAAAGAGAAAAAGGTAAAAGAAATACCAATTGCCTCTCATTCCAGCAAGTAAAGTGTCCATCTTGAGAAGCTCAACAGTCCAATCAATAGTGTGAACTTTAGCAATTACAGCAGAAGTCACAAGTCTTGCATATCTATACAAATCTTCATCCTCTAAATCTTCATCTTCCTTCTGCATCCAATTTTAACATTTATTTTATTTTAGTACATGTCTGCACATAAAACAGAATCCATATAAAAGAAGGGGATAATTTGTTTTTTTTTTTTTTTTTACATGTTTCGTTTTTCTTTTTCTTTCTTTCTTTGTTTAAAAATGACCTCATCGATCAATTTTTAATTTTATTTTTTTTAGTTCAACGACCACCATCAAAAAGTCACATTAGTTTTAGAAAGAATAAAATGCTTTGCATTTTTTTTAAGCATAAATGAAATTATTATTATTATTTTTTTAGACAGAAATCTTTAGGTTCAAATAAGGTAAATAGGTGTTTTCTCCACTTGTTTTGAAATTTTATAGTTTTTTAATTAGAAAAATCAATAATTATTTGAAAAAAAAAACTAAAATGATATATATTTATAACTTTACTTCACATTTATACTTTTACAAATTAGATGTCTTACCTAAAAAAACCTAATTGAAAGTAAATATAATTAATCTATATTCGATCTTTTTAGATTAAATTTAAAAATATATTCATATATAGTACTTTTTTTATATAATAAATATAGAGACTAAAATAAAATACTTAAAATGTTATTTTATAATTTTTATTTATTTTTTAAAGGTGATCAATGCCCAAAGCTTTGAGCTTGTTAATTTAACCAAAAAAAATATTTCAAAACACAAGTAACATTTTTAAATAAAAGAAATAAATAAATAATATAATAAGAAAGAAAAACATCAATTACCAAACAAAAGACTAGTTTTTTTTTTTTTTTTTTTTTTTTTGTATTTTTCTTAAAAGTTAAGAAACATGTTAAAAAGGGGGAAGACACTTTATTGTCCCTAAGATATAGTTTTTCTTAAGTCTATTTTTACAAATTTACATCGAAAACATTTTTTTTTAAGTTTGATCCTCGTATATAGTATACTTTTAAATTAAATTAATTTTTTTTTTTGTAAAGGCATTATAATAAATGCAGGAGTGAGGATTTGAACCTAAAATCTTATGTTCACAGCTACATACACGTGTGCTAAGCTCATGTTGATAATAAACACACTTTTTATCTTAGCGGCGTAGCTATTAATTAATTAAAAAAATTATAATATATTAATAAAAATGATAAAAAAAAGTAGAATAAACAAAATATTTATATTCCATAGAAAAATTATAATATATTAATAAAAATGATTCAGATGTAATAAATTTTTGTCTTTAAATAATTTTTTTTAACCAAGTGTAAATAATTGTTTGTTTGTTTGTTTTAAAAAAGCTCCATGATAATTAAGTTTCTTTCATCATTATTAAAATTAAATAATTTAAACTTTTCACTTCACAACTCCTTTAAATTAATTAATAGACATTAATACTAAATAACTGAGGGTGAGTTTTTATTTATCTTATAAGAAATGTTAGGTCTTTTAGCTTTTTAAATGTGGAATTCTCCATATATCAACAATATAGAATATGCACTCGACAAAAGGTAAAAAATATGTGAACCTTTATAGCGTCACAAACTGCATTGTGTTCCTTAATGAAGAGAGCTTGCAAAGTAGAGACACCAGCCCAACTATTTCGAACATCACCGGAGATGGCAACACCGTCATTGTCGTGAAGAAGAAGGTCATCGTCAGCAATCTTGAGCTTACCATCTTTATAAGTTCTCACCTTCCCCAACTTTTCTGCATTGCTTCCATACAAAACACTTCCATCCCTAAACAAAGCCAATAGATCAATGAAGATCAGAAGAGTACGCAGAGAGATGTATTTTTTTTTCCTTTGCGTATTAGGATTGAGTTAACAAATCCAATTCAATAACTGGTCTTTTGGGTTTTTGAAAATTAAACTTATAGATTCATTCTTTCAATAATAAACTTCTTTATTTTGTTATTCAACTTTTCATTAATGCGTTATAAAAATCAAATCAAAATTTGGTAACTACAAGAAGTGAAATTTTAAAATTTGATCAAAGATTTAAATGTTTTTTTAAAAAATGTAAAAGGAAAAAAAACACACATAGATTTTAAAAACAAAAATTTAGAAACAAAATTGTAATTTTAATATCAGACTTACTTTAGTTGATATCTGCACTTTTTGAAATTATAAATTCAATTCCTAAGTTTTTCTTTATTTACTATATATGCCATTGGAAGCTTAAAATTTATTGGACAAAATTTAAATTTATATCTAATAACAGATGGAGTAATTTTTAAAATTACAAATTTATCAATGATTTATTAAACTAAAAAGTTTAAATTATTAAAATTAACAAAATTGAAAGTTTAATAAATTTGATAGATATTTAAAAAAATATATAAAAAGGAAATTGAAAAAAATTCTTACCACCAAGGTGTTCGAACGTTGATAGATCCAGTTTTGTTATCAAAAAAGCCGGTTGAAACTTGTTTTGTCTTGAGGAATTTGAAGGATTTCAATGGACACTCACTTGCAACTTCATGGGGAGCCACCAACTCAACCTAACAATAAATATATAATATAGTTATGTTTAATTTATTCAAATCATCCTTAGCTTCTATTATACTTTATGTTTATTGAACTTCTTTTTCAACCTATTTCGTTTCCATTTCTACACTTTTTTTTTTTCCTTATACCTTTAGTACAAAATATATAGTAAAAAACTTAAACAATTGAAGTTAATTTATATTTTGAATACTTTTGATTCCATGTAGGTTTAAGAAAGTAGAAATACATACACAAGATTCCAATCAAAATGCCCTAGGCATAATATTTAAAATATAGTACACGTGATGCAACCAAAACATTTTATAGGTTTAAAAGTTCAAATAATATATATCTTATTTTTGTTTCTTGGTGTTCAAACTTTTCTTTAGCTTTTTTTTTTGTACATGCATCAAACTCCATTCATTAACCTACTTTGTAGGGATTTTGATTATTAAATAAATAAGACGGTTAATAATATTAGACCTGTTTGGTATCTTCCAAATGATCAATCCAATCATGAATCATAAATTGAATCCAAGAAGCAGCAATCATGTTGAATTGCTTTCCAGTGTCAAGAAGCTTTCTTCTTGCCAAAAGCTTCGTCGCCACCACCATTGGATCAGGTTTCAATAGCTATACAAACATTGTCAAACATATTATTCTTTAAGTTTCGATTTAATAATACTCTTTTTTTTTAAGAAAAGTATCAACTAAATGAACAAAAGGTATAGCGTGTATATATGATATTATATAATACCGTTTTGGATTGGTCAACAGGATGGATGTTTCGGCCAAAGAAGGAACCTTGGGCACCAGCTCCTTCATTAAAGGGATCGTTGTATTTGCCATCAGCAGTTCGATATGGAAAATCCACTGGGTTGAACCGAACTCCAACTGGAGTTCGCCCGACATTGAACAAGTTATATTCTTGATGAAGATGTCGACGAACTGCTAGGTAGAGTAACCCCAAAATCACAGGAAGTTTATGCCAAATTCCCCATTTATCAACAAAATGTACAATCTGAAAATCCAAAAAATGTGATTCAAATATTAGCACGGTTTTATGTTTTTATTTTTCATTTCTTGTTTTTAAGTTGGGATGACATGTGTTTATTTTTAGAGTAACTATTACCCTTTTATTTTTTCTAAATTTAAATAACTTTTTTTTTTCATTTTCGTCGTCTTCAATGAAATATCACATTCTTCTTAGATACAAAATACAACATATGAAGATAGAGTTATGAAATTAAAAAAATTAAGCAAAGACTTCGCCAAATATAGAGACAAACAACAATTCTGTCTCAAAAAACTATTTAGAAAACAAAGAAATAATTGCTAAAAAAAAAAAAGGAAAATTTGAAATACGTAATAAAAAAACGAAAAAATATCATTACCAAGAACAGAAAGGTATCGATAACAGTCATCCTTTCAACGACTTCATGAAAATCCTTATGAACAAACTTTTGAAGCTCTCCTCTAAGAACAATCTTAATGGGTTTCAATAACTGAGACAACATCTTTTCCCCTCTGATCTCTCTCTCAACTCTTTCTCTCTTGAATTGTTAGATGAGAATAATGAAATTTGCAATCTCTATATCTCAATATATAGAGATGAAGGGATAAATCTAATGGTCAAAAGTTGACCAACTTTTTTGTAATGTAATAATATTATTTGGGATTTTGAAATATTAAAACGTGGTGGGCATGCTACCTTGAATTTTTTTTTTCTTTCAAATATTCAACTTGGAAGAAGAAAACAATTAAGAATTTATTCTTTCTTTCAAATTATTCACAATTTAAAAAAAAAAAGAGAGAGAGAGAGAGAAACTTAATTATTATATGATTATTATATTATCACATTTTCTTAAAAGAAATTATAAAAAAAAAAATGGGTCTGCATATATAATATATAGAAACTCATTTGAGTTAGTGAAGTAAGTAATTTTTAAACTCTTTTGTAGATCAAATCTTATCTCTAAGCTATATAGAAATAATTAAAATAACTTAACAATGAATATAATAACAATCTTTTGAGCTCAACCTCTACATCATCAGCATTAAAAATATTTATTATTAACACATTATCTTTAATTTATTCAATATAACTTCCCTAATAGAAAGTACCTCACTCAATTATTCAAATGATCATTATATATTTTGTCATTAAAGTGAATATAGACTCATTGTATTATTTAAAAAATAATAATGGGTTTTTGTTACCATTGAAAGTAAATTCACAGCTTCAAAAGTTGTGATTATTTCAAATGAGGATAAATTTTGTACAGAACAAAAAGTATGGGATTTTTATTATTACATATAATCAACCAAAATAATATCTATTGTCTTTTTGTTATTATTTCTTTTTTATTATTATCATTATTTTTCATATAACACGTTAACCTTGCATTCAATAAAAAGAAATTATTTTTTTAATTCTCAAGTTTCAATGAATATGTGGTTTTATTTGTAGTACTCAAGTTTATAACAACATATCAATTTGGTTCTCAAATTTTCAAAAGATACATTGAGTTTTAAAAAATAAGTTTAAAAGATTTTAAAAGTATTTTATGTTTGAATTTTAAAAATAATTATAAGATATTTAAAATAAAAAAATAGTTTTAGAGACGATTCGATTCTTAGGAGTTATTCTTCTATTTAAAATGTCATATAATTATTTAAAATAAAAGTATAAATTTATTTGAGAGGTCTTTTAAACCTATTTTAAAAACTAAGGGACTAAAAGTATATATTTTGAAAACCCATAACCAAATGAATCTATTACGATAAATTCAAAATTTAGAGATTAAAAAGATAATTTTTTCCATTTTTTTAATTCTAGATCGTTTTTTATAATAGTTATAGTCCTAAACAACGTTTAAAAAGTTTAGATCTTACCCTTAACAAAATTTTGATAAAAATATCGATAAAATCGCAAAGCTTATGAATACTTATCAAAACCATACCATTTCTTTTACAAAAAATAATATGCATCATATTACGTTTTTTTAAAATGTCAAATTGTTTATTATTTATATATTATATTACATTATCAACATATATAGAAGAAAATATAGAAATATGAAAAAATTAGTATGGTATTTAAAATAATATATTTGGAATAGTATTTGTTAATGTCAATTTGGATCTGCTCTTGAAAAGCCATCAGAAAAATAATATTCAAACCAATTCTCTAAAAAAAAAAAACTGTGGATTTTGGATCTATCACCTTCACCACTTTCAAGGATTCATGCACTTTCCTTATTGCTTCGTCCATCATCACACAAACATTATCTTTTCATCCATTTTCTAAGCAATTTCTCTTCTTTCTTACATATTCTTTTCAATTTTAATTCCAAAACAAAAGTTTTGATATTAATATTCATACCACGATTATTTTCAATTTTTTAGATAGTATGAAACTATCCATATTAATAAATACTTTTTTATATATAAAATTATGCCTATTTTTGTAAGGAATGAATCTCTTTGTAATGAAATTAATTCATGTTTAATAAAGTTTATTGAAGATTTATGAACAGGTATACAAATTTATTGATGTTAATCCTAAATTTGGTATATGAAATTTAACATTGGTTTTATATTTATCTTTGACATTTTAAAATATTTATTTTTAATCTCTCAATTATGTATTAAAAAAATCATTTTGTTTCTCATTTTTTATTATTATTTTACTAATCAATTAAAAAACTTTCGGCTGATTAATTCCTTCGAATTTGTGTACTAAATGAGGAGGATTTTAAGTTATATGAATATTTATAAAAAAAATATGGATGAGAGTGATTTTTGCTTTTCATAGGATTTTAATTGATATGGATTATGAGATCAAAATTTCTATTACCAATTCCATACGTTTCGTAGTACTTGGTTGAAAATGTATTTTATTATTTTTATTTAGAATTTTTTCAAGAATAATAAAAATACAAACTATTTACACTATTTCCTAATTTTTTTTATATTTTTAATTAAAAGCATAAAATTCATACTTTTTAAAATAATTGCTGACATTTTGAAACAAGTATTCGACAATAATTTAACGTAAAAGTAAAAGTATGATAGTGTTTGATAAATAATTTTTTCTTTAAAAGAAATTAATTTAAAAACAAATATGTATATATTCTCTTTGTTTTTCAATGGAATACTCTAATCTATTTATCTCATATTTGAGCAATTCTTCAATCCATGAATTTTAAAAGCCAACACTTTAATTTAAAACACAAGATATCACAAAATCTCATAAAATTTCAAAAGCAAAAGCTCTTTTTTTTAAAAAAAGAAAAAAATTAAAATCAAAACTACACTTAACTACTAACACACAACATTTGTGTAACTCACATGATTTATTTTTGTTTATGTTATTTTTTAATTTCTTGTTGTAGTCTATATCTTGTAACTTACGTGGGTAGTGAGAGAAAAAGAAAAAAGAAAAAATGGAAAAGTAAAAGTATTAACGAGTTTTATTCATATAATCACTGACGAATTCAGTGTAGGCCTGAGCCCCTTTATATACACAACTAACTTTGTATCATTATCATTACTTGGATCTAGGGGTGTTTATAAAATATTTGAAAATTGAACCGATTTGACGAGCCGAACTGAATTGAAACCGATAGCATGTGGTTCGGTGCGGTTTGTGTTATGTTGAAACCGCTTCTTATGCAGTTCGGTTCGGTTTAATATTTTAAATTGATTCTAAAATCGAACCGAACCAATTCATTTAATTTTTTTTTAAAAATGTTCATAAAAGTTTTGTTTCTAAAACTCAGTTAAATATATTGACTCGAGATCCACTAAGATCTAAAATAGAAAGAGAAATTTTATAGAACTCGGTGCATGCTTTGGTGGCCCGAGATTGTCCGTAAATTAGAATAGAAAAGTAAATTTTAGCAAACTCAATGTTTTGGTGGCCTGAGATTCTCCAAGATTTAAACCGAATCGTATATACGCCTCGGTTTTGATTCGGTTTGACACAAACGTGTGATTCAATTCAGTTTCGTATGAGATTTTTTGTTTTGCATTTTGTTGCTCAATGCGGTTTTAGCTTGAAACGGAACCAACTTTGAACACACATACTTGGATCAATGCTAAATTTGTCTTCTAACTTCATTTAGACTCAAGTTCAAGCTCCAACTTTACATTTCTTTTCATATATTGCAAATCGTAGTGGTATTTTTGTTTTTGCTTTTATTTGAAAGATTAAAGCTATATTTTTTAAACTTTCTTCTTCTTATTATTAGACAAATCCTTCACAAATTGAATTACTTCATAAAATAATACGAGGCTAAAGTGTGTGTGTATTTTATTTTATTTTTAAAATAATTTCATCTTTGATATTGTACCACCTAAGTCAAAAAGTAAACTCAATTTCCACAATTAGGTTAAGCAGAATATCCAATTAAAATGTACGAAAATTATGTACAATAATAAATGTAAGTTTTAATGAGTCTTATCAAATTTCCTTTCACCATCATTTTTTCAATATCTAATTTATGCTTCTCCTCAAGAATTCTTTAGATATTCTCTCTCATGATAAAAAAAAATGCACATAAAAACCTAAAATATAATAAATAAATCAATAAAAAGAAAATTTCAAATAATTATAATAATGTCTATATTTAAAATAATTCTATAAACATTTGCTGAGTTTCGTCATTAATAATAATTCTCCTAAATATAAAAGCCAAACTATACCCCCACAAGACTATTTCTTCCCCCATTTTAAGAGACGAAACTTCACCCAATTCTTTTTAACTTAAAGTTCTTTTTTCAAACTTTTTTTTTTCTATGGCAACAGTCCCCTCCCCCTCCCCCTCCCACTCTTTTCCTTTCACATTTACAACATCTTTTTGATGCACTGTTTTATTTTCTTTTTCGCCTTGGACAAAGTAGAAAACTTAGGGATGAACACAATGGCCCATAGGCTAAACATGATGTGTCAAAATATGGAAAAGGAAATTGGAATTGGCTCCATGTGCCTCAAAATATAAGAGCCAAAATGTACCCAACACCACTCTTTCTTCCCCTTTTTTCAGAGACTGAACTTAACCCAGTTTCTTTTTTTAACTTAAAGTTCTTTTTTCAACCTTTTTTTCTTTGCAACTTTTCCCCCGCTTTTTTCATGAAAGCAAAGGAAAAAAGTTGAAAAAAAGTTTGCAAATGTGATCACATATACAACATTTTCTTATGCACTGTTTATTTGTTTTTGCCTTGGACAAAGTAGAAAGTTTAGAGATGAACAAAATGGGCATGCTAAACATGATGTGTCAAAATATGAAAAATGAAATGGGAATTAGCTCCAAAGTGGCTCAAGAGAAAAACATGTAGGTGAGTATTTTAAGAAGTTAAAAAATTAGTTAATCCTAATTTTTTTTTTTGGCAATATAGTTAACCCTAATTTTACCCTTATATATCAATGTTGAAGCATCAATTTAAAGTTTCAAAATGCATTCCCTATAGTTTCATAATCCTAATTTTTATTCATAAGAATTTATATAAAATTGAGTTTTTTTTACTTTTTTTTTTTTTTTGTCCTGTGAGTCAATCCAAACCGACCCTAGAAAGATATCATCAAACATAGTTCTTCCATTAATTAAAGTTTAAATTATTAATTAATTTAAAATAATTATAAAATTTCAAAATTAAATTTAGAATAATTTCAAATATATATATATATCCCAATGATTTAAGCAAAAAATATATATCCAGAAGGGAAAAATAAAACTAAAAGATATTAGCTATTATATACTTGGAATTTGGGAACATCAGAATCCCTATATATAAAATTAGATTTTTGGTTTCTTGTAATCTCATTTGCTTATTAACAAAAGATTCTGTGTCCAACGTGAAGATTGATGAATTAATATTTTAAAGAAAATTTTCAAACTAGACATTGATATTCCCAAAGTAATTACATGATCTCGAAAACAAAAGGTTTCACCTTAGAAAAAGACAAACAACAAATTCATATGGTTAGTATATCTTTAGAATATTATCATTGTAAATTATAAAATTACCAAAAAAAAAAAACAATTATCAAAATATAACAAAATTTGATATTTTAATTTATTGATGATACATTGATCATGAGTGACATCTTGTTTAGTTATATTCTGTAAATATTTTGATTCGTTCTATTATAAAAGAAATATCTTTAAATTTCTTTTTCTAATTCATATAATGAAATATAACATCAACTTTTTTTCTTATTTTATGTGAATTTTAAACTTTTAAAATTTTAAAGAACAAAACGCAACAAATTACTATCCAACTTTGTTTGGTTTTTTAAAAATAAATAAAAAAAGAAGGCATAACAGGAACTAATTAATTCATATACCAAAACTAGTTTGGTTTTAATTATTTAATTAAAAAAGACAAGAAGTAAAAAACAAAAGATAAAAAAATGAAAAATAAGAAATAGAAAAGTAAAGTAAAGTAAGCCTTGTATATTTTCGTATTTTATTTGAATTTTGTGGATGAGTTGCGTATGTTATAAGATGAAAATAACTTAGTTATATAATATTACTAAAGTAATGATGGAATGAAAAAGCAAATCTAATTAATAGAAAGGCAATGAATAGTTGTGAGATGGGACGAAATCTAATTAGATAATATAGTCTAATCAACTTTGAACAAACCCCTTGATAATTAAACCCCCTTCATTTCTTATATGTCTTGATTTTTCCATTTAATAATTAAAAATTAGAAATTTGATTACGTTTGAGTTTGAGATATATATAGGGTATGAATATAATAAATAAACACAAAGTTATTGGACAAATAAGCTCTCCAAAAAAATTTTTTTTTTAAAAAAAACCCTATTAGACTCCTCTCTAATGCCATATATAATTAAAACTGAAATATTATTGGGTTATATATATATATATATATACACACATACACGGTTAGAGTTTTAACTATGATTTAATGAAAAGTTGCAATAATGTTAGTTTTAACTCTAATTTAATGAAAAATTGCAAGACGTTATTGAAACATTATATAAATTTAAGACATTCTAGATTAGAGATTATTAGGACAAATTGCAAAAACAATCTCTAAAGTGTAGTTGTAATTACACTCTTAATTTTTTAGACTCTAATCTTCTAAGTGTTAACTTTGAACTCCAAATTTACAATGAAAGTAAAAAAAAAATGTACGAATAATACAAATTTAAGTTTGATGGTTCAATTTTAAATTTTAGATAAGTTTAAGGGCTATTTTGGGTTTTTGCAATTTGTAATATATATATAGATATAGATATAATAGTACTTTGGTTTGATTAAATTTGGTGAAATATACATTGTTTGTATTATTTATTTATTTATTGATGTTGGTAGGTTGGATAGAACAAAAGAGCTGTTAAAGTAGGATACAATAAATATTTGTTACGTCAAGAGACCAAATGATTTCTCATTTTGATCTCTAGACAAATAATTGTGCCACTTTCTTCAAAATAATGTTTATGATAGGGTTTTGTTTAATACTCATTTTAGAGATAATTATATAAAAAGCTTCTAAAACAAATGCTACATAGATGTCACACTTTTTAATGCAAACATTGAGAGGACAAAAATCAAACATTTAATTTTGAGGTTCATAGTTGAATTATGCTCGTTTTGATATAAACTTTAAAAGAAAAAAGATTTAAAAAAAAAGAAAAGAAAAAAAAGACAACCGTTCAATAGTTCATAGAAACTAAAATTAAGACTAAATTCAATAAATGGAAGGGCAGGGGATGAAGCTACAAATTAGGGATGGAAAGAAGGGTTTATGTCTTTCACAATAGTTAATTCAAATATAACCAATAGTTATTAAAAAGAATAATAATCATGAATTGAAATTTTAAAGTCAAAGTTAAAATAATAATGCTATTGCAATTAATTTCCATTGTTTTGGTTCACTTTTTTTTTTACATGTTTTTAATTGGTGTGAACTCCTATTTAAAACCATAATTTTATTTCAATAGTAATGCCTTTCTATTTGATTTTTCATACTATGGTAAAAGAATAATTTAAGTTTTTTTTAGTGTGAACATAATCTACCTTTGAAGTTTAGCACACATAATTTTTTCAGTCATTTAGTTATTTTCTAAAACGCTAAATTTTGTTGTAGTCAAAAGAAATTTTTATAGTATAATAAGAAAATGTATATGTGAACCCATGATGACTGTGAGATTTTATATGATTATATTATTATTTATTTTCAATAAATAATTTGTCAAACTCTTTTTTTTTTTTTTTTTTGGTAGCCTGTATATGTTGTGAAATTTTATATAAGAGGAAAATTATATGCTAATTATAAATTAAATTAGGAGAAACTAAAGTTCAACATAAAAAGTTATTTCAATAAACATAATAGAAATTGGTGAAGGGTGGATGAGGTGGGAAGTAAAAAATATATTCTAATTTAAATTATATAAATTTTAATTTGGGAGGATTAAAATAATACAATAGAATAGACAAACTAAATTGAATTGATATAATAATTTACATTCACATATTTGGGCATCTGAAATAAACTCCCAAATATGTTTTCAACATAGACTAATTTTTTTAAAAAAATATAAACTCATAGATCAACATGAATAATGGAATTGAAATTGAAGGCATCAATTTATGTTCAAAGTTTAAAATTATGCTTCTTCAAGTTTATAATATAGCAACAATGGAGCTTTGGATGAAGATTCCAACGCACAAACATCTTCTAAGCCCTTCAATTCTTCTTCTTTTGCTTTTCCCCACAATATGCCATAAAACCCAATTGATATTATGATTGCTCCAATTATACTGCATAAACGTAACATTTATCAACGTTGTAAAAAATTAAGAAGTGAATAGATGAGAAGAAATAGTTGAGGGGGTACCTTCCAAGATGAAGATCATCACCAAGAAGAATGGCACCCATGGCAGCAGCAATGGCAATGGACAATGGCCTAAAACTAGAAACATAAACAGGGCCCTTCATGTTTAGTCCCCATGTGTGTATAGCAGCCACAAATGACTGCCCCATCAAACCCTACATGTATGTAATGTATATAGGTTACTTAATTAATTATAACATGATAATAACAATAACAAATTAGGATATATATTAAAATAACCTACCGAGTTGAAGATGAAAAGGAAAATGAGTGGATTTGTTAGCTTCCAAGCATTCATATCTGTTTCTGCTATCAAACAAACTGGAGCAGTCAAAAGTGCTTGAATAAAATAGTATACTGCCACCACAGTTATCTCATCTGGGTATACTTTTATGATTTTGGTCTGTCATTGATCGTGTTAAAATAACTCTTAGATCAATCATATGAAATAATGACAAAATAGTTATAAATATTTATTTAGTATATTTTATAAGGTGGAAATAATGTGAGAGAGAGGTTGTTTTTGAGAAGTAGAGTTACCTGAAGAATGTACCAAAAGGAATTGCAAAGGTACTGAAAAACAAAGCAAAGGCCACCCATTATCCAATTGGGCTGAGGATGTGAAGAGTCCAATTGTTTTGGGCCAGGAGAATATGGGTTTGATATAACAATTGGGCCTTTGTACAAAACCACGACCAAAGCACCTGATATGGACACCGCTGAGCCCACTATTTTCACAATGCTGCTGCTTCTTTCCAACTCTATCTTCTCCATTCTATCCAAAGAGAAAAGTGATTTTTAAGAAGTTATTACTCAAAAGTGATTACCTTTTAGGTAAAGGCTACATTCCTACACTTCATTACATTTGATAAGGACACAAAAGGTGAATCCATGTGTTTTATTCTATGGTAAAAAAGTTATGAAATATAAAAAAGCAAACTTACACAAGGTAAATATAATATAAATAAAAATATATTAACTTTTTTTAAAGAAAAGTGTAAGAGACATTTGGACATTCGTAATGTAATGAGAATGTAATGTTTTCATTTTGTTCTCACAATTCTCAATCCAATCTATTCTCTACTGTTTTCATGTTTCATAATTCCATATTTGTCTTCTCCATTCTTTCCAACATCCTTCAAATTTTTAGTAATTCTAATTACATTCATGATTTGACTTAAATAATACTTGGTTATTTGTTTCATAGTTAAATGTAAAATGATTGAAGTCCACGTGAAGGTTTAATACAACAAAATCGACAGTATCGAATATCAAATAAACCAATAGATATTTTTAAAAATCTATAAAAAAAAAATTTTTTAACTAAATTTAAAATAGTAAATAAACATTTTATGATTTTAACACAAGTTATCATATCTATTAATAATATTTCAATGCTTTAACTATTATATTTGGTGAATTTTTCTATAAATACAGTAAAAACATTGATTCGTTTTTCATATCAAATATAGATACCACATTGCATAGAAATTTAATAGTATGGCCAGACAAATTTTCATTATGACCATAAGGTCATACAAACCATCTTGGGCATTTATTATTATTATCATCATCATCGAAGAAGTCATTATATATTTATCATTATTATTATTATTATCGAAAATATCGTAAGGCATTTACTAATTCAACATTTTCAACATTATTTTAATACCAAAATTATAATTTATGATAATATAATATTATTGATTTTTCGTATCAAAAGATTTACTTTGGATTTCTTTTCATTTTTATATCCCAGGGAGGGACCTCATTATACAATAATAAATCTTTTATAATAATAACTAATCTTATTTGTTTGTTTTAGTCTAAATAGTTTTTTTTATTAAAAAATTTTCATAAATGTAGTAAATTGTTCAAAAATAACTTTATTGTTTATTTTTAATGTTTATACATTGATCCTTCATTTAGTACAATATAATATAAATTTTTTATTGCACTTATCTTTTACGTAACTCATAAAGCTTCCAATAAGAATGGGACCACCGAAAAAAAAAACATTTATTAAATTTCTTTATGCATGTGTTATTTTTAGTGGTTAAAGAAACGAGAAGTATAGGAATGGACCGCACCTAGTTGTTAATATGTCAAATCTAAATGGAAAAGCAATACCATACTAGGAATTGATTTATGGGACATCTAGATCTAAAGTTTTGTAAACATGTCTTTTTATCTTAAATCCGTAAATTTTACTATTGGACTATAATGTTTTAAGGTGTAATATTTAGATAAATTACTTAAATATTTTTGTAGTAAAAAAAAAGTATTAATGAGTGATTTCAAATCAAATCAAATATAGGTTGAGATTAATTTAAACTTTATCTATTAAATATAAAACAAAAGTCATCTCTTATTTTTCATTAAAAAAACAATATTACAAATAACATCAACCAACAAGCAATAATAATTGCCGGCCAATAAAATAATGAAGATTAAGAAAAAGAACGATATTTAAGTTTAAATACATAAATATTAGAAAAGGAGAAATTCAATAGCATAAGCCATTGATATCTTATAATTTACCAATAAAATAAGTGGAATTATTAACATTTTAGCTTTTTTTTTTTCGATCACCATGTAGTTTTTGGTGTTTTATTTTTAAATATCAAATTATTAGTTTTATAATCTGCCTCTTTTCTATCCTTTTACAATTTAAAAAATCTAATTATATATAAATCAATGAAATTTATTTTTCTTCTTTAAATAAGTTTTGTTTTTTATTTTTTTAGAAGTAATTGTTAAAAGTAGATAACAAAAGAAAAAATAAAATATATATATATATATATATATAAAAATTTAGTAACAATTTGTTTTTTAAAAAAATGATCAAATAGTTATGAATCTAAATGTAAAAAAAAATCTAATAAATACAACATCTAAAGATTCAACGACTAATACTTTATCCTACAAAATGTTAATATCATTGCCTAACTTCCAATTATTCCTTTGAACAAAAAGAACAAAAAAATCAAATTATTGATTTTACTTTTATTTTTATTTCTATTTTGAAGAAAATTAAGTTGTAGGACCCTTACATTCTTATCCTTTTGAAGGTGTTGGATTTTATTTAGATATTATGATACGAAAACGAGCTTATCCACAAAATACTTTTTGAGTTTTGAAAAGCCATTTTTCTCATAATTTCTGATAGGACCATAAGCTTATGCATCTCAACCACAAATATCAATTATAAGAAGTAGAAAATTTTCAACAAAAAAAAAAACTAGTAAAGCTCAATTTCTAATTAAACACATTGTAAAAATAAATAAAATCTATATTATTTTGTTAAAAAGAAGAAAAAAAAAAGAACCTTACCCAAAAAAGACAGCCAACATGAAAGTGAAAGCTGGAATTAAGTTGCTAATGGCGGATGAAAGTGTTGGTGAGCTATACTCAAGTCCTTTGTTTCCAAGCAACTGACAAGAAAGCCTGCAAGTTTAATTAAGTTGATCATAAGTTAGGGTAAATTTGATTATATATATAGTTAGAGGAGTTTGAGATGAAAACATCAGTTGTACGTACCCGAGTGCAGAGAGGCAAACGATCTGGAAAAAGAAGGAAGTCTTGTTGGGAGGAACCTCTGCCGACCTGAAAGGGAGACGGTTTGGAAGGGATTCATAATGAGAGGGGAAATTGAGGAAATATAAGTGTTGTAATCGGAGAGAGATGAAATTAAATAATGGAAAAAAGCTCAAGGGGAGTAGTTACTTATGGAAGAAGATGGCGAAAGGGATGAGGGCGGCGGCGGCGACGATGCAAACGTAGAGGGTGAAGACATAGTAGCTGAGGCCTCGAGCTGTGGCGGCTTTGAAGCCGGTGTTGGAGCCAACGGTGGCGAACTCCGCCGCAACCATGGCAGCGAATGGCACAAATTCTTTGTAAAACAACTTCCAACCCATTTTTCTGATCTTTGTTTTCTCCTTTCTTGTTGAGGGTTTGGTGTGTTATTGGGAGGAAAGTATTGATCTTTTATTTATGTGGAAAATAGAAACTCTCCCTAGCAACTTGTTTCCCTATTTTTTCCCTTTATGTGAAGTCCTATCATTGTTGAATGAAATAAGATATTTAAGTGTATTTTGGGATGCATCCATCTTTATATATTTATCTAGCTTTCACTCGTATTGAATTAGTAATTAAAAATTTTCAAATATGAAATAAGAAAAATTTGTCACATGATAAAATTTGATTAGACAATTTGAGGGATCTTCGGTGTGCACCTAAATATTTTTTTTAATAAATATTATATGTGTGGAGACTTATATGCTTTGTGGCTGTTCATTCATCTAGTTTTAAAGTAATTGTTGGCCATTGTGTTTTTAGAAAGATTTGTTTTTTTTTTTTGGGAAAATAAGTAAGATAGTTGTTCATTAATTTTTAATTTAAAATTATACAAAACTAGATATTACAATGTTTAGGTAAATTAATTATTATAAAAAAATTGAATAAATTAAAGAGATTTTTTTCAAGAATAGTAAAAAACTACAAACAATATACACTTTCTGAAAAAAAATCATATTCTAATTCAAACAGTTTTTTAAAATGTGTTTTATACTTAGGACTTTTGCAAAAATAGCAAAAAAAAAAAATTATGATAGCAAGACTCATGTCACTATATTTTCTAAATTGCAAAAGTAGCAAATTTAAAAGTTGATAGCTCTCTGATATCTGATAATCCTTTGATAGTTACATGATACATCTAATTATTTGTCATATTTGTCATATTTGTCATATTTGCAATATGCAAAAAAAAGATGTTATGAGTTGTTGTTTTTTAAATCTTTTTGTCATAATGCAATTTCTCTTTATATTATATATATTTATTATAAATTACAAAATAATTGTAGTTATCTATTCAATATTAATGGACAATAAACAATTATTACTTTTATGAAATTTTTTATTTTAACAATTCTTTCTACTGCTTTGGATACCGAAGAAAGGACCTTGTTGGTGTAATTGAGTTGATGTTGGATGTTCTTGATTTCTCGAATTCCAACCTTTTGAACCTTATCTTCATCGATGGTCTTATAGGGAGAAGAGACCATTTTGAAGGTAGGGACTATAGGATGAGGGAAATAAGCTTCTTCTTCTGGAGGATAGTTAGAAGTTATTTCCTTACCTTTGGCAGTGACATAGACACCGATCTTTTGATCATTACCACATGGCCATTTGCTTCGAGTTTTTTTACTAGAGCTTCATTTCTGACCTGCTCATTTTGATTCATCCTCGCAATGAAGACTGGCATGGGGAGAAAAGGCTTCCTTGTCTATACTGGAGCAGCAAGCCACATGTTGTAATGATCTTGAAAGAGTTCAACATCGTTGTCGCTGGAGATGACGTTAATTTGATTATAGACCGGTTCAGATCTCCTTTCCATATTAGATTGGGTAGGAGAAAGCGATCATTCTTCTCTTTCGTAATGAACAGCGGGGATTGTATGGGAGAAATCCATCGATGCTCGTATTGAATCAGATCTTCTCAGATCCTCAGGGAGTGAGCTTTCTGTCCTTGCAATAGAACCTCAAGCTGATCCTAATCAATCAATTTTTCAGCCCAACAGCTTTAATATCGGTAAGCTCAAAGATGATACTTCAGACTATCTGGCTGAAATCAACAGGCGTCTTGCCGCTATTTCCATCAACAAAGAAGCAAAAGTCTCAACAAACAAAGTTGAGAACCCGAAAGGAATCAACATGATTAAAAAGGATTCCTTATCTCAAGCTTCTACGTTAAAGATTCTTCTAGTAGCTTAATGGGTAGATATGAAAAACCACTACCCTCAACCCTCACCTCCTGATCTAGGATGGGATGACCTTCATCATGAGAAACATACTTATGATGGAATGTCTCTAGTTACCTGGAATATCGATGGATATTCCGAGGCTCAAATGATGAACACCTTTCAAGAGATGTTACTGGCAGCTTCAGCCTATAGCGTCAGAAAAACAACAATTGAAACAACACATATCCTCATTTCAGGTTTCACAGGAAACCTAAGGAGCTGGTGGCACAATCAACTGTCTGAGCAAGAAAGATATCGCATCTTAACTGCTACAAGAACAGTCGTCAAAACAGAAAAATGCTTCTGCCCCTGTCCAAGTTGAAGAACCGGATATGGTCAACCAATTGGTCTACACAATGACGAAGCACTTCATTGGTAGTACTCAAATCCATTTCAATCTTGCAACGGAATCCCTTATAGGATTACGGTGTCACAAGATGAGCAAATACAAATGGTATAAAGATACTTTCATGGCACGTCTTTATACCCTTACAACTTGCAGAGCCGACATCTAGAAGCAGAAGTTTATCGAAGGACTTCCGCATTACATTGCTAAAAAATTCTACCAAATAGTGGCAACCAATTCAGTCACCAAACAAATTGACTGGTCTGAATTGACCTACGGAGATATTTCAGCCACAGTTCAAGCAATATGCATTAATCTCTGCACAGAGAATAAGCATACCATGAGGGAAATAAGCTTCTTCTTCTGAAGGATAGTTAGAAGTTATTTCCTTGCCTTTGGTGGTGACATAGACACTTGATCCTTTGATCATTGCCACATGGCCATTTGCTGTGAGTTGTTTGACTAGAGCTTCATTTCTAATTCGCTCCTTTTGCTTCATTCCAGCAATGAAGTTTGGCATGGGGAGAAAGGGTTTCTTTGTCTCTGCTGGAGCAGCAAGCCACATGTCTATGTACTTGTTGTAATGTTCTTGAAAGCTTGCAACGTCGTTATCGCTGGAGATGACGCTGATTTGATTATAGACCGGCTCGGTTCTCCTTTCCATATCGGATTGGGTAGGAGAAAACGATCCTTCTTCTTTTTCGTAATGAACCACGGGGATTGTCTGGGAGAAGTCCACTGATGCTCGTATTGACTCTGATCTTCTCAGATCATCAGGGAGTGAGGTTTTTGTCCTTGCAACAAAAGATGTGCTTGGACGGCTGCTCATGATCTCGCTGATTTTTGGATATGAGATTTCATAATTGAATTGCACTTCGACGTTTCCATCGGGAAACTCGATAATCGATGCCTCTGTGCTGCTTCTGATGACAGGGGCTGTTTCTCCTTGTAGTCTCCATATAGGATCTTTCATTAGATCTGCTCACTGGAGGGTTCTTGGAATGGTTATGGAAGATTTTTCCATATTGACTTCCATAAGCATGGTGTAACCCTTGGGGGAAATACCTAAGGCTTTAGGAGAAAGATTTGTATGCATCAATTTAAAGTAGATGCGGTATGAGACGGCAAAAGAAAGTGAACCATCTTTTAGTTCAAGTCCTTATGAATGAACATCAAGGCACAAGGAATCCATGATGTTTCTGTCTTGAAGAGAGGCAGTAAGACCAGGTTTGCAATTAAAATAAACAGGTCCTTGTTCCAAATTTGATTGAACAATCCCTAGAAGAGAGGGAGTGAATCTGAGATGCCTTTTATCTCGTAGAGCAAGGTAGACAGGTACATCTAGTCCTTCTCTGAAAAGAGGTTTTAAGGCGACTTGAACGCATCCGATGTGGAGGTATGTGAATTTGTCTCTGACCTTGAAGAGGGTCTCTTCAGGTAGAAGCTTGATTGCAGTGAATTCATCTTTCATTGCAACGTTCTCTTAAGTGATGACGATAACATCTTGCTGAGTGAAATTGAAGGTATTGATTTTGTAGACCTGACTTGGATCTATCTTTGGAATAGACCAATTTTTGAGTCGGTTTTCAACTTGAGCCAGATGGACTTCAGCTGAATTATGATTAGCAATAGCCTTTGAAAGATCATCGTTTGATCTCGGGTTCTTTTGAACAATTGAAGAAGAAGAGGAAGTAGTCGTGTCAATTATAGCAGGGGAGTGAGGAGAGAGCTTGGAGAAAAGTTTAGAAAGCATGGAAAGAGAGAGAGAGAATCCTTCAGTTTCTAGATGATGAACATGGTATCTTTAAGACATTAGTTTCTTTTATGAAAACATATCTTGTTGTAAATCATATTAAAATCTTCGATCAATCAACCCTCTAGAAACTTGAATATCCGCATGGTTATATCATAAATATTAAAAGAGTCTGTTCAAATCTTGAAGGTTCACCACTCCTTTATCAAGATGAGAAGAACTAACTCTTATAAGATTCATGTTTCAAACCACTAAATAGACTAAGTCGATGAGAGATACCCAATCTTAATACCCTTTAGACAAGAACAGAAATCAAAAGAGAGACTAATTATCAAAGAAGAAAACCTAGATCACCATTCTTCTTCCTTCGGATTCAGAGAGAGGATTACTCCATAGCGGGGAGAAAAGAGAGAGAAGTTGAGTGTAAAGGCTCTGATGGCTCTGAAGGCTCTGATACCATTCAAGGTCGGAGGACTGCTATTTATAATGAAAATCAATAATTGCACCATAGGGTCCAATTATTAATTTCATTATCGTCTACACAGTGATTCCAACAATAAATACATTTGAGATTTTCAAAATGGCTGACAGGACATGACCCCTGTTTGGCTTGTTTTGAAAGTCTTTGCTTGAATTGAAAAATTAAAGATACGATAAGATTTGTGGGACATATAATATTATATAATTTAGAATTTATTTATGAACTCAATATATATGAAAACCTGAAATGTAAATGAAAAATTTTTTTGAAATAAAATCTAAAATGTGTTTACCAAACACTTATTTATCCAACTTAATTGTCTGAAAACATAAAACATAATCTATGATTATTTTTATGAACCTATTTGAATTAAACTTCTAACTTTCAAAAGTTATAATTAATTAATAAATAAAAACACAACGTAATAATAAAAATAAAAATAAAATAAATAAAGTATATTTGTGTGAAATAGAATTCACAATTGATTGCCCAACAAAATTCTCTAAATACAAAGCAAAGGGACAATATTTGTAATATCAACACAAATCCAAATACTTCCCCTTCTTTCACCTAACTTTAAATCAACCAATAATATTTTCACGAAATTTTGAGACTAATCACAAATTACCACATTATTTATTAAATTAATAATTAAAAATACAAATAATTCAATTTGAAACTAATTAAAAAATTGACTTGTGTCCTATATTAAAATTGAAAATATAAATTTGTCAATTCTTATGATGTCACGTGTTTTCATTATGATCGTTGAATCAAGTTAATTGTTTTAATCTAATTAAATATTATTTGCTTGAGCTAAGTTTAATTGAGCAAAAAAAAAGCTTAATTTAGCTCAAATACTAAATATGACCCAAATCTATGTGGTTGAGCCCATGAGTCTGGTTCATGGACTAGCCAGGATCAAGCTCATAAAGCCAATCAGATAACTCTATAAATAGATGAGTTCTCCTCGTTTGTAAAGTGGAAAATTTTTTTTGACTTCATGAGATCTAGAGAGAATTCTCCTAAGAACTAGAAGATTCCTTAACTCCAAAAACCAACCACCCTCAAAGATTGAAGCTTCTTTGAAGATACAAGCCTTCTTCCAAGACTCCAACTTCAAGAACATCACGTGCTCTGTTTCCTCCAAATCAAGCGTAAGCGTTCAACTGAAAGAGAATCAGATGATCAAATTCTAGACATCGAACCACATCGCATCAAATCAACAAAAATACAACATCAACTCCACGAATCAAATTTCTTCAGAAATCTCGTGCGGACACTCACTATATAAATGAATCTTTTGTTTAAAAAAATAAAACATATTAAAGTCAAATTAAGGACAAAAAGATCCCTTCGAATCAATTTTGATTATTCTCTCATTAAAAATGTGGACAAAAGAAAAATATACCGGTCTTCATCGTTTTCAAGAAAAATATTTCGATCTTCGTTGTTGTTTTTATGAAGATGGAGAATATATCCCGTCTCATATCACATCAATTTTCTTTTTTCTTTTGTCAATAATATTGACATGCATCAATATTTTTACATTTTCATGATTTGAAATTGACATAATAGACTAATAGGCATTTTCATTATGTGGTAGAAAATGTTATATAAACATAGAAATAATAATAAGTAGAATAATATCATATTATTTAAAAAAAAAACATATAGCATCACTAATATGATATGATTATAATAAAAATAATAGACATGTTAACTTATTTAAAAATATTAATACGTAACTTTATGTTCAACGTTATCGTATATATTTTCTCAACTCTATGAAATAATAATCACACATTTCTCTCATGGAGTCGTGAGATACAAACACATCTAATGTGGGACTCAAAAGTCTAATCACATCTATATGTTTTTCATTTCGCTATTACTTGCTTTCTCTACCCAATGTTTTAATTGGGTGAAATCTCTCTCTCCCAACATATAAGCATTACAAAAGTTTAATTGAAAATATTTTAATAATCTTTTTCTCTTTTTTTTCTTTTTTTCTTTTTATCTAAGTAAAGTTTTTTTAGATAAAATATTTGTCTTCAATGTTGCATTTTAAAATTGTGAAATTCACTACAAAAACTTAATATGGAAAGCATTTTCCTATGCCAGGATTTGATATCTATTTTGTTTTTTATTTTTTATTTTTAAAAAATTAAGTCTTGTTTTCTTTATATTTTTACAATGATTTGCATCTTTTGAATTTTTAGTCAAAATTTAAAAAACAAAAACAAGTTTTATAAACATAGAAAAAATTTGAAGGGTAAGGAACACGTATTGATTGAATTTTCAAAAACAAAAACTAAAAAAAATAATATATTTTATAAAAAAAAAAAGTTATTTTGTATATTTAGGAATTATGTTGAATAATATATTTGTTTTTTCATTTATTTACAGAATGAGGGTTTTAGTACCATATTGTGGTTTGTTGCTATTCTTTATCTAAGGAATCCTATGCTTTGTGGTGTGAGAATAGTACTTGTAACTGTTGTTTTAAAGGATTGGAGTTGTTGGTATATTAAATCAATGGAACTGTTTAGCCCACTAACATTTTAATTAAGCTGACGTACATAACTCAAGTTTAATAGTAAATTATGTACAATTAGAGTTTGCACGTAAGTTTAATTCCATCTTCCTAATAATATTGAGAAAATCCATTTTACAACTCTAGACATCAAATACAAACTTACAAATTTCAATGTATTGACTTTATTCAAACATATAAGAAACAATAATATACATAAAACTTACTCTACATGACAGAATATTTGGTTGAATGCTTATGCTATCTACAATTGAATAGATGATGATTCAATTACCAAAAGAACCAAAAATTGAAAAACTTACAGCAGGTTTTTATTCACAAAATGGATTTTTCATACTATGATAAAAGTTATGATCTACTGAAAAAAAAAAACCTTAATGCAATAATATAAAATTTTCGTGTGAACACACAGTCTACATTTAAAGTTTAGCACATCATTTTTTCACTCTCGTCTACTCCATTGAAGGTTTAATTTTGCTGTCGTCAAAAGAAAATTTTAATGGTATAGTATGAAAATGTGAACACACATGATGTCTTCTCCTCATCTAAGATATTATTAGATATAGCACACAATATGAGGAATAGTTTATAGGGTTATATTATTATTTTTTTTCAAAAAATATTCTGTCAAACCCTTTCTTTTGGTAGCTTGTATATGTTGTGAAATTTTATAAGAGAGGAAAATTTTATGCTGATTATAAATTAAATTAGGAGAGATTGAATTTCAACAAAAACTTATTTCAATAAACATAATGCAAATTGGTAATGGGTGGAGGGGGGGAGGGAAGTGTAAAAAATACTCTAATCTAAATTATATTAATTTTAATTTGGGAGGATTAAGAAAATACAATAGAATAGACAAACTAAATTGAACTGATATATAATAATTTACATTCACATATTTGGGCATCTGAAATAAATTCCCAATATGTTTTCACCATAGACAAAAGTGATTTTAAGAAGTTAATACTCAAAAGTGATTACCTTTTAAAACTACTTAGGTAAAGGCTACACATTGATATTCATACATTTCACTACATTTGATAAGGACACAAAAGGTGAATCCATGTGTTTTATTCTATGGTAAAGAAGTTATGAAATATAAAAAAGCAAACTTACAAAATTTTAGCAATGAAAATATAATTTAAATAAAAATATGTTAACATTTTTCTAGAAAATTATAAGGGAGCGTTTGAACATCCGCAATATAATGAGGTTGTAATGTAATGTAAACAAAAACCTATGTTTGATTTAGGGTAATTATAGTTAGTAACAATTTTATGAATAATAATTAATATATAACAACATTTTTTTAAAAATGTTGCTATATATGCTAATATTTTGAATCTAATTATTATATTCACAACTATCTCTTTCATTTAACATCTTGGGCCCAATTTATCACAAAAAATTATTTCGTTCTTATAGTCAACCCAATCTATTCTCTACTGTTGCACTTTTATCATGTCATCCATTCCTCACCCGTTTCAATATCAATAGTCGTTGATAGAATTTGATCAATTTTACTATATTTGTAATTTTTAAAAAATATTGTTATATATGCTAATATTTTGAACCTAATCGTTATATTTACAACTATCTCTTTGATCTAACATGTTGGAACCAATTTATCACAAAAAAAAAAAAAAAAAAAACTCATTTTGTTCTCAAGTTTTCAACCAGATCCACTCTACTGTTTTCATACTTCACAATTCCATTTTTGTCATGTCATCCATTCTAACATCTTTCAAATTTTCAACAGTTCTAATTACATTCGTGAGTTTTGATTTAAATAATATTTGGT
Source organism: Cucumis hystrix (assembly GCA_025688845.1). Lineage (NCBI taxonomy): Eukaryota > Viridiplantae > Streptophyta > Magnoliopsida > Cucurbitales > Cucurbitaceae > Cucumis > Cucumis hystrix. The sequence continues at coordinate 21,436,170 of CM046886.1, read as the reverse complement.
TTTTGTTTCGTAATTATTTCAAAAGTATTTATTGGCATCAATATTTTTATGAAATTGTGACATTGAAATACAAATATAAAAAGATTGAAGTTCACATCAAGGTTTAAAACGACATAATCGACAGAAATATTGATGTATTTATTTTACCAAAATCTCAATAAATTTCAATATCAATAGATATTTTTTTTAAAAATAGAAACAAAAAATTCAAAAACTAAATTTAAAATAATAAATAAACGTTTTATGATTTTAACACTAAGTTAACATACCTACAAATAATATTTCGTTGCTTAAGTGTTATGTTTAATAAATTTTTCTGATTCGTTCTTCACGTCAAATATGAATACCCCATCTTCCATGAAAATTTAATAGTATGGCCCATATATGAATTTTGATTATGACCATAAACTCATACTAACCATCTCTTTCACAAGAGAAAAGAAAGTCACATCGCCTATTTCCTTATTATTATTATCATCATCATAGGAGAAGTCATTAATGTATTAACTTCTTCTTCTTCTTATTGAAAATATCATAAGGCATTTACTAATTCAACATTTTCAACATTATTTTAATACCAAAATTATAATTTATGAGGGTGGTGGCAGAGACGATGCAAACGTAGAGGGGTGAAGACATAGTAGCTGTGGCGGCTTTGAAGCCGGTGTTGAAGCCAAGGGTGGCGCACTCCGCGGCAACCATGGCGGCGAATGGCACCAATTCTTTGTAAAACAACTTCCTCTCCATTTTTCTGATCTCTTTTCTTCTAAGGCTTTTACAGGCTTTCACCTTCTTTATCGGGAAGAGTGTCCCTTACGTAAATTAAACCATTTTCTTTTTCTTATTATCTTTTTTGTCATCCCATTCTTTTTTTTTTTAATGTATAATGTAACATTGTAACTTCGAGAATATGTACCGTATATAATGGATGATGAGAAACTTTTCGTTCGTAGTCAATTGCTCAAACTTGAACATTGTACATGAGTTGATGATATAGATGTTTAAGTATATAACAAAGTTGTTGGTCTTTTTATTCTTATATGTTCGTTAACATTGTGAACCTAGTTATAATTATTGTTGTTGATATTATGTATATGTTGTGGACATAGTTATGATTTTTGTTGATTTTTTTCTCTCCACCCCTATTATTACTTTTAAATTTTCTTTTAATTTTTTTTATTTTTAATTATTTAAAAGTGAGAATGTAAATTTTTTTATTTTTAATTATTTAAAAATGAGAATGTTGGAAAAACACGTATTTACAGGTATTTGTATATCTTTCTTCATAATATGTTTTTCTATTTCTCTCTCAATCCCAAGTTTCTTTCACTCTCCTATTACATTCATAAATTCATTTATCTCACATTTTAACATCGTTATCTCTCAATCTAACCAAATATAATTATAAGGAAAATTGTAAAAAATAGCAAAGTATTTTTTTATATTCTATATTATTGATAGCCACTGATATGCTTCTATCAGTGACATTGATAGACAGGGATAGAAGTCTATCAGTGGTTGATCGTTGATAAAATCCAAAATTTTGTTATAACTTGTAAATATTTTAATTGATTTTGTTATTTTTAAAAATACCTCTAATTATAAATGGTTAATATTTTTAATTTACAAAAGTACTATTAAAACTCTATATTTTGTTAACATTAATTGCACCATATATATATATAGGTTATAAATTAAAATAAAAAATGAGAACTAATCTATAGACAATTAAATCATATAGTTAAATAGTTACATTCAGCTTACGTAAATTTTATAAATAGAATCTTTAAATAAAAACTTCCCCATTCATATATAAATTAAATCCCTTCACACTTACATATAAATAATTTCATAAATATAAATCATAAAAAAATAAATTTTTGTTAGTTAAATAACTTTTACAAACAAATAAAAATAAATTAATGATCATTTAATTATATTTAATTATTGAAATACCAAAACTTTATAATTTTCAGAAAACTCTCTAACATCTTCCTTTTCCTACTGTTATTCAAGAGTTTTCTTCAACTATTTTTCATAGACATATCCCTTCATTTTTTTTTCTTCATAATTTAGAATTTTTCTAATTAGTTTATGATATAACCAACTATTTCAATTTTTAATGAAGTAGAGCATTGTTTAACAATGTTCAAATTTGTGATAGATAAATCAATTTTCTTTTGTTATATAATACACAAACCATGATTTTTCTATTCATAATTTTCGCTCTTCTTAATAATTTATCACAATTATTAATTTTGTATTGTTAAGTCTATCCATAAGTTATAATTTACCTATTTTTTAAAGTTAAATTATGATTTTCATAGTCGAATGAAATATATATCTCAAATTTTAATAATCAATGTTTAATCATTTTTAAGCTTATAGGACACTAATCAAAATGTATTAAGGTGTAAAATTGAAGCAAAACACTTAGAATGATATAAACACTAACCTAATGTTTCTACTTATTTTTTCAGTATACATATTCCCATAAATGCATTGTAAATCAGATTTTTCCAATACATCTATAAAAATTCATAAAAATTACATTCATGAAATGAACAAACTGATAATTATAATTATTTAATTTAAACCACTAACTAAGGTTTCTTTTAAGAAAAGTTTGTGTAAAACTTATTTTTAATAAGTCAAATTTAATTTTGATAATATGAATGTGTATAAATAAATTATAAAATTAAATGATGAGTGATTAAATGTATTATTTAAATTTATAGAAATGATTTTAATTATTTCAAATGCAATTCTCAACCAATGGTTTTTCATTTGTCTTTTATGAAATTTTGTCAAAAAGCTTATAATTATTGATCGTTTTAGAAAAGCAATTAGACAAAGCATAAAAGACAAACCACATGCTATGTGGCACTTCACTCCAATTTGAAGAGAGTGAGTGGGAACTATTTTTTGGACAACAAGAAGTCACCATGCTCCTATGCTACAGCCAAAAACTTGCAATGAAACTTTGGGACTTTCAGCAATAATTTATTGAGATAATAAAAAATCAAATAATCGAAAAATTCCATTTTACAACTCTATACATCAAACACAAACTTATAAATTCTAACGTATCAACTTCATTCAGTAGATCAAACACTCACTTTTTGTGAATTATTCTCTTTTTTTTTTTCATCTTTCGGGTAGGAGGTTTGCTTGACAAGTCTTAAATCATGCATATACAACATTGTTGCTATGCCTTTGGTTAGGCCTTATTTATAGTGATGTGTTATTTGTAAATGATTGAAGGCGAAGATATTGATAATCTCCTTTGTAAACGACAATTTTTCAACTAGTTGAAGTTAATGGCACATAAATATAAAGATCTAAATCTGTGTGATGATAATAATTGAAAGCATACATTCTTATATATGGAATGACTATGATAATAACAAAGAAGAAGATTGAAATTTAGAAATATATATAATACTGATCATTTGGAATGACTTTATTCAAACATATAAGAAACAATAATATGCATAAAACTTACTCTACATGACAGAATATCTATGCTATCTACAATTGAATAGATGATGTTTCAATTCCCAAAAGAACCAAAAATTGAAAAACTTACAGCAGGTTTTCTATAATTTTAACAAAAATGGGTTAGTCAACTTGAACTTTACAGCTTTTCAACAATGGAATCTTATCTTTGGATGAAGACTCCAAGTTTGAGAAATCATCCTGTCCCTTCAACTCCTCTTCTTTGATTTTCCCCCACATTATAGAGTAAAACCCACTTGCTATTATTATTGCTCCAATTATACTGCCACAACCAAAAAATTCGTTAACATTTCTATACTTTTCACTTTATTTTAATTACTAAACAAACCCAATGTTTGAACCATAGTATCCAGTGTGGTCAAGAAAATTTGAGTCGCTATCCTTTCTCAAATAACAAAACCAAGAACTAAAACAGATATTTGATTTCATTTGGATTGGAGTCCCTTCTTGTAGGTTGTGTTTTTATACTCTGAACAAAAAAAGTTTGGTTTCTTACCCAAGAATAAAAGAGTATATTCTCACATGTGATTACTTAGGGGTTGTTGAAAGGTTGAAACGTAATTACTTAGGGGTTGTTGAAAGGTTGAAACGTAATGGGATTACTATAAATTTGAGGGGTGTTAGAATGTAATCATGATTATTAGAAATCTGAGAAATTTAGGAACGCGTGATAAATCAAGGGCAAAATGAAAATGAGATCGTGAAGGGTGAAAATGGTGGAAAAGAGGGTTAAGTTGAAAACTATGAGAACAAATGAGTTTGATATTACAAATTGATAACCAAAACACTCAACCTACACGTGAGTTTTTGGATCACATTGCATTACAATCTCATTTTATAATGGGCTCCAAATAAGTGTTTAGAAAATCAAAGCTGAAACAGGAATGGAATCGTGAAGCGTCAAAATGGTGGGAAGGAGGGTTAGGTTAAAAAATTGTGGAAGTGAATGAGTTTGGTATTGCAAACTATGTCCAAAACATTCAATCCAAAGATGATTCAAAATTAAAGCCTATTACAAACTCATTCCATTTCATCATCCTAAACCTGTCTGATAGGACTCAAAATAATAATGCACAGGCAGAGAGAAAGCGATGTACCTTCCAAGATGAAGATCATCCCCAAGGAAAATAACACCTGTAACAGCAGCAATGGCAATTGAAAGTGGCCTGAAACTTGATACATAAACAGGCCCTTTCACATGTACACCCCATGTATGGATTGCAGAGACAAAGGATTGACCCACACATCCCTATCAGTAAAATCCACCAACAAACAAACAAAAAAAAACTCCACATTTTAAAACCACCGACGACACAATTAATTCTCCTCTCCATCTCTCTCACCAAAATTCAAATAATTTCCCTTCTTACCGAGTTTAAAACAGCAACCACTTCCATACTATTTTTCAACTTCCAAGCACTCAAGTTTCCTTCTGCTAATAGGCATATTGGTGCAGATATTAAAACCTCGAAAACATAGAATAAACACACCACAACTAGTTCATCTGGATATATATTCATCGTTTGGGTCTGTAGAATAACATTTGATTCACTGTCAGTTTCCATTATCAAATCCCGGAATTGACTCTCACTTCAAGAACCAACTCCAACCATCATTGAACATATACAAAACATTGACTACTATATAACCAAATATATTCGTCTCCCATGGATAAGACTACGAAATACAAATATGGATAAGACTCAGATAAAATACTATACAGATATGGTGACACGTTATTTTCTAAAAATCTAAGACAGAGACAACGAATAATTCATTAAAATATACCTCTTTTTTAGATTCACTTTTATAGAAGAAAGTTTTCATTACTTTTGTCTTATTTTAAGACTTGGGTCTACTTATCCAGCCTAACCATGGTTCAACATGTGCGACGTGCATGATTAGGGTCAGACTCAAACTCATAAATACCTAGTAAAACTTATGTATGACACAAGTCTACTCTACTAATAAGTGTATGAGTTGTGTCTAACAAAAACTTGAGTGTGCAATGCATGTCGGAAACAAACCTATTACCTAAATTAAAGTGTTGGTACTTCTTAGGATGAGGCTTTTACGTGTGTCTCACTACCAACCTAATCAAGTGGACTATTGGGTAATAATCTCAAGTGTGAAACCACTCGTCGGTGTCAAATGAGTGTTTTTTTAATACAAGTTAATTTTACATACTTATTTCCTTTGCATTATTTATACCCTTAGGTTTTGAGGAGTACATTGTGAGCTTTCTAAATCTTAGAACCGCCGGTGAAGTGTTTTTTTCAATTTTCTAATGGTAAATTATTTTCTCTATTGCTTTACGCTTTCTATAGTTTTTATTTGTCGATTCCATGACAAAACTATCTCAAGAGATAGGGATTTCCAATAATACTTCATTGAGGAGCCAACATCCGACTAATTCAGAACTGATGTTCGATAACCGAAATGAAAATAGGGACAACGGCTTGAGAATATATATGCAAAGGTTTTGCACAAGAATAGAGGGAGTTTGCATAAATGTTAGGAAAATTACCAGAACAATGTACCAGAAAGAGTTGAGAAGGTACTGAAAAAAGAAGCAGAGGCCACCCAAAATCCAATTTGGTTGGGAAGAGCCCAAGGGAGGAGGAGGAAGATTCAATCTTGTTCGACTAGAAAATGGGTTTGGTAGAATGATTGGACCTTTATAAAGAACCACTACCAGTGCACCTGTTATGGAGACTGTTGAACCAACGATTTTGGCTATGCTGCTTGAGCTTCTCAAAGCTACTTTCTCCATCCTATACATACAAACAAATTCAGCATATATTTCCTACATTATATGGATTTTAGACCATACATATATCTAAATGAAATTGTAATTATGTGATTTTGAAGAGAAAGGTGTGGTCTGAACCTTTGTTTATCTTCAAACCTAAGTCTTAGTCTTAATTAAATTCAACCATTCAGTATGCTTAACTTGGCAATTTAATCTATCACATATATGTACATGGGTACTAATCTTTTAGAAATATGGAAATGTGAAGGTTTTGTTTAGACATATTATATATAGTTTCTATTTGATCATTAAGATTCAAAATGTTATACTATTATTCTTAACTTTTTAGTTTAAATTCTATTTAGATCCTAAGTTACAAAAGGTTACAATTTGGTGGATGGTTTTCTGTGTTTTCTAAAACTAACGTTATAAACACTACTTTACTCTACTAATTTTTATACTTTATCGTCTACTATTTAAAAATATTTTTAAAATCAAACTCAAAATTTAAAAGTCGAAAAAACTGTTTTTAGAATTATTATTTATTTTTTTTTTTTTTTTTTTATGTTTTTAAAAACCAGCTAACAAATATGAAAATTGTTAAAGATATTGTAGGAAAACAAATGTAACTTTTTCTCTAAGAAATATCTAAAACAAACGTACTTTTTAATAATTATTTTTTTACTACGTTTTAATTATAGTGATATTTGTAATTACACTTTTTAAACTTTCAATCACACCATTTGGACATTCAAACTTCTAAAAGTATTAAAATTAGGCTCTTCGAGATTACAATAATTTTAAAAATTAGACTGACAAATGATAAAAATTAAATCTTCAAACTTATATAAGCAATACAATTTATACATTTATATAAATTTGATGACCCAAATTTGAAATTTGGATAAATTTGAGGTCTTAATAGGTTTAATTGCAACTATCACTATACTTTAAAGGTGATTTTTATCACGTTTGTTTTTTTTTTATATAGAAACTATGTCGTGTGCACTTAATTCTATTGCTCCTATTTTTCTTTCTCTTAACAAACAATTATAAATTCAAATTTGAAGGATTTCTTTTTCTTTTTTTACTAACTAAGTGAATGGTGGAATTTTGAACATTCTGATCTCAAGAGAAAAGCACATATGAAATATAATTGAGTTGTCCTTACTCTCAATATAAAATATAGAAAAATATATTGATTCATACCTCTCTAAATTTTGAAAGCTATATTAATTAAAAGAATGAACTAATAATTATATTATTTTAAACTCTAAGCTTCTATAAGTGTAACCACTTGCCCCTTCTATTTTCTAAAAAGAATAATAAATAAATTGTGCCATCATTGCACTTTATTTCTAAAAAATCATTGTTACTGTATCAATTAATCTCCCAAACTCTCTAAAGTAAATTATTTTAGACTATCAACTAGAATTTTCTTAGAATCGCCCATTAGTAAAATTGGCACTTTGAAGAAGTTTAAATATATACGAGAAGTGATATAAGAATGATTTTCAAAAGTAAGAGTCAAAATTGAATCACTCGTTAATTTAATCAATTTTACACAATAATTGTCCAACGAAATCAAGAGGGTGCTCAATAGATACTAAATTCATAGACATATCTTATACACTAAATTGAGAATGCAAAGGACTATAAAAAACAATTAATAACTAATATTTTCTAATACATGACAAAATTGAAAATTTGACATTAAAAATTTGAAATTTATTCGACACGATTTAAAGTTTTAGGAAGCTTAAAAATACAAACACTAGAACCAATATATTTATTTGTTTTTGGGGAAACTTCGAAAGTTCAAAATTTGGATCTTTAAAATTAAAATAAAATAAGTCTCAATTAATGAAAAATAACTCCAAAGTTCGAAGAAACAATTTTTCAAAACCATGGCTAACCAATTAAATTAGGCTCATTTTAACATAACTAGTGAAAAAGAAACTTAGTAAAACAAATTTGTATTTTATTTAGAGAAATAGTTTTTTCTTCTTCTTTTTTTTTTCATTCCTTATTCGTTTGAAAGTGATAATTTGGACTTATTTACGTGTTAAAGCTGAGATTGGGCATTTGATTATTATGGTTCTATTTTCCTTAGCTCAGTACAAAGTTTGCCATCATTTTTTAAAGAAAAACAATATTAAAAATAGAACTGTGCGTATTGTTATATTCAAGCTTTATAAAATCAATTTCAAACCAATTCATTATTTATTATTTGTTATTACATGAAAGAGAATAACATTTTTTCTTTTTTTTAAGAATCACGTTTGTTATTAGCCCTTAATAAAAAGTGTACTTTTAATAACTATTCAACTTTATTAAATTTTAACAAGTCAAATTTAAAGGTTACATAAGACAAATATATCCTTGACTAGATAATGATATTGATATTAATTAGTTTATAAATGTATAAAATTTATCTAAAAAAGATAAAATATTTACCCTTCGTATAAAAATAAACTAGTAGATTTATCTATCATCCGTCAAGTCTAATTTCTATTAATTTCGTGTCAAATAAAAAAAAGAATCTTGACTTTTTTTTGCCTTGTCCTATGCACATCCTTAATAAATACATTATTGGACAAAAATGAGAGACACATGCTAAATCTATATATATTTTTTTATATGGATATTTTTAAAAATAATAAAATAAATTAAAATATTTATAAGCTATAGTAAAATTTTGGATTCTATTACGGATAGTCTTCTATTACTATAGTATATCAATAACTATTCATGATAAAATTTGCTTATAAAATCTTCTATTTTTTAAAATTTAACTATTTATATAATAAGTAAAAAAGAAAAAAAAATAGTCCTTATTCCTCAATAAGTAAATGAATAAAATTGTATTATATGGGGGAAAAGGGAAGAGGAAGAATGAGATTACCCGAAAAGAACGGCCAAGATGAAAGTAAGAGCTGGAATGAGATTACTAATGGCGGAAGCAAGCGTTGGTGAACTATACTCCAATCCTTTATACGAAAATAGTTGACATCCAACTCTTCAATCACAAATAATTTTTTAATCAATTTCAATCATACGAATTCAGTAATTCAAAACCCTAATTCCTCAATCAATCACAATTTCATACCCCATAGCCGATAAGCTAATCAATCTTAAGAAGAACGACAACTTCTCGGACGGAAAAACTCCAGATCTGAAGAAACAAAAAAAGAGGTGTGGTAAAATGGGATAAATAACGACAAACGAATGGGATTGAGTAATTGGAAGTACCTGCGGAAGATTAAGGCGAAAGGAAGAAGGACGAGAGCGGCAGCGAGACAAGTGTAGAAGGTGAAGACATAGAAGCTGATTTGGTGGCCGGAAATGGCTTTGTAGACTGTGTTAGAGCCGACGGTGGCGCACTCGGCGGCGATCATGCCGGCGAGTGGAGCGAATTCCTTGTAAAGAAAACTGCGCTCCATTGGATTTAGTTGAGTGTATGGAGCGATGAAAATGGAGGGAGATTAGAGGTGTAATGAAATGATTTGCGTGTGTGTGTGTGTGTTTTGGGAGTTGAATTTGTGAGAGGAGGAGAGAGATGGGGTTAGTTTGGGAATTGGGAATTTAGGTTTCTTTGGGATATGATTTCATTGCACAGTCTTCGGTCTTTGTCAACTTTTTTCTGTGTTTTCTAAAGGGTGACATTGACATTTACTTTTATTGATCGAATTTTTATCCAACCAAAGCCAATGATTTTGGAAGAGAATCTTGGAGATTCCCATTCTAATTTAAACAATTCTATTTTTAAGGGATTTTTATTAAAGAATAATATTAAAATGTCTAAAAAAACGTAATATTATATATAATTTTTTTTTAACGAAAAGCATATACATAAATAAACTACAATAATACTAAAAATATGTACAGTACGATGCTAACTTTCTCCTAGATACAATTTATAACAATTTAGATGCTTTCGCCTAAGTTACAATTTACATACTATATATGTCTAAGTTACAATTTACATACTTGATAGAAATTTATTACACTTTTAAATACCAATAAAATTTAAAATTTTACTATATTTTATAAACATTTTGATTAATTATACGCTCCATGTTTATTCTCAAATAACATTGTATTTGATGATTTATAAATAAAATTTTAAAAAATGGTAAAATTGACCACATATTTACATTTTAGAGAAATTATTAAATGTATATATATACACACACAAACACATAAATCAATAAGAAAATAATGATAATGACAATGACAATAACAAACTAGCTTCTGATTCCATACATTTTGGAGAACGTTAGCTTTTGGTTTTGAAAGGTCAAAATAAGTTTATATGCTTAAGATTGTAGAGTTGACAGTGTTTGTTAATTTGCCTTAAAATGAGCTAAAAAAAGAAAAGAAAAAAAAAAAGAAAATGACCTAAGAACACAAAACTGTTCTTCCTATATTACAAAAGTGTTCTTCCTAAATTTTAATACTGAGCTTTCCACTAGCTACAGATACGAAAAGCTAAATGGCCAGCCTTTTTCCACTATTCAAACACATAAATTATTTAAACTTCCTAAAATTGTGTAAAGAAGGTGAGTGAGATTAAGAGCTCATTCAAAAAACTTGAACTCTTACTTACCAATCATTGTCTCAATACTTCCTTCTCTTTCTTCTCAAATTTGGCATGGCACTTAAACCTCCTCCAAATGCCCTTACACTACGATCCTTAGGTTCCTCTTCCACATTCTCACCTACCTGGGAAGAGTTTCGATTACTTACAGAATTCGAGTTGCCCAAACTGTGCAGAGACTCTATACATGTGTCTGTATCTTTCTCAACTATATGTTTCTCAGAAGAGAAGGTTGATTGATCAGGAATAAGATCATTTTCAAAGTCATCTTTCTGGGCTTCTAATATGGTTGCTTGGTCGGGGTGTGCAACCGGGTCAACACATTCATCCTTGTCATCTAAGCAAAATCCGCCTCCTATTGTCAGGTAGTCTTCACTATTGTTAGCCTCCATGGCTGGATCTTTGTTCTGGCACATTTCTTGCCGGCTCATTTCATCTTCTACCAGACAGAAACCACCTCCAGTTTCGAGATAATCATTCTGTAGAGACTGCTTGGGAGTTCTGGAACTGGATTCTGTATTTTCAGATTGGCTTATAATAGTTTCGGGATAAGCGTACTGACCCTGGACCACCATATCTTCTTCGGCTTTATCATTGGAGAATCTATCCGCACTGTGATCTGATAGTTGATCTGCATCATCAATTGCATAGCTTGCAGATTTTCGGATACGTGATGACTGTGTCAATAAACATTCTAGTCAGGGATAAGTAGGCCAATGTAGAAAGTGATGTGCAATTGTCTTAAACGACAATGAACACTATCGAAGACAAGAAAAAGAACATGCTGACAAGACTTGTCAATCAAGACAAATTATTGTGCAATATATATAATTCATCTGATTAGTGACTAATATGAAGACCCAAAGAGATGCCCATTGACCAGGTAATTGGATAGGGGACAAATGCAGACTTGTAGGTACTAACATAAGAAATAGCTCGAGATAGAAGACAAAGAATCAGTCACAGTCAAACTTACTCGTCTCCTTTCTTGAGGCTCCTGCAAATTCTCCAAATCAAATTTCTGATTGTCAAATTCACCGTCATCATCACTGGAGCTGGTTTCAACCAAGTCAGTAATTGGAGTCTTTCCTCTCAATGCCAACCGGCCTCTCCCCCTCCCACTCTTGGAATGTGATCCCCCACTTACACTTCTCTTTCCTTTTTCTTTCTTTGTTAGTTTTTTACCCTTACCAAATTGAGATTGCTTTCCATCTAGCTGCCTTTTCCTGGAAGGCTTTCGGAGTTTATTTTCTATGTCCTCTTCATTCGAACATGCACCTTGTATTTCTGATGAGCATTTCTCAGATATGTTCTCCTTAGGCTCAACAGAAAGTTCTCTTTGATTATTTACAGAAGCATCCCGCACAGCATCATCCATCAACACGGCAGACCTGCTCCCAGTAATACTTTTAACAGCTTTTTTTATTCTCTTACTGCGGATTTTAGCAAACCGTTCATTGAAAGTGTAAAACGCCTCCAATCGAAGTTGAGTCTACAAGAAAACAGTATATAGAAAGATGAGAGCATAGACAACGTTTTCTTTGATAATTTTACGGACTAGGACAAAAATCGGAGTGGGGATAAAAGCACACAAAATAAAACATCCCTTCCTATTTGTTACTAAAGATGGTTACGTAAGAACCGCGCTCTCCCTCCACTTTCCTTTTGTTAATGGTTCAACATAAACCTTCGCAAACATTATAGCTATAAGTGAAAGTTACTAACCTCATGTTTGCTGTACTCTTTCAGGACTGTCAACAGCAATTCATCTGCTTTCGAGTTCTCCCACCCAAACTTTTCCCAGCATAATCTGCAGCATATGAAACAAGTTTAGTAGGGGGGATATTCATTTTTCTTAAGTATATTGTAGGTCTGGGTCGCCAATGTAATAAAGTGCAAAAAACATCATATATCAAATATCATACAATATCAAGCTCAACTCGGACAAGTCAATGAGCACAAAAACATTAATGAGACTGTTTGTGGTATTTTTCAAGAGAACAAAAAGAAAAACCTCTCTGTTCGAATCAAGATAGCAGAAAAAACAACTATGCTGGCTTATAACGATGATGAAGTTAATATCCACCTACTTGAATAACAAATTGACTGTGATGTGTGTGATATATCCGGTTCAATTCATATGATGGGCAAAAGCAATGATGTTGAGACGATTACTAGAAACATTTAAGAGGGAAACAGTCTTCGACAAAAAATCTGCCAAGAGAAACCGTAGTAACTAAGTCAAAAAGGATATTTTATCAAGATTAAAAGCATAATGTCTCACCTGCGAAGGACAAAATGGTCTGGCTTCCCCCAGGAGAAAGGTTCCGCTGACTTGTCCACTTGTGGGCAGATGTAAGCAGAAATGACTGTTTCACTTGGAAATTCAGAAGGCATATGCCAGTTCTTGCTAACATTTCTCTAAATATGGCATCAAACAATGACAACTAGGTGAGAGAAAAACTTAGGGATGATAATTAAATAGACTTCCTTCACCTGGTAAAGAAAATATTGTAAATCAGACAGTTCAGAGAAGAGAAAAACGTCTCACATGCTTATTCATGAAACTCTGTTTAACAGCCACGTTTTCCTTCAGATCTTTAGATATGTTCTCTTCAGATGCAGAACCACTGCTGTTTGAGCAAGTCGTGTCATTCTCACTTGCTTTTGACCCTCTTTTACGTGCATTTAACCCTGTTTTTGCACCAAGCGGCCCTAAGATGCTTGGATCTGGTGATTCGATCCATTCTTTGAATTTATGGAGCCCATCTTCCTCCGGAAATGCATTCATAACCTCAACAGCATTAACAATGCCAATCCCACTGTATCATAGAATTGAAAAATCTATAATGACAGCAGAGTTTTGCATCCTAGCAAATGATAAATTCTTATCAACATGGCAGGCTCATTCATGTTTAAATTACCTCACCCCTTCTGTATAATCACTCCCAAGTAGTAGTGCCATTCGAATTAACTTGTCCCGGTTCAGACCAAGCTCATTTTCAATGTCCTGAAAGTCAAAGTACAATGGGCAAATTGTTCGGCAACAAGCTACATGAAAATTTTGGAAATATACAAGAATGATTCTTTTAAATGAATGGGGAAAAGCAAAGAAAAAGAAAGTTCCAAAGATGATAGTTCTCTTGAAAGAAAAAACTGATAAGAGTAGTATCAAAAAAAAAAAAATCCTCGGGTCTCAAAACCCCACCAAAAAGCACCCCAATTTAAATTGATAACAAAAGGAGTATAATTATATATATATATATATATAGAAAGAAACGTCAAGAAGAGCAATCTGGGAGGAACAAACTGTTTGTATCACTCCCATAAATTTAATAAGGCAGGGAACTCACATAATCACTAGCCAGTGGCAATAGATAACCAAGGAAAATATTCCCAATTAAGTACGTTTTGTGACCAAAACCAAGTTGATTTATGCTTAAGCCACCCATAAACTAGTCAAGAATCAAAATAGTAGTTAAAATAACACCACCAACAAAATTAATTAGATATAATTTAGCATGATAATAATAGTGGCAACAATAATAATAAAAGAACAGACATGTTCTACCAGATTCAGACCTTCATAAAATATGTCTCAACATATTTGCGGTCATCAAATATATTCTTGTAAACACTTCTTGCCCCAAACAGGAAGACGTCAGAGTCATCAGTCACCACCCCATCAACAAGATTTGCAAGTTCCATATAAGCACACTGAGCTTCCGCTTCCATAGGAGCAATAATATATGGTAAGCCGAACATTTGCAGTAATTCCTGTAGAGAATTAGACAAAATGTTAATTGATTTTCATTCTCAAAAAAAGAGAACTCAAATTGCACTAGAAGTAGATTTTATATGTAATAATTAGTCATTATCAAGTAAGAAGAATGTCAGAGGCTGGTGTTTCAATGTGCAAAGCGCACTCTTGGGCTACAACTCTCCTAATCTAAAAGCTCTATTATTCTTCATCTCTGTATTTCTCCCAACTCTTCCATTTCTCTGTTAACATGGTTTTTACTTTTTATTAAGAATAATCATCCATGTTTATAGGCACCCCCACTCGCCTCCATTTGTGGCAATGGCATAGAAGGGCGAATAAGGTAGTGTGCCAAGGTGAGTGCCTTGTTCAAGGCACTCGACTTGAATAAGAATACCTTCAAGGACAGAGGCCTCACCTCATCTCTCGCTGTAAGCGCCTGGGCACACCACCTCAACAACACTGGTTGAGACAGTAGTAAATAGAGAAAATGTTTAGAGCAACCAAACTGCAAAGTTGGGTATGACAATAAAATTCCTTTCAACTACAAAGAGTTAATGGTCGAAATCTTCCAGAAGAGCTTCCCCGGGATTCTCAAAACATAAAGGGATGTTTGGGTGCAAATTCAAAATCTTGGGATGGGTTTAAATGGAAGGTGTAAGAAGCTTGAGTCGGAAAAAAAAGTATGTTTGGGGTACATGTATAGAAGCCTATGTTCAGGAAAATTGTGAGCAAGGAGCTAGTTTCTGTTTAAGCCAATTAATTTTTCCAATTAAACTGTTTAAGTGTCAGTCTTTCCAATAAAATCAAGTTTGGCAACTCCTCCAAATGTGGGTTAGGCTTGAGAAGCACCCAAAGTGTAACTCACACCCCAAAGACTACCTATTCTTTTTCACCACTACAAATTGTTCAATTCTTCTACCCACCCTACCAAATAAAGAGTACTTGAAGCATCTTGCAAATACATTAACAAATTTAAAACGAATAAAATAATATTAATTTTTATTATTGTTATCATTATTATTTTCCCACTAATTTCATGAAAAAAAAACACAGACCTGACATTCTGCAAACATTTCACTATTGACAGATTCAGCATTACGCTCAAGTCTTTTCTGCTCATCTCCAAGATTCAGACGTTCTTGCTCCAGAACTGAAATTCTATTTATCAACTCATCCTCTGTAATCTCTGCACTACTTATTTTTCCATCAGTAGGTATTTTTGCATCCTTCGCGTCCAACAAAACATCATTACTATGCTTGTCAACAGGAAGATTTTGCTTCAAATGGTTTTCACAAGCAAAAGATTTTGGGGATGAAACATTCCCAGGAGTGTAAACACCTTCCATCTCAACCATATGACACGGAGAATTAACCACAGTATTATTTATCATGTCCCCAACTTGGACTGCACCAGATGCTTCTTCAGCTAAAGGCTCAAGAGTATCATTATTTTCGTTTAACTCTTTAGGAGAAAATGTAGCATCATTATAAGAAGCATCCAACTGTTCGGAAAGTGTGTGGGTTTGTGTATCCAACAACACAACAGGTTCTGAACATTGCTTTTCTTGAGATAAACTCTCAGACATTCCCTGATATTCAGTTCAGAGTAAGGGCACAGTACTTACACATTAAAAAAAAAAGAGGAAGAAGAGAGAGAGAGAGAGAGAGAGAGAGAGAGAGAGGAGAATACCTTTGTCCCGGAAGAATCATTAAAATTTAAACTCATTCCATCATCACTATCTAGCTTACCAAGTCCAATCATATTCTCTTTAAGGGCACTGGTATAATGTTCAGCCTTTTTTCCGACAATCACCGGTTGTGGTTGCAGATGATCAGAAGATAAAGGCCCAGTTTTTGTATATCCTTTGTCCTCCAAACTTCTTCTTATTGCCTCCTGCAAGTCAGCTTCTTCTTCCAAAGAACCTTTAGAAACTGACTTTGCCATATCAGCTTCAAAAGGAACTGGGTTTACAAGATCACAAACTCCATCCTCCCAATCTACTTCACTTTCATCACTAATGGTTCCTTCCTTGAAGGAGTGATCATCCACTCCAACAGTTTTTGGACTATAAGTTTTTCCATCAAGTGCTTCCTCCCTACTATCAAGAGAGAGTTTTTGGGTCGAGATATCAAAAGAAGCCATTCCAATGGGATTTTCTGCGGCTAAATTAGAAAATAGATCATCATCACCATCAAAAGACTTCCCACCTTCATCTTCCAGCAATATTTCTATAGCAGTTTCTTCATTCAGCATGGACTCTGTACCTCTCTCATTCAACCTATTAATGGATCCACCAACACCTTCATCTGAAGTATCTAGAACTTGGCTTTGAAAAGAAAAGCTTTCTTGATTAGATATTTCAGTATTTTGCATAAAATCGGGATTTGTAGCCTTCTTTGCACTGGTATTCTGCTCAATCTCTTTCATCAAATCCAAGTTCCTTTCTAAATCACGTGTCATGTGCATCCCCATTGCCCTGACCCTACTAACTCGCACACGTCCCCTCTCATCCAAAAATGTTTCAATGTTTTCCTCAAAAACTTCTGACTTATCAGGGGTTGATCGAGCCAGAGGATTGGATGTACTAGGAATTTCTGTACTTTTCAGGGAACTTAAAGGTTGCTGAACTATTGGTGCCTGTAGATCTTTGTCTCCATTCTTCTCAGCTCTACCAGACGCAAGAGCCCTGAGAAAATCAAACATCTTATGAACCTACAATATTTATAGATCCCAAAAGGCATTGTTCAGTGGAAAAGAACAACTTAAATTACATCTACAACATCTGTCCAGATTATTTTGTCATGCATATTGACATTTTAAAATACACAGCTCGAGCAGAGTTTGAGCAGCTCACTGTTTATCACCCGTAAAAGATGATGAAAAAATAAATTCCCTGTTTGCTTCCGAGGCAATTCTTGATGTTTGTACACCACCAACCCCTCTCCCAGCAGCAGCCTTCTGCACTTGATCAATATCTCGTCGAAAAGCAACAGTTTTAAGATACGCCTGTATCTGTAGCTCAGAAAACTTTGCAGGGTCCTACAATAAAATAAAGTCAACTAATAAGAAGGCATTGGCAGTCATTAGAGAGGTCGCAGAAGTGTACACGCACAAAACAAAAAGTTGAAACTTCAACCATGCTTTTTCAGAGATATGAAATTATGCTATATCTCATCAATAATTAAGGAACTCATGAAAGAGTAGAGGAAGTCAAGTCTTAAAGTTTAAGTTCTCAATTATATTACAGATGCATATTGGACCATTTCAGAACCAACCTTCTTGACCCTTTGATATTTCTGTCTGTTTTCTGCCATTAATCTCTCTCTCATCTGCACCAAAAGTATATTTGCATTAACATGCGCTAGAATGAAGTTACATGGCCAGCCAACCATGATCCAATATATACTTATACTTACCTGAACAAGAAGATCAAGTTGAACTGAAGGTGGCAAAGCGGCCAACACAGAAGGATCAATTACCCCATGCATTTCAGGCTGTCAAAGTAAATGCATATAATAAAATGGCCACAATTAATAACTTACAAGTTGAGAACTCCTTGCTTTTCAGTAAGCCTATGGTTCACATCCTTAAAAAAACTATTATAACATAATTTAATCAGTTTTCTTTTTTACTCTGCAGTTTGCAGAAAGAAATGTGCAAGAACCAAAAATATATTTTAAACATCCAGATATCGACAGGTAAAGGTCATTGTTGCACCTCATATCAACTGACTTATGACTTCATATTGAAGGACACAAACAGCATTCGAGTTTACTTCCTAAGGCTTCTACATAAGCTGATAAGAGAATTTAAAAAAGCCACCATGATAAATAATATTTCTTGACTAAAAATCATACAATGATACAAATAACAGAAAACTGCCGACATACCAAAATCAACTCCTCATCTTCGTCATCTGTATCTTCACCATCCAGATTTGTAACAGCAGATGTCGATGCCTTTTCATTCAAACTTCTTGCTTCTTCTTCTGCAATCGATGCTGCCAACCTAGAGTGGTCACAATAGACAGCATATGATTAACATAGGACATTAACAATAAGTTATAACCCGAGTGTACGTGCATCCTACATCTCATCTAAATTTTTCTGATGGGCACTTCTTGAGGCCAAGTCCATCCTTTCTGAATCACTCCCCACTACACGAGTTTCATCTGACAAAAGCTCCTTGCCCTTTGAGTCCTTGTTGTACTTCTGGTTCTGGATCCAACATCCTGTTTGTCAGGTCTCTCATCTTTCACCTTCCAATTTACTGAAAATAAATACTAGACCCTATCTTTAAGCTAATGTAATATACACAGGCAAAAAACTTACCACAGTTGACTGTTCATCACTGTCCTCTTTATCATGAGTAACACCAGCAAAAGAGGAAGCGCTGCTCAAGAAAATCCCTTTCTCCTCAGCCATAATTGATGCTCCCAACCTAATTGATCAACAAAAAAAAACCAGTCAAACCACATTCTTCAAAGTGTTTTCACATTTGGAGTTGTATATACAAGACATATTTCACATTCTGCCCCTATTTGGGACACTTTTGCACCTTTCAGAAGTCGAAGTACCATCAAATTTTTCCTTATGGCTTGGCAAGGTACTCTTTTTTGGTAGAGTTTGCTTCCTCTGCTGTTTCTGGTTCTGTAGATCCTCAGCAAGTTCTTTTAACCTCATTACCTTGATCTATTAAACAAGAGGTAAAAGAAAAAGTTCAAGATTTAGCTCCCAACAGCAATGTCGAAACTTGAATTTAAAAAAATGAAAAAAGCTGCAAACATCCAACGTAACTAAATATGAAATGAAACTCAAGGAAAAGACACGTAATTCCTAAAAGGTGGACTGCAAAATGACGGAAATAAGCTTGAGATGTTTCTATCGAATCAAACTTCACTCTTTGAAAAACACACTTTTTGATTCTACTAGACAAAATTTCCAAACACAAGCAAAATAATTAATTTCTGTAGACGAAACTAATACACGAATTCTCAGTAAATAGCTCCAAAACACAGAACTCGAAGAAAACCGAAAACCATACTCACATGATTGAGAAGCAATTTCTCGGCAGTCTTACGAACTTTAGCCTGGGCGTTCTCACGCTGCCTACGGCGAGCAATGAGAGTACGGCGCTTGAGAGCCGGGGTTGCACCATCGAAAACAAAAACAGGCTTGGTCCGCAAGAATAACAGTTTACAAATCCGTCGAAAGAAACCGAGCAAATGAGCGTTTCGGACCATTTCTCCCCTATCATCGCGCATAGCTTTTATGAATTGTACCATCCAAATGCTCGCATCTTCAACAGAAAAGCATACCGAAAGAGAAAACCTTCATCGACGTGAATTTTTTAAAAATAATTCAAACACGTGAGTAGAAAGATATTTGTACCTATGGCGAGCTTTTTTCCGGCTAGGGTTTCGACGGAGACACGGCGGCCAACGGGGGCCAAGAGCTCCCAAAGACCCTGAACTCCCATTCTTGTCGGTCTCTTGACCTGGAGGCTTCAGTTTTCAGTTCGTCGTTGCCGCCAATCGCCGGTAGCTCTTGCGTATTTATAACCGAAGCCAATTTCCCCACGTTTACCGTTGAATTTTGCCTCTCAAGACGATGTCGTATGATCTCTCCTTTTTCTTTCTTTTTTTTTGGTTAAATAACATTTTTTAAAAAAAAAAAGGTTTTTTCAAAAAATATTAAAAACAATAAATTATTTACACTTAATTGGAAAAAAAAACCATTAAAAGTAAAAAAAAATTATTGCATTCAATCTTTCTCCGAAGTTCAAAAAATTCGGATTGAAGAACTCGAATTTCTAATATTAAGATATATATTACAATCCAAATTTTTTAATTCTTTTTTTAGTTTGTAATAAATCAAGATATTTAATTTTATAAAATTTTAGTTATTAAAATGTGTGTTTGGACAAATTTAAGTATATTAAGTTAATAAATAAGATATTTAAACAAATAAAATAAAATAAATGAATAACTCGACAACCCAATCTAATTGGTTAAGTTGGAGTGAATTTAACTAACTTAAAAATTCGAGTTGGTTCAAAAAATATCTTTAACTCAACCCATTTAAGTGTAACTATTTTTGCAATTTTCCTTTAAAAACATTTTATTGAATCCTATAAATGTTTTTAGAGAGACTCTCATTATCAAACTATCTTCAAAAGCATTATTAAACCTATAAACTACTCATTTCAAATATGTATTTAAAAACACTTTTATTAGTTTTTTTTTTCTTTTATTATAATTGATTGTTGTCAAGGTTGGTAGATAAATGTTGGTGTTCATCGTCAGAGGTAGTTGTCACAAGAGTTGATTATCAAAACTGGTCTTCACTAGAGCTATCTTCGAAGGTGATTGTTGAAGCCTGGATTGATCATTGGATTGGTTGCCAGAGTTCTGACATAGCTAAGAGATAGTTGTCGAAGTGTAACCACCGACAATGACCAATGGGTGCAACTATTAGAAAAATTGGATGGAGTGAGAGTTGGAGTAAGTTGGTAAAAATCCTCAGCTCAACTCCACCAACATTTAATACCAACTTAAGTTAGTGAGTCAAACAGCCTTAGTTCAATATATTTAAGTAAATTTTTATATAAACTTTTATTCTTTTTGTTTTCAACAAAAGAATTTATAAACTCATAACATCATAAAACTCATGTTGAGAAACCAATCAATAGTTAATCTCTCATTCTTCTTTTTTCTGTAACAAAAGCATTTTCATGTTTGTTGTTGCTGAAGGATCTCCCTTCCACACAGCCACCACTACCAACACAGCATTTCTCTTTATTTTGTTCACGCAGTTGCTCTTCCTCTTGTACTTCCCCAAACACAACCTCATTTCTCTCACTGCTCCTGTTGTAAAACAACTTTGGACTGGATGGATATGGTTGTTCCTCCCGTCCACCGTTGTCCCCCCAAATGCGCTTGTAACGCTGGACGTTTTCAACTCGGGTTGTTGAACAAGAGTAAGGTTTCCTGGTCATTGTTTCCAGCGGTTCACGGCCATATGAGGCTGCAAAGTTTTCCTGCACGCCAAACCGTGATGGTGCATGTTTGTTTACTTGATAATGCTCCCGGCTGTGTGAGTCCGACGCCTTTCTCCTAGCTCCAAGAAGCAATGCCACAAACATTTCAGCTGCGGATGAACCAGTGTTGAGGAAAAGCTTGCCAAGGGAACAAATGATATTCTCTTCTGGCTGATTATCTTCTTCCTCTTCACTAGGAATCAATGGACGCCTGATTGATTTCTCGACCCTACCATACGGAGGAATTGATGGAATGTTCCTCAAGTCAACTCTTGAATCCTGAAAATCAGAGGAAAGAACTTAACCAAAACTGCAAGTTGGTTCTACCTTAATCAATAGACTAGTCAATCGCTCCCTCTTAGCAACATAGCAGAAACATCGGTAAAATATTGGGAGATGTGAAGGACAGTTTACTCTAGACACTATGAATAAGACTATAAAGGTATTGTTAATCTTATTAAAAACATTACATTTTTAGAAGAAAACTTGGTCAACACTCGAAATTGAAAACGTGCCAACATGTAGCCCAAAAGCATGGCAGCAGTCAGCAGAGCAATTCCTACAATAACAGAACATAGTAAATACATTGCTGAACATGAGAGAAAAATGGCATCCATTGTTGATTTTCTTTGTCTAAATTGTACCTAGGAGGAAGCTACAATCATACTCAGTACAATCCTCGGCGCGAAGTTGAATTTCCCGAATTGCCTGATTTCCTCTGTCGACTACCAGAAGTGAGCAACTACTTCCTACATAAACCAAATCAAAATCGTTTGAGAACTTTGATTCTTCACTTGGACCATCAATATGGCCACTCTTCCTCCATTTTCCACCAGCTATCGTTGTAACTCCTGCAAAGAAACTATAAACGACTTATATACAATTAACACATCCCATAACCAAGATGTTAAATGCCAAAAAATGCTAAGAAACATTGATATAAACATGAAACACAATTACGACAGACACGCCAACCTTTAAAATCTAGGACGCAAATATGGCAAGGACACATTTATTAAAACATACATTTTAAAAATAAATACCATTTTAAAACAAAAAGGAAATTCAATGCATATGAATTTATGCATTTATATGCTTAAAAAATTAATTTGATTTATTCACTATCGAAATTTATTATTTTTGTTATGTATGTGTCTATTTAGTACTAGTAGTAAGTGTACGATGCATGTCTAACAAATGTTGGTCCTATTTTGACTTTGTACAACTAGTGCCTAACACAACTAGTGCCTAACACATCTTTTACACTAACAAGTGTCTGATATAACAATACTCGTCCAAAAATGTGTAGCGTACTTGTCGGGCACGGACACACTAACCAAACATAAGTGATGTGCTCCTAGGACAAATGTATCTGAATGGAGATTCTTAGGTAAACATAATGAACAAGAAGTTGATAACAAGGCAGGATTCATTTTCAAGGCGCGAAATGCTCTTGATCTGATTTAGGAAAGTACCGGCATCACTGATTTTTCTTATAGCCTTGTTCTTTGTATCGGCAATGTAAATATTTCCTCTTTGATCCACGGTTAACCCTCTTGGATGGCTCATTCTTGCATCCCTTAGCTTTCCATCTACGTGTCCAGAGTATCCTTCCGATGATCCTGCAAGCAACTTGGGCCTGCAAACTGTACATGGTTCTTGCTTTCAGCTCAAGAAGAAACTAAAGGAACCAATAGTTCATCAAATTAGGAAGAGCAATTCTACACTGCCTGATTGAATAATCAGAGTGAAACTGTGAGAAGTGATGTAAATTTAATCATTTAAGATTTTAGTATAGAGATATATCAATTTAATTCCTGAACTATATATTTGGTAGGATGAAAAGTCGAAGTTTACAGGATAAAAACCATTGATTGGTTCAATTGAGATAATAAAAACCATTGATTGGTTGAGGTGAGTTAAAAAGAGTATAATGATTTAAAATAGAGTATAAAGTTTGCCTTGTCATGCAATTTCCGTAAAAATATATTAAGCTGTTTCAGTTTGACTCCTTAAAATCATTCAACGAGGAATTCTACTTGAGTAAATCAATATTAACTGCTAGCAAAATGCCTAAATGATTGATCACTCATCATTTTGTTATCTTGATTGCTCACCTACCTAAAATAAATATCCCACAAATTTTTAAATAACAAAATATTTTAACGTCATACTATTGCCTACTGAAATTATTTATTGCAGGTAAGTGGGCCCAAACGCTCATGATAAGACAAAACTAATATATTTGAAAAACAAAGTGAAATGAGGTGATCTAACAGGTAACAGCTAAATAAGACAATACACATCTTTATCACGAAGCTTGAACTTATTGGATATGGGAAAAGTAGACCTCAATTAGCTGATTTTTGTATTTCAAAGCCTGGAATCATGGTAACTAAAGCTCAAGGATTAAGGGCTAATGAAGATCAACATCGTCTAACGTAAGAGTTATATAGATCAGTAATTAGAATGCAGAACTTTTGAAAAGGATTGTTTTAAAATTAAAAAGTAGAGTCTTCTCCTAAACAAAAGCTTGTAAGCAAAGTAAAAGTAATATGAATTAAATTTGGAATCAACCAACACAAAAGGAAGGCAAAGAATCTGTTGAAAAAACTAATAAAAGAGAAAAGAAAAGTAGAGATGTCCAAAGTTTGAAGCAAAGTACGAGCAGTTACCACTGGGATAGACAAAGAGCAAGCAAGATGGCTAGTTACATAGCTACTAGAATACACATTTTACAATGCTAATTTCTGCATTTACAACTTTTTAATATTTCTAGTTCATGCACAAATGTGACATCAAAACATGATATGATCGCATACAGTTACTATATAAAACGAAAAGAAAAGAATAAAAATGTTAAAAAAATAAATAAACAAAGCAAGGTACCAAGACCAGTGTTATTCGTCAACATGAACATAAATCAATGGTAAATGGCAATTTTCTGCTCATAATTGAAAAATTCCATGCTCCATTTGTTGTACAAAAGAAAGAAGAAAAAAAGAAACTAGAGCCATCCTAATTCAAGCTCAACAATTAAGACATTAGTAATCTTTGACGTATTCAAATTCTCACCTAGATTTGTGATACTTCATTCTAACCGGAAAAAAAGGGTTTCAAGGGTAGTAATATAATCTAACCAACACAAATAAAGTGATAAATTAATGCAGAAAGAGCTTACATTGAGAAACTGGAATAGAGATCTTGTGAACATTACTATTTTCAGCATCCAAAATCAGAAGCTCCCCACTAGGAGATACCCCCACAGAGTAAGGCTCAATTCCCATCTTACTACCATCAAGAAAAGTTTCAACAACATATCCCCTCTCAAATTTAATCATGGAACGGGTAGAAACCCCTGGAAAATCGACAAAAACAAAACCCCGCAAATCAATCAAGCATGTAGAAAACTCCCAAAATTAGGGATAAGAAAAAGAATCAAACCAGCATTAGAGGCCGATGTGATCGCCCATATCCAACTCACAAGAGCTGAAACCGCCTTGGACAAAACCCCAGCAACAATTTCTGCAATGAAAACGAAAACACTTAAACAGAGATGAAGAAGGGGAAATGAAATTATGAGGTGGGGTTTAAAGAAGTAGCTCGTACTTGTGGGTAGAGCAGAAACTGAAGAAAACCCACAAAATAGAACTGCGAAAATGACCGCCAAAACGACCCAACGCCTTGCCATTGATCAATGCTCGGTTAAACAGAGTATACAAATGCCCTCGAATTGGGGAACATGGCGAGGGGACAATCAAGTTGAGATGGAGATGAAATGGATAATAGTGATTGATTTGAACTTTGAGAGAGTGGGAGTTCGTGAGAGGAATGTTAATGGTAGGCGAAATGCTCCGGAAGAAGCAAGAGCGAAGCAGAACAAGAGCTCTGGAAGAAGAGCCGGGAAAAATGGCGCTGAGGGGTTTTTATAGTTTAATTTCAAAGAATATTTAAATATTGCTTTTTTTAGTTTAACTTTTTAAAATTAATGAAATTTTCAATTAGATAAAAACAAGGAAATTATCAAAAAAAAAAAAAAAATTGACAATGTAAATATTTTATATAAAAGGGAAATAGTTGGTTGTTTTTTTGAGCATTTTTTAAAATAGCAAAATAAATTAAAAAATTTACAAACTATAACAAAATTTTGGATTATATCACGGAGTCTTCTATCACTATAAAATATTAATGACTATCAGTGATAGAATTTGCTATAAGTCGTAAATATTTTGTAAAATCTACTATTTTTAAAAATTTCCCTTATTTTTTCCTATTTTTGAAAAAAAAAACAAAAACAATATTTCATCAACGTATATTTTATGCTTTTTTTCTTATAATATGTGAAAATAAGATCAAACCTCTAACTAAAGTTTTGTGCATACTTGATTGATCTTAATTCAATTATTTCCATTCGAGCGAGTTAAGCCACTTTAATATACGGTTATTACAAAACTTTGTTAAATAATTCAATATAAGCATATAAGATCAATTATTTAAGTTTCATTTTTAAAAATATAAAGAAGTAAGCTACCCTTTTAGACCATGGAATTTACAAATGCACGTATTACCTTAAATAGAAATAGTTTCAAATATAATAATTATACTCAATTATTTTAAATATTTTACAATTCAAACACGTTAGTATAATTTACAACTTAAATTAAAATAATGTACACTCCAAATACAAACTATAATAATTTAGAATTAAAATAACAACTCTTTGTCCTAAATGTCTTCAACATGTTTTGAATGGTCTCTAAGTTAATGTTGATTCCGTCAACTTTTAACTCAAAAACAATTTAGAATTTCTCTTTTAGACCTCAAGAACTGAAAGGTTATGGACCATGTTTACTGCACAATTGTGTTGCTAGGCTTATTAAATATTTTTCATCACCAAGTGTTTTGTTAGTTAAATGTGAAGTTTTGGATTAAAATTTATTAATATATCCCAAGTTTAGTGAGTAAAAAATGAATTCTTAGAGAGTTCAAAACCCAGAAAGCACGTTGATACTATGATCATCTCAAAAGAAAAAAAAGGAGCCCATTTTATTTCCATTCATTGGGGGGGCAAGTTTTAAGCTTTAGTTATAGAATTACAAGAAGTAAGATCCAAAATAACCTAAAGAAGAAAGATGAAAGCTTGGACAAAAATGCTTTGATTATATACAATGGGAGACCAGAGAATGCACAAAGTTAAAAGTACAACAAAAATCAAACTTGGTAGACCATTCCCACCTCTAAAGTAGATGCATGAGGCACACTCCAAGCATAACTTGGCCCTCTTGAGTTTCTTCTCAAAAAATCATACCCATAATTTATCACCACTTTCTTCACCCAACCTGATCCCCTCTTTGCTTTCACATATGAATGTCCCATTATGAAAGCCATTCCTGCTTCTCTAGCTTCCATTAGCTCTTGAAGCTCTCTCCTTGCTTCCGTTTCCATTTGTGGGCTCTCTGGTACAAGAAATCTCACTCTTTTCCTCAGTTTTTTTGGTGATTTTATCTCTCTTGCCTCTGATGTTTCTGCTGTTTCTCCTTCATCTTCACACATTCTTACTCCATCTACATTTGTTGAAGATGTCCCTACTACTGTCATTCTCTCACTCTCTTCTGCATCTTCTAGCTTTACGCTGGTTTCTGCTTTCTCGGAACGGATGAACTCTGCAATGCTGCATACCAAGTCCTTCTCGAACTCCATGTCGTCCTTGTGGATGTCACGGTAGCCGTATCGTGCTATGCATCGGTAGAGACGGTACTCTTTTGGCCCAACTCTGCCTACTAGAAACCTTTCTCCAGGTCTTACATGTGGGACTGGGACGGATTTGATGCAGAGGAAGACTAGGACTTGGTGGAAGGCGGGAAGGTTTGTTACGAAGTGGGAGAAGATAGCGGGGATTCCTGCGACGAGTTCGGTGTATATGAGGCCAATCCCACGTACTCTCACAATGCCTAAACTGGGGCCTAGGCCTAGGAGCCAGTTGATTGAGACTTTATTTTGAACATCGAACTCGTATTTTTTGCGTGTTCCGTAATGCCATACATACATGACTATTAGGAAGATGAGTGAGAGGGCGATCGGAACCCAGGCCCCTTCTCGAAACTTGATGAGAGATGCTGAAAAGTAGAGTGATTCGATGGACCCGAAAATGAGTATGAAGGCAATGGCATAGACAAAGCTTTTGTGCCAGCACAAGATGATGACTACAGACATTAAGCAGGTTGTCACCAGCATAACAGTTATCACTGCTAAGCCTGGCAATTAAAACAACGAAAAGATCAGTTTACGAGAATGAGTTTTATGACGTCAAGAGGAAAGTATAGATTAGATATATCATAATCAGCATGATCCAAAAGTAGCTGTTAGGATAGAACTTTGGAGTAGAATATGCACTCTAGATTAGTATATTGCCTAAAACAAAAACGACGACCCGAAGTATATTGACTAGGAAAAGATAGGGTCGATCCAGTGGAGAAAATACCTGATGCATTGCCCATGCGTTTTGTGTCTCGAAAGCCAATGGTAATAGCCAAGCATAAGAGCATCAACGTCCAATTGATCTCTGGTATATAAATCTGACCATGGATTTTCGAGGAGGTATGAACAATTTTGACCCTCGGGAAGCAACCCAATGAGGAGCACTGTTTTATTATCGAAAAAGTGCCAGTAATGACAGCTTGACTTCCTACCACTGCGGCTAAAATGGCGATCACAAGAACAGGCAATCTTAACTTCTCTGTAAAAAATGAAAACACAGTTGAACTCTTTTAACATTTTTTTTTTGAAAATATGTTCACTCGTCTCTAATACATCAAATTCTTACACCTACCAGGAACAGACACGTAAAATCCAATTTGGTAGTTACTGTCCCCGTGATGTTGAGAGAGATAAGCAGCTTGTCCCATGTACGCCAGGACCAAAGATGGATAAACCACAAAAGAGAAAGCAATCTGCAGTAGAACAGCTTCTGTTAGAAAAGAACTTTTGTTTAAAAAATCTTAGACTAACAACTTTTATTCTAAAGTCCAGCTGATTGAAAGTACGACCTTGATGGATAGCTGCGAGAAGTGCCCGAGATCAGCAAACATTGCTTCTGAACCTGAATATCAAACAGAAAATTTCAGATAACTTGAGAACAAAGGGAAGAGAGGGATAAGAGAAGACAAACTCACTGGGAAATGTTGTGGAATGATCCACTCTCATTACCTGTCATACATAGCAGGATCCCGCCGAGGGACATCCAACCTCCCCTTTGGGTCTTCTTCAGAAATTTGTACATATAATATGGGGAGAGTGCTCGGTAAACATGAGGATTCCAGTAGAAGATATTGTACAGCCCTATGGCACTGATACACAGAAGCCATGTAATTACAACTGGTGCAAATAGAAACCCGACTCGATGGGTTCCATAATGTTGAATTGCAAACAGGATAACCAATATGGCACAAGCAACTGGGACTTCAACATCTGCAGAAGCATTAGACAATTAAAACTTCATGTTTTACTTTATTGGTCCCTCAATAACAAGAAGAGACCCCACAATGTAGAGGAGTAGAGTCCATCATGATTAAATTATACTACTCTCAGATAAATGACCGGTTTATTCGAATTCATCTGTTCATATAGCATAGAAAAAATCGAGAGAAAAAAAACAAGAAGATATTGTTCACATATTGGTTAGTTCCATATCATCTGAGTGTGATATAAGATTGTAGATTGGAATACAAGAAATAATATATTAAAATTTAATATTACCAAAAATCCCAAGTAGTCGGCAAGTACTACAACAAATAGTTTGTCAAGGAAAAGTTAGTAATTATATTTGAAGGTCACTGTTAGCAGACAAACAGCAAGTCACAAACAGAAAAGAAAGGTTTACTAGTTTAAGTTAAAAGGACCCATCAACAATAATGAATTATCGATAAAAACCTGCTACCAGAAAGATGCTACCTCCCAATCAGAATTACTATGATAATGAAAGAGCTCGTTGAAGTCAGGTGATATGGATACTTCAATGGTGACTTAGAAGGTAAATGGTTTGACCAAAAGATGAATGATTGAACTGACTTGCTCAAGAATTTTAGTCCAAAATCAAGCCTAGCCGATTGCACAATATTTTATTTTAATCCCCTGATTTAAATCCCATAGCAGCGAGCCATATAACACTTAAAAAGTTCAAAAACTTTCAGTAAAAGTATTAATTTAACAATTCTTTTCCTTTCCTTTTCTTTTTTTCTTCACATGATAGTGATTTGATTATGATTAGAAGCGTTTGTATATCAATCATATATGCAGAGACCCGCAATAATCTGTGTAATTATTAAACTGTGAAATCCATGCCCATCCACTTTTTCAAGTATCTGCATTTCAATAATAAACAATTATAACAAAAAGCTCTTCAGATTTGTACAGCTAAAGAAGGAAACACTTGCAATTTTTTTTAATCCCCATACATTTCAGCATACAGTGTATCAGCAGACAAAGGGAAATGAAAAATAAAAGCAAAGAGAATCACAGCCACAAAAAGTTGACTACCAGATACGGTGGCTAGAATCCTGTTCATGTTGTTAATAAACTAATAAACAAAACCATTGAAGAAGAAAAGAGGAACTGTTTATCTATATTTCAACAGAAGATTGATCAGAACATCAAAAGAAATCATCTGGGTTTCTTAATTTTTCCATGAAGATTCAAGTGAATAGAGAAGCAGAGACGCTTACAGCGATGGTGTGGTTTAGCCATGGAAAGTTCCAGCCCAGAAACAGCAGAGAAAACTGCCATGAAAGACCCAAAACAACCAAGTTCCATCAATTCAAACTCTAAAATCACAAACGGTTTGAAAAAGAAACAGAACTTAAGAATCTACAAGTACCAGAAATTGAAGGTGTAAGAACTCCATCTCCAATCACCATGCAAGCCCCAATCAAAGCTAGAACAAGCAAAACCCTCTGGAGCACTCTGTGCTTCTCTAATGTCGATTTCAATCTCGACCCACAAGTCTTCTTGTTGGTTAAATCCACCCCATCTTTTGTATATTCCGAAAGGTCCTCGTCTGCAAGTTGGCAATTGGGCAAGGAGCTAACTCGAGCATGGCGACAGAGCAATGAGTATAAAGCGAAAGTTCCTCCTTCGCCATTATCATCAGCTCGAAGCACAATGAATACATACTTAATCAAAGGAATGAGCGTGAGAGTCCAGAAGACAAAAGAAAGAACTCCATAAATCTCTTCGTTGGTTTCAGAGTGTTTAATATCCTCAGCAAAAGTACTTTTGTAAACATACAAAGGGGAAGTGCTCAAATCTCCATAAACAACCCCCAAGCTCTGATAAGCTAAAGTTAAAACAGCTCTCCATGAATCTTTCTGCAACAGAAAATGAATAAAATCAACAAAACAAAGGAGAAATGAAGAAGAAGAAGAAGATGATGATGATGATGAATAGATTAGTCTGCCACTCGTAGTACCTTGATTGGGTGGCCCCCAATAGCACTCTCCAGATCCATCAATGGCTATCTCAGAACTTCAAAACACTCGTTACCCATTAAAATTAAAGCCAAATAAAGACGACCCAGATGGTTAAACGCCCTTACCAGTATCGCCAAATTCAAAATAAAACCAAACAAGGAACGTGTATTCAATGGCGGACCCACCAATGCAGAAGGGGTAAGGACAAATCAAGAAGAAACAGCAGAAAAATGATGAACAACAAACAGCACAAGAGAGAAAGAAAGAAGAGAGGGAAGCTTCAAAAGGAAGAGTCAGAAGCTTGAACTGCCAAAACAAACAGAAAAGGGAATCAAAATAGAAGAAGGAAGAACAGAGAAACTTAAAAATGAAGAGGGATATTTTGTTATTTTGATATTTTGGGTTGGTTCATAGGATTTTGATTTTGAGTGAAAACTGTTAAAGAACAATTAAAAAGAGGAATTGAGTGGTCGAAGTGCTCAGCTCAGCAAGCACGATGAAAAAAGTTTGAACCCACTAAATAAAAACTGACCCCATTAATGAAAATTCATCGCACTGTTGAGTTTGAAGGGGCTGCTTTTAAGGGGAAGAGAAAAGTAAAACAGAAACCAAACAAACGTTTGAATCCTGGTGGTGGTGTTTCTTCTTCTTCATGGATCAAAATCAAAATCAAAATCAAAAGCTTTTTAAATTACATATATATTATATATAATTTTATTTTTGTTGGATTTCATGTATTTTGTGATTAGACATTTTGTTCTGTTTCTTTTTATGTAATTTATAGATAAGATACTGTTCATCTTATTTCCACCTAATTTGTATCTCCTCTCCTTTGAATTGGATTTTTTTTTCAAGAAAAGTTTTATGCTTTTATTTGCATTATACCATAAGCTTTTTCCTTGATATGGCAAGAATTTTAATGCCCACCAAAAAAAAAAAAAGTTAAAATTTTGGATACATTTTTTTACTTTCCCATTGTTATTAAGTTGATTTTAAATATAACCTAACGTATCAAAATATAACAAAATTTTATATATAAATATTGGACATTGATCAAATATAAAATTGTGTTATATTTTGTAAATATTTTTGATTTTTTTGTCATTTACTATTATTTTTTTGATATTATAAGTATTGTATCAACTCTTATGCTTAATTTTATCTTCTAAACTTCTTCTGAGGTCTTGATGTTGATATAAAAATTCTATTTTTCAGTACTTTTATAAATTGTATAGTATAATTAAAAATACAATATCGTAATTTAAAAAGAGAAAATAAAAGAAAGGTTTTTTTTTTTAAGAATTAGGAGAGGTATAGTTATATTGAAACCTTAGCTATTCATTGCCTATATATATATATATATGAAAAATGGGAAATATTATAAAACACATCTCAAATATTTTATTAGAAAATACATGGACTATATTAAATTGATTAATCATATTGTCATTATTATAGTAATGAATTTCTAAATCAATTATCATTTATGCAATGCAACTATGATTGAGAAAACTATAGATTCAAATAATAATAATAAAATAACACCTCAATTTCTATTATCAATCTCAATTCATCGATGCAATAATAATCTTTTTTACACATTATAATTTTCAATTTGCATCCTCTTTTTCTAAAAATTATAATAAACTTCAAGAAGATCTCTAAAAAATTAAATAAATAAGTTATAAAAAGTCAAATCCATTTTCTTCTCTAAAATTAAATAATATATATTAAATTCTTAAACAGTGTCAAAAGATTCAAACCATGAATCTCTTAATCAGTAAAACATATTATGTTAATTGACTTCTACTTTTCTTGACAAATGGAATGAACTCAAATTTTTCGGGCTTTTTTGTCTAATCAATAGTATATGTTTTTATCAGTCCAATTATTTTGAATTTACTTTTGTTTCTAGAATATAAGAGGGTAAATATGCATTTATTATTTACTTTTAGTGTTGATAATATATGTATTATAAATTATTCATTAAGTTTAAATATTGCAAATTGATAAAGATATATAAATTATGATTAAAAAATATTATTTATTTGCATGCTAACTTTGTAATTAATTCTTATTAATACACCATACCTATCTATATCCCTCAATCACTTAAAGATACTTTACAAGTCAAATATGAACATAACTCAATTAATTATTAACATATACTTTAACTAATCACATCCAACCTTGCAAGTTAAAAAACTTATATCATTATAACAAGAGTCGAATGAGTACTAATTTCTTCACTTAATTGATATAATAAACTAACGCTAAACCCTAAATTGTGTAAACATATATATCAATAATCATTAAACTAAACTTAAACCTAAACCGAGTAAGACTAATCTCTTCATAATTAACTTTAAATTATACAAATGCAATGTACAAAATTCAAGTTTTATAATAGAGGATTAAATTGAAGAAAAAAAATGGTTTAGGTTGAGGGAAATAATTTAAGAAGAAGAAGACGAAAAGGTGGACCATTTGAAG
The DNA here is from genome assembly GCA_025688845.1 of Cucumis hystrix. Lineage (NCBI taxonomy): Eukaryota > Viridiplantae > Streptophyta > Magnoliopsida > Cucurbitales > Cucurbitaceae > Cucumis > Cucumis hystrix. The sequence continues at coordinate 21,402,540 of CM046886.1, read as the reverse complement.
AGGGAAAACAGAAATTAAAGAGAGATGGAAGAAGGTAGAAGGCTAAAACGTGAGAAGTTGGTGTTGTTGGCCTTTATTGTTTTGGTTTTATTTCCCTTTGATAAAGAAAATTCATAATAGAAAGCGATCTATCATCTACCAAAGTATTGACTTCCAAAAAATATATAAATCATTCTCGTATTTAATTTCTCTTCTTCTCAACACACAAATAAAACAAATCATCCTGCTATCATTAGCCGACTTATACTATATTCAGGAGTTCGAGCTTCTTTCAACTTTGAAATAATATCAATACCAAAGATTAGTCCACTGATAAAATTCTCTCAGATTATTTATACTAAATTATAAAGCCTCTCGTCAACAAAATTTCTGAATCTGTCACTACTCACTCTATTGTTGTTGCTTTGGTTTTTTGTGTGTTTAGACTATATTTATTTTAAGTTATTATAAAAAGAAAAAAAAAAGAGAGAGAGATCATATATGAGAGTTTTTCGGTTTATTGTGTAAATTAGAGTAGGGATCAAGGTAAGAATATACGTTCCAAACTAAACGTTAGAGAACCGGTTAAATGAGCATTCCTAAATTAATGAATGAATATCATACACGAGGGATGTGAGTTTATATTTTAAGTGTATTTACCAAATACCACACCAATTGTCTTTGCTATTTTCTTTCAAGTATCTTTTGGTCTTTCTCATTTCTCATTTAGCATTCTCATTTGTGGATGTGGTGCTACAATGTTGATGTGAATAAGTATGTCAACTCAGCCAATTTCCCAACTAAATGCAACCACAATCTTTTCTTTAATTTAAATCATATTTATTTATGTTTATACAAATTCAATTTCCATAGTTTTTTTTTTTTTTTTGGAAAAGGTTATAATTCAGTATGTGAATTTTAAAATTTTAATTGATAAAATATAATCAAAAAGCAGGATGTGGAAAAATATAAGTTCCAAAAAGAAAAAGTTAAAGTCTTGGGTTCTAGGTCGACCAATCAAGCTAGCTAGTGTGTATATATACCAATCAAGTAATAGTTGGGACATGATCGGTCTAACATCCTACTACCTCGAACACCGCAAACTATATCTTGGATTCTTGATATCATCAAGGTTGCATGTAATTACAAACAAAATGTCAAAAGATCAACAACATTATGTATAGTCTCATTCAACAACCCCAAAAGAAAAGGCAAGTAATCTCTCAATGAGAGCCCTAACCTAAATTTTGTGTGCTTAAGTTAAACAATACATTTCCTTCACTAACTTAGTCATCCAAATGTGGTAGGTCTATCAGACTACATTAGTGTGAGAAACTTTTACATTGGTCAGCACAAAAAGTAAGATAAGACAAAAAGAAGTAGATTGTATGCAAAGATGAAAAATTCGTGTGAATTTATCACCCAACAAAGAATACTTATAAAAGTCATTATTTAGACTAATTAATAGTAAAATAAATTAAGTTGTTTGAATATTAAAAGTAAAATAACATTTTGGTCATTTTGATTGAATCTCATCTAACTTCTTTGACAGAATTCTCTAATTTGTTTACCCAAGTGGACAAGATTTGAAATAAATGCATTTCTAACTTTTCTCACATTGATGAGTTACTAATTAGTTTGACCACCTTACTAAGTATAAACCACTTTTTCAACTATATCAATGCCTACAACAATTATGGATATAAACATACATATATACATTTGAATTAATAACAATAATAAAGTTCTCAAAAAGTAATAAAAAAAAAAAGTCAAATTTAAATTATCGTTGATTTAAGCTCAGGTTTAGTTTTTAAATTTTAAAAAATAGTTATTTTAATTCTTATTTTTATTTTACAAAGAAATAATGACATAACATCTCGTTTGTGATATCATAATTTTAAATCAAATAAGTTAGACATGAACATTGAATAAAATAGATTTTTTAAAAGTCGAGAGACTAACTTACTATTTGGAACAATGAAATTTAAACCTAAGATATAATTTATCTCTAAAGTTTGAAAGAGAAAAAATAATTGAAGGTAGGTCCATGGAATTGTTTTTCTTTTTCGAACGATGATATTAGTGGAAACGTGTCATGGGCAACTTAAGTGATACATTATTGTTTTTGGTTAGGTGGCATCCTAGTCAACATTATTGTTTGTGAGATATTATTTTTTGAGAAAAAAATGTTCCATAAGTAATATAAATCAATATCCTATTAGTTAGTAAACAAATTCACTCGACATTAACCCAATTATTCTTTTATATGTTAATTAAGCATTATCATTATTATTCTAATACATCAAAAGCATGATTTAGTTCCTCTAAATTTATATCTTAATTTAGTATTGTTATTGGAAAGTTAGATAGACTTGGGTGTGATACACGTTGATTTTCATTAACAAATATCATTTGAGTGGCAAAATGTGTGAATAAAATAAGTTAAAGTATCCATCAACTTTTATGGTTAACGATTTTTTTAGGAAATATTTTTAAATCATAAAATCTATATATAAAGAATTGCCTAAATGAAGTTTCAACTTGGTTTCATAAAAAAAATCATAATTTCTAATTAAAAAAACAATAATATCGAAAAAAAAGAGTTAATTTTCTCATTTTCTTTAACTTCATGTGGGATATAAGATGGCATAATAATTCTAAAAAGGTGTGCTATGAACTTTAATCTTTATCTAAAATGCATAACACGTCTTTCATATATGGAAACATATTCATAAAATTCAAATTTCGGAACTAAAATGCATAGTTTAAAACGTTGATGTGGAAAGGAATGTCAAAGTTTCAATTTTATGAAAATATTAATGTTGATTATGTTATATGTTTTGGGTTTTTGTATTTCAAAATACTTAAATTAGTATATTTATCTTTTAGAGAATAGTAAAAAAAAAACGATAATGTAGGCAAAATATTTACACTTATTGACAAAATCGAGTGTAATGAATTTTTGTCATTTAATAATTTTTTTGTCACAGAGCATAAATAATTTCTTTTATTATTATTATTCTTTGAAAAAATCCCATATTTTTTTCTCATTATCTACCATTTACAAACATTTGAAAATTTGAAAACTAAAATAATTGTATTGCTTTTATTAAAACAAAATGTCGTTTTTGGTTTTAAGGGTAGATTATGCTACCTTATTTAGTTTATTTGATTCAATTTAAATAAAGTTATTTGAATTAGATATAATTGTAATTGCATTATGTAATTGACCTACTCTATCTCTCCTTACATGTATGAAAATGTCACAAACTTAAAATTTTATCTTTAGTTGTTTTGTTCTATTTATTAAAAACCTCGTATAAATGTTGCTAAATTCTTTAAAAAATGAAAAAAAAAATATGCTATTAGTGGTTTTAAAACAAAATTTTAAAAAATAAATATTAAATAATAAATTTGAAATTAAAAACATATAATATGTGTTTATCTAAACCATATAAATACGTATAATAGTCTATTAAAATATATTGTTATGGTTATAAATATTTTAAAAGTTTGGACTAAAAACTGATGGCTTTATATAAAGTCTCAAAAAGAAGTTTGAAATTTTCCAAACTTAAAGAAAAGATAAATTATTACTTCCTTTTCTGTCCTTTCAATCAAAACTTCCAAAATAATAATAGTGAAATAATAATAATAATAATAATAATAATATATCTAATTATGAAGAGGATCTTTTTGTAAAATAAATAAATAAATAAAAACATGAATAAAATGTATATAGCAAAATCAACTAAATTTTTTATTAAATATAACCAAATTTCATAAATTATACATATGAGTCATTTACAACAATATTCACTAAAATTTTGTTCATTTAATGCAATTTGTGTAACATAAATAGGGTAATTAGATAATGTATAGAGTTGGACAATAATCATGCTCAACCAAAAAGTCAAGGCCTAAATTCTCATGAAATTTCACGTTTAAATTTTGATCTAAGAAATTAATGACCTTGTGAGAAAGTAAGAGATATAGCATTTAGAAGCAAACTAAATGCAAAAGAAAACCCATTTGATTATGTCTTTTAACTTTTTGTGTTGGTTTTTCTCCATTCATTTTTGGTTTGGTTTTCTTATAGACACTCATTAATATGTAAAACTTTTGTTCATAAACTTAATTGTAATCCCTCAACTATAGGGTTTGGTCAAGATTTGTAGTGTATTTGGATTACATTTTCAAGTGTTTAATTTAGAAAATAAGTTATTTTGAAAAAAAAAAACCAAAGTGTTTGGAAACCACTCAAAATAGATTATATTTTTAAGTGTATTTTAAACAATTTTTAAGAAAATAGTTTCTTGAAAAATATTTTTTTTTCATAATTTAATCTAAATGGACCTTTGAAATTCGAATTTGGCACATGATACGATTCCAACACTCTGTGTCCCCTTGCTTTTTTTTTTTTTTTTTTAAGATAAAGCTCGTAAGAGAGAAAGTTATCTGGTCCTCCCTAGAAACCAACCCAAGTCATCCTTTCATCCTACTTTGTTCTCATTCACATGTACTATTTGCTACTATAAGGTTTTTATGATCGAACCACTAAAATGAAAAAATGCACTATGTTGATATAGTTGATAACTTTCAAGTTTTTATTACCCAAACTTTCACACACTCACGATCTCTCTCATTCAGTCATGATATCGATTTATTCATATTCTTCTAGAAGCATAACATTAGTTTTTAAAAACTAAATGGCTATTAAACAAAAAAAAAAGTAATAATCAAATTGACCCTATAACATATATTTAACACATCCACTAAGCTATAACTCAAATAATTAAGAGAGAAATGAAATTTTCATAATTGAATAACTAAAAAGGGGGAGGGGGAAATTAAAGAGGTTGCTAATTAGAGGTGAAATTGAAAGGTTGATGAATTAGGCCAAATTCAATCAATTAATTAATTGTGTAAAGAAGTCCTAATTTAAGTAATTAATGCAGGCGTGTGAGTATTAAATTAATTAGGGCATTTTGTCAGCCTTTAATGTTGAATTGATTACTAAATTAATCAAAACCACAAGAATATTGTTTGCAAAAGTTAGGCACTTTCTCTTGTGCTTTAGGAAAATATGTCTTTACCCTTTTGCCTTTAGCCTTTAGCCTTTAGCCTTTAGGTTTCCACAAAATTTGTGGCCAAATCCTTTCTTACCCAATTTAATTGCATACTACCTCCCAACACATCTTAATTAAACAATAATAACAAATCTTATCTAACCCTCCACACTTTTCCAATACTTCCTATCAATATTTATCGGTGCATAATTAATAGATGTCTATCAATGTATATTATTGTTCCAATCTAAAATTTGTTGTTTTGATTAATCCTAGCTCATCGTTTCAACACATTAAAAATATCTTCGTCTTTTAAAATCACTAGAACTTAGCATCAAAAGAGGGCATAAGCTATTGAATGTGTTCGCTTTTCAATCTTTTAAACCTATTTTTTCTTCTTCTTTTTTCTCTCGCTTTTATTCGTTGGTTTTTTGGTTTTGGTTATGTAACAACGTGCTATTGACATTTAGTAGGTTGCATACAAAATAGGTACAACAAACAATGTACGCTCTTTATTTTCTTGAATAGGAAACTAATGAAAGGAAAGGATTGAAGATGAAGGATTATGACAATTCAACATATTAAGTGTCATCTCAAATTCAGAGAACCTTATCCATATGGCTTACAAAAGCAATTAATCAGAACAAGAATTAGATTCTTAGATCAACGTTTGATGAAAAGCCCATAAGATGTTTCTATATATATCTTTCTTTTATCAATATCATCTAATATATATTTTTAATATTTTTCACCCATTCAAATTCAAGGAATTATGACCTATGAGTAAACTTGTTGCCCTTAATTGGAAAATAATTATTATTTCAATTGAAAAACAAAATTATAAAAAAGAAAAAAAAAACTAGAAAAGTCGCTTTCTTTTTTATTTAACATCATGGTTGTATCACTCTTCGTTCATAAATATCTTTGTATTAGATTATGATGTATCATATTTATACTTAGATTGAACTTATAGGTGAATTCGTCGTAATATTTCTTTTTATACCTTTGAAAAGTCATAATTCAAACATTTTTTTATCATAGGTTTCATCCTTGAAAACCTATACTAAATTGAATAAATTAAACAATTACAAAACACTTACCAATTCACAAGTTTCATTTAATTTCAACCAAACGAGGGAAAACTATGAAAAATTAGATACCTATGGTCAATGGGTCCAAATCAGTGACCACAAATGAAATTAATTACTTCGATGTTAATCTTTATATGGAACTCAAGAATGAGACTAAAAAATTTGGAAGTGTCAAAAAAGTTGTATCCATTCTTATCTAAAACAAGTGTCCTACTCATTGTTATTTTCATCCATTCGAAAAAGAAAAAGAATAATCCTACTTTAAAAAGTGCATAAATCTACCTTTTTCAATTTTATCTAATAAAACTCTTAATTGTATATTAATTTTGAAAAACATAAAATAAATCAAAGACCCATAAAAAATACAATTGAAATATTTTTAAGGATCCAGTAAACACTTGATGTAAAATTCATACATCAAATGGATAGAAATTGAAGTAGCAAGAAGGTTTGATTCTATAAAATAATTTTGATCATGATTCTTGAATTATTTCACATATGGGAGTAATTATTCCTCAATTAAAAAAGAAAAGTAAATGAGCCGTCCCATTTAGAACGGTAGCTCTTTCATAAAGCATACACAATTTATTTATATATATGTAAGATCCTAAAGTGAGAAAGATAAGTTCAAAATGAAAAGGGGAAAAAAGAAAAGAAAAGAAAGAAGAAGAAAGTTGCAAGTGACATTTGTGCACAAAAAAGAAGGGATAGAGATAAGAAAAGAGTGAGAATCTAATGAGGCATATTCAAATGAAGAAAGAAGAAAAATAAATAAAACTTCAAGAAGATGCCAAAGGAGATAGTGAAATAACCATTTTGTCTCTGTTTAAACAAAATAAAAAATAATTCTTTTCTTTTCTTAATAAAGTGGGTGACCACTTCCACTTAGCCACTGTCCCCATTTTGCTAACTCAAACTGCTTTTTGTTTGGCTTAGAGTCTTTGGAATCAATAATGAGGAGGAATATTCAATCTAGTTTCTAACACCACAAATATTGTTCTTCCCATTTTTTTGTATAACGTAAAAAAAAAAACTATGGGGGGAAATTATTCTCTTGTGTTCATTGAATATATAATTGGCATGTGTGTGTCACAAAATGAAAAACATCAAAATAAAAATCTTTTACCAATTTAATTCATTCTCATTTCAAATGTGGGTTTACTATATTTTGTAAGTCTCTTGGATTTATTGTTTCTTAAATATCTATAATATAATGTTACTTAATGAGTTTGATTCCTTTCTTTTTTTATATATTCATCTAAAAAAATCCATTAATTTAAGTAATTTTAACTTAATTGGTTTGATTTAGGTGATAAACTAATATAAATATTATACCCTTTTCGAGTTTTGTAGGAATTTTAATTACAAATTTTGAAAGAGAAAAACAATCAATATAATTAACTATTTTTGAGTACATGCATGTGTAAATTTGAATTCTCTCATATACATTCACATGCCAAAATAAAAATAAATTAAAAATAACTTTCAAAAGTTTAGCATAATTGTATGACTAAACTTAGTATTGAATCATAATATTATATTTTCTATATCACTTTATTCTCTCTACCTTCTGTCTATACTACATAGTCTATATAAGTAAACTAAACTTTTTGACTTTTGAGAACCATGTTGGTAAAAAATATGGCCAATGTAGACAAAGTTATCAAAAATTTATTGTTAAATTTCACTTTATACTAATTTCTCACATTTTTTGGTAAAAAAAATAATAATAACAATATTAATTAAAGCATACACTCTTAGTGCACGATTTTTAAACACTTGTATTCGATATAGTATTTGAATCAAATGCATTATTGTTCAAGACATTGGCCTATTAATGACACGTTGAGAATAATATGTATGTTCTAAAAGTAGGAAGTCAAAGTCTTGAGACTTAGATCGGACTAGTCCAAACTCATTTCGTTTTACCAAAAAGATAATAATCTTCTTAAGGACTACATTTAATTAATTAATTAAACTAAACATAGTCGATAATGTGTGTGTCCTGATCAGACGTGGGACAATCAACCCTATAAATAGTCACATTTCATCATTACGGTTACGGGATAAACAATATTTGATTCGTTTAAAGGAGTGATTAATATACATTATGTACTAAACTATGTTCATCGTTCACATCGGAGATTTTTTTGTATGCGCACGATATTTTGTCATGAACTAGGTTTGAATTTTTTTTTTCTTTATGTATGCTTATTTTCCTATGGCCATTTTCAAATATTTTCATAATTGGGTTTGGGCTTTTTTTATTGAGTGTTAATTTGTTAATTAGTTGAATTTTGTTTTGATATTAGTTGGATCAATGAAAACCCTCAAGATATAATCTAACAATTTTCTCCTTTCTTTTTTTTGGCTCAAGTTAAATTAATTATTAGATTTTTTTTTATAAAGTACCTTAAACAATTAACTATAAAAATAGAAATTATCATGAATTTACTTTCAAAATAGGGTTGCTAACATAATGTTAGACAAATCATTTATTATGTACACTTAGGTGTAAATCATTTTCGATATTGTTAATTTTGGAACACAAAAGAATAACATTGCATGTGTGATGGCTAATTCTTCGTCTTACTACATAAAGGAGTGAAAATCATAGTGATCATTTTATGTAGCAAAAGTGATTGTTTTAATCTCTCCTCTGCATGATAGTTTAAAAAGAAATAAAATGTTGTTGACATAATACACAGAAGGTATAAAAGAACATGTACATGTTTATTTGAATGTGAAAAATGAAACAGAAGAATCAAATCATACTGTACACTAGCTGTTGTGGTTTCCCATATGAATACATAATTAGCCAAATCTCAAAACCCCCTTACCCTTTGACATTATAATATAATGTATAACAAAGAGAAACAAAAGTATATAATCTAAAATATTCAAGAAAAAGAAAAGACTTGGAAAGTGCTCAAAACCTTCTAATTTTACCTTAAAATCTGCCTTAATCAAAGCCTTTGAAATAATCTAATCTTATCTCCAAAACATGTGCTAATCTTCTTCTTCTTTAATTATATGATAATATAGATTAATTAATTTCCTTTCACTATTCCTTACCCTAATCATGATTCTGAATCTCTAAAACAATAATATTAATGACATAAATATTCAAATATATATAGATAGATCTACTATTATATAGATGGATTCAATGAAAGAAGAATAGTATTTGAAGATGCCCATACTTAGTCCATTTATTGATTAATTTATTGATGATGAATAATCAATATAATATATTATTATAATGATCTCATACTTTGACCTTTTTTGGCAATAATTGCTTAAATTTTATAATGAAAATAAAATTAAGTTCAATTATATTAGTTTTTTTTAATACATCCTTTGCTAAGGCCCATTGTTTGGTGTTTCTAAATTCAGGAATAATGGTAAATGCAAAATAATTAAGTATGTAGCAATATTTTAAAATATTTATAAATATAGTCAAATGTGTCAAATTTTATCGATGATAGAAATCTATCACCGATAGACCATATTGCAAATATTAGTCTATCACTGATAGACTATACGAGTAGTTTTGCTATATTTGTAACTTTTTTTAAAAAATGTTGTTATATCCTTAATTATTATCTTAAAATGACCATCAATTACAATTACCCCTCAATTTATCATAGAATCCACTCATGATTTTACTAAACAAATTTCCCATCATTTTGCATCTTTTCAAAACTGTTTGAAAATGTATAAAGTCTAATATAATATTGTTTTTCAAATGAAATATTATTGAAAATAAAAAGTTCCATACACTTCTTCTCAAAGAAAAAATTAGCCTTATTATTATGTTTAAAAATAATAATAATCGTAAAGGAAAATGAGCATATATTTAATATTGAATCAAATCATCAAATGGACATAATAATTAGAATTTCTTCTCTTATAAGTGCCTCTAACTTAGGTGCCACACACACATCATAAAAGGAATAGTGTGTGCACAACTTTTCAGCTCATTATGAATAAAAGGTGTTGAGCAACCTTTTGTTTTTGTGTGTGTATTTTTGGAAGTGCATTTATTGAGGATGTGTATCTCAAAATTCTTAAATCATGAAATAACATTGATTTCACGAGTTCAACAATCGAACTTTTTTAGATTATATATTCTGTTATCATCTTAAATCATCGATTGACCCAAAAGTTTGTTCTAATATAGGTGAAGTCAAATTTAATTTTATATCAATAACAAATTAAAATCATTATTGGTTTTCATTTTATTATAATAATCTTTAAATACAATAAATTTTCTTTTTCGTTTTGTTTCTTTTTAGTTCAACAATGTGTGTAGATAGCGTTAGGAATATGAACATTTGAACATGTAGAGTAGAAGATATGAAAGTGTAGGGTTTTGTTTCTTTTTAGTTCAATAAATTAAATTGTAGAGAGTTGGAGAGATATATATGAACGTTATTTAAACTAACTCTTAGTTAAAAATGTGTATTTAAAAATGTTAATTAAATTATATTCAAATTGATAATATGCCAACAAAATATTAAAGGATAGTTTAGAGCACCTAGAAGTGGATTAATTATAGCGTCTTTCTTGAATCCTTTTTTATATAAGATAACTACTCTTATAATATTTTGTCACAACTCACAATATACAACAATTGAGTGACATCGATCGTATATTGTAAGGAAGAAGTTAGGGTTTAATTAGTAAGATCAACTAATTGTTTGGTTAGTTTTAAAAATGTTGGTTTTAGGGCTCTCATGTATTTTATTTATAGCTCTTTTGGGGAAATGTGGTGTTTGTCAATGGCAGTGTGTGTGGGGAATGTTGTGGGTTTGTTTTTTTCTTTTTTTTCTAAATTATAAAAAGAGAATTAATCATTTAAATTTGTTGTGTGGATGATTATTCCAAGACAATTAGGGTTTCATAGTTATTTAATTAATTTTTCATTAACAATTAAGGAAGATGATTTTAAATATACTATATGATTTCGAGAGATTTATCTCAATAATCAATTAATCTGCCATTTTGAATAGAGAGTTTATAGCTAATCTCAATTCTTCAAATCAAAAGTTTTCATGGGATTTGAGACAAATTGTGGTGAGAAATCTCTAATAATATAATGCCTTACCTCATCACACATTCTATCATCCCAATAACATACACAAATACACTAATACACCAAAAATAATAATTAAATATATATTTGTAACTTTTTTTAAAATGTTGTTATATATGCTAATATTTGAAATACTGATATATTTGCAACTATTTCTATCCTATAATACATAATTAAAAATTAATTTTTTATTTTTTCGAAATATAAAATATTATTTAGATGGTTTTCTTAGTTAATAACAAAGTAAAAATTTTGAATGTCAAATATTTGCACCTCAAAGTATGTCATTACAATTTTCTTCAAAAAGAATTATTATTATTATTATACATATATATGAAATGAGAAATATTGAAAAAAAATTTACTATATTGAAATGAATTGAAAGTTAATTAGTAAGTATTAGCTTATAGCTTAAACGTCAAATATCAATCTCTATTTTTTAAAAAAATATAGGGTTAAAAAATTCTTTTTTTTAAGAAAAAATATATATATACTCTTTTAACCGTTAAACTATACGTAAGTCAATCGATCATTTAACTAGTTCATATGATTGTAGATTTGAATCCACCCTGATTTTCACTAGTTTGTTTGCTCAATTTAACTCTAAAATTATTGTGAATTTGAATACACGTAAGATTATATTATTATATATATTTGAAAGCTGCTACTAATTAAGTACAAAACAATTTAAATAAAAATTACTTTAATTAGGTATGACTTATAGTTCAACCAAAGCATATATATATATATATATCTTTACTATAAAAGTATATATATCTTTCAAATCACTACGCTTTTCGATATTGTGTTAGAATAATAATGAAAATATTATATATAGATTTTCTTTAAGTATGTCTTAAATATCAACCCCTATTATATTGAAAGTCATAACATCAACACAATATATAATAATAATCAAGATCATATAGTCTCTAATATACTATAAATAATATATATTTGTAGCCTCCCATAGTAGATGTTCTCACATTTGTGTTATTATTGAATAAGCTTAAAAGTTATAGGTTTTCCTAATTATTCTTTAACAATTATGAATTAACAACGTAAAAATGACTTTTTTGTAATGAATTGATCTAGAGGGAAGATGATGAATGAGATGGAGAATTTGTAAAAAAAAAATCATTATAAAAAATAGGATGTAACAATTCATCAATATACATTCAATGTCACACATCTCAAATTAATAATGAAAAGATCTAGTAAAAAAAAAGAAGAAGAAAAGTAAGTTATCCAACTAAAAGTTGATGGTAATGTGATGGACAAGAATTACAAAGACATTAAATTCCAAATCTCGAAGGTTAATTAAACTAGAAAATGTTTGAATTTGAATTATTAAAACTTGAAGCTAACTCAAAGTTTACATAATAATATAATCAACTACAAGTTGATAGAACAATGGTCGTAAATTATATCTATGTTGAAATAGTTGTTTCTTTTGTTGCAACTCAAATTTAATTTCTACAAACTAAATTTTTTGCACAACAAAACTTAATTATACTGTGGCAAAACATCAACCACACAATTCACTTTTCATTTTTGTTCTTTTAATAGTTATATTGTGTGGTTCATCATCATCAAACATTTCATTCAATTATATACAATCAGAAACCTCTCAACTTTCATATTGTATGGGAAAAGAGGGAGAGTTTGTGCACATTATTCATCCCAAAAAGCTTACTTAATTATTCATTTTGAATGTCATTTCTGTACAAAAAGGTAGATATTAAATATTTCTACTAATCTGAGTGAGAATTACATTTTTTCTTAAAGAAGTCAAGGTTTCAAATTGATACTCTCATGAAAAACAAACCGTTTGCTTCTCAAAAGAAAGAGAATGATGCAGTTTTCATTATATTCTTATGTGTTAATTACTAAAATATGAGAATTAAGTCAATTAGGTGAAACCGACCATCAATTGAAAATCTCCACCGAGTAATTTCATTCATATTGTAAAATTTCATCAATCCCATTCACTTTATCTTATGAATTTATCTAACAACATTTTTATTGAGGATTACTTTATATTTCTACCATTCTCCTAATCATTTAGGTCGCGTTTTGTAACCATTTTGTTTTTTGTTTTGTTTTTGTTTTTTTAAAATTAAACACGTAGATATTACTTTCCCCTCCAACTTTCTTTTTTATTATCTATATATTCTACCAATCGTTTATAAAAAACTAAAATTTGAAAATTAAAAAAGTTTTTAATTCACTCTTTATATTAAAAAAAAGATGTTAATGAATGTAAAACATTAAGATAAAATAGACTTAATTTAAAAAAAAAAAAAACAACAAATTAGACTAATATTTTGTAATTTAGGATGTGAATCTTAGAATAAAGAAATATAAATTAAAGGTTGCCCATTATTTGTTCCATTTCTATTGAATATAGAATGAAATTATCTATTGTAGTGATCTGACTTTGGCATTCAACAATAATTGTTGGATTTTTTTTCAAATTTAAAAATAAAATAAAATAAAGGCAATTTGTTCCCCATCATTTTTGTTTCTTTTTCTACTTTCATTCATTGATGTTTTGGTCAATAAATTAATTTATAAACTATCATAAAAATACATTTTTATTTGATTGAGATAATAAATATTTACTTTTTTTTAATTAATGAGATTTAATTTAATTAATGTGAGATAGTAATAAAGATTTGGTTTTTTTCTTCACCTCTAAATTTCCTTTATTTTTTTTATTGGCATTATCTACATGGTTGGGTTCGAGTTACATTTTTTAACATTCGAGTTGAATCAATCTCACCCAAATTTTTAATATTATTAAAATATATATTACAATTTATAAACACTATAATTCATACATATAATTATGAATTTTTTTAAAGTTTGTAATAGATATGTTGAATTTCGATATTTAACATTTTTGTTTCATTTAAGATTTACAAAGTTTTAGTTATTAAAATGTGTTGCAAACAAATTTATATATTTTAAGTTAATCAATATCTACTTTAAAAAAATATAATAAATAATTCTAAACCTTATCCAAATTTTGAGAATTGGGTTGTATTGGATTGAAGATCTTAATTTGGGTTATTTAGGTTCTCAATTTGACCAACCCAAAAATTTGAATTGGTCAAAAAAATCTCCCTAACCTAATCCAACTTAACTTGTTTACACCCCTAATTTATAATACCTTGAAAGAAAAAATAAACCACTCTAATAGTATTTTAAATAAAATTGGGTATATAATGAAAACTCAAATAATTATACACGTTTGTTAATAAGGTGAGAATCAATCAAATATTCTTCTTATAGAAGGTATATACTATGAGATGTATTTTGAATATAAGGGGACATACTACTTTTATTTACCAAAAAAAAACATCAGAAAACTAAATATAAAAATAAATAAATAAACTTTATTAATATATATATATATATTGAGAATCTTATAAAAGAATAGTAATAAATCTAATGAAATATATATTATTTTAACTATGAAACACAACTTTAAATATAAGAAATATTAACACATAACAAAAAAAAATAAACGTGTAAATGAGAAGAAAAAAAAAAAGATTGCCGTAAAACAACACACCATCTATCTCTATGAAGATGGTAAATAGAAGGATGTGGATCGATGTGCCCAAACGTTAAGGACATTATATTTAACCCTACAAGTACAAATGTAGTGAGAAAAGGCTCGAAAAAATGGTGGGTGATCCTTCATCAGATGAAGTCAAAAATGGAAAAGCAACAAAGCAAAAATAAATACAGCAAAATATGGTTGGAATAAAAATAACCTAATTTTCAATTGACTCTATAATTGATAATTAAATATAATGAAATTAGAAATAAATATTTTTTTATAATCAAAATCTTATTTTAAAAAATTATCTTAAAATTACGACAATGGTGAAATAATGACTCCAAATTAGGTTCCTTAAAAAGTTATATTTGGAGGATGAAGAAAAAAATGCTGCATTCTGTTGGACCAAGCCCAAACGTGGTAGAATGTTTTTAAATTGGGCTGGGCCATCAATTTTACGACTTTGATGGTGTGAGCTCTTGTTGGGCCTGCCCTTTTACTATCCTTCTCTCCAAGTCCCATCTCCACAACGATCGTCTGATAAGAAGTCTAAGATTTTAAGACTCCGATCGTCTACATCAAAATAGATCAACAAGTCAAGGTTTAACGTCAATCTAAGAAGATTGATAAACCAAATCCTTACCAAGAAAATTAAAATGCACGAGAATAAGTGTTCGAGTTAATGAACCTTCAACCCTAAACATTTTTTAAAAAAAGAATTGTGTACTAGAAATTGTATTACCACGACACAAATTAATACAAATTCAAGTTCACTTTCACACAAAGCCAATAATCTTATTGTCTCAACTCTCTCTCTTCAATTTTTAGACCGTTGTTGCCTTTCAAAATTTCTTGGTTGAATGTATTTTTGCCTAAATTACTTGAATTCTTCTATGTATCCTTTAAAAACTTTGCATGGTTCAAATTCCTCAAATCCTATAAATGAATATATGGAAGAAGATAATCAACAAAACACAAAAAGTAATGAAAACGAATCATAAAAATAACTCTCAGAGTGTGTTTTCATGAATAAAAAAATAGGATAAATTTTTTTTGGAAAAACTATACAAATGCCCTCTTTTGAGGGGTCCAAATGAAATTTGGCCTCAGGTTAGAAAATGCTCGAAAAATGGTTTTTGGCTTAAGTCGACCACATGCAAAATTGCCAACTTGTTCCCAAAACACGCTCCCATAAATTCTTGTTCATTCCTCTTACTTTGGGTTTCTTTTTTCTTTTTTTTCCATCTATTCTGCACTTTCCAACGTCGTCGTCTTCTTGTTCTGTCTTCTTTTTTTTTTCTTTTGCAGTTTCTTCTTCTGCTTTCCTTCCTCTTCTTCCTCCTACTCCTATTTCTTTTCTTTTTTTTTTCTCTACATTTTTTTCTTCAACCTTTTTCTTCCAAAGAATAGAAATCAAGAAACAAGAAGCAAGAGAACGAAACAAGCAAGAGGAAGAAGCTAGAAGAAGAATTCAAACAAAAGGAAAAAATCAATGAAAAATACTTAACAGTTGTGTCTGATAAGAAAGAGGACGAAGCGAAAAGAAAAATGAGAGGCGAGGGAAAAACAAGACTTCATCTGAGCACCAGAATCTCCAGGGCTATCTGGGGACCCAAAACAAAAAGTATCTGGGACAAAACAGTCCTTTTGCACGTAGCTGAGTGAGCAAAAGAGCAGATTTGAATCTTGGGTCCTCCCTACAGTTTTTCCAAAATTTAACACCAGTCTTAATTTAATTAAAAAGGACGTGTACGTGTTAATCCTTTTTTTTGGTTTTATTCCGACCTTAGAAAACTCGATAACAGTTGATACTAGACAGAGAAATTATCTCAAATAAATAATTTTATTTTTGTTCAACTTATAGAATTGCTATTTTTAATTTAAACGACAAGGACTTCTTTCGTCATTCTTTTATCTGTCATTAAATAATAGGTAACCTTAGTGAGGAAGCGCGACCGTCACCAATATTAAATTCGGGGCAGCATCTTTCTTCTTGTCTTCACCGACATAGTTATCTAAAATCAATGACAGCCCAGAACACCAATGTTGACTTAGAAAAAAGGCAACAAGAAGAAACAAGACTTAGACTCAAGCAGTTATCATTTACACCACTAAGTTACTAAAGACTTGCGTTTCTTTAAATAATTATAAGATAAAACACAAACATTACAGATAAAAGAATTCAAGATTCAAGAGAAATGGAAAGCCATCAGATTCTGTCAAAACCCAAACTGGGTTTCTCTGCTTCATTCAAAGAAGCATTGAAAATTCTCTTTAATCATCCAAAATTTATCTCTCTTATAATCTTCTTCTCTTTCCCCCTCTTGGCCTCCCTCTTAGCTCACCAAATTCTCCTTCACCCAACTTTCATTCGTCTCCTCAAGCTTCTCTACCATCATGATCCTTTCCATCCAGCCTCCATCGTCAGATTGATTAACTGTAAAAGCCCTAACGTATATTGCGCCTTACAGCCATTGGACGACAATCCCTCCCCCCCAATCAAAACCTTCAAAGAAACTCTCTCTCAAAGGTTCCTGGTCTCAACTCTTCTATTAACATCAATCATCTTCTTCCTTGACCTTCTCAACACAATTGCAACAGTTTCCATATCAGCAGCAATATATGGAGGAAATTCCCAAATGGGTTTCAAAGAGATGCTGGTTCAAGTCAGAAAGATGGTGGCTTTGAAACTCAAAGGGGCAATTGAAACATCTCTATGTTTTATTTTGTTGGCTTCACTCACTCTGTTGGGTTTGGTTGCTTTGTCAACAGACTTCTTTTATATCACTAAAGACCACTCTTTTATGATGTTAGACATCATCTTTGTCTCAAAATTTACCATTTTCACATTGTTCTTTGGGTCACTCTTTGTGGTTTTGTTGGGTAAGTATATAGAGTGGAGTGCTGTTTGGAACATGGGGATTGTCATCTCAATCTTGGATAAGAACAAGGGTTATGTAGCTATAGGGGTGGCATCATATCTAAGTAGAGGTAGCAGAAGGCTTGGATTCAGTCTGATGATGGTTTTCCTTGTTTTGAAGGTGGCTTTTGGGCTTCCATGTCTTTATGCTTTGTGGAATGAGGGGAATTGTGGGGTTTTGGGGAATGTGGTGTTTGTGATTTTGAATTGTGTGGGGAATGTTATGATGTGGGTTGTTCTTATGGTTTATTTTTATGACTGCAAAAGGGAGTTTTTGGAGAAGAAGGTTGATTTGGAGAATAATGGGAAGAAAGCTTTTGAAGCTGTTCAACAATAATTCCAATTGAAATTGTGTATTTGGATCACATACATACTACCTGTGAGTGAGTTGACTTCAATTTCCCTTCATCTTTTAAGTTTGGCACTTATGACTTATCCAAGTTTTACATTGGGGTGTAATAGTAACAATTGAAATTATGGAATGAAAAATAATTTCCCTTCAAACTGAAAGAAAGGTGTGATAATAAACCTTTATAGTTCATGAAAAATTATTGAATGAAGTCACCAAATGGGTGCTCCAGATTAATTATTCAATACAAATTCGAGAAATGGCATGAATCCTTTAGATTTAGATCAGAATTAGCAACTGAACGGTTCTTCCCATCTTCACCAACAGAATACCAAAATTCAAGATTGAAGCAATGGATAGCCACAAGAAGACTATGACAGTTTGACTGACAGCTTCAAAGAATGTGCTTTCTTTAAATAAACCACCCAGAACTTGTGTAAATCAAATAAGCCTAAATACACTGAATCTACTGCTTTCTAGTTTTCTGTTGTATTTAAATCTACTGATTTCTAATTTTTCTGTTATATTTTTTATTATTATTAATAGGCTGTTAGTTACTATCGATTTTTCCTATAAATAAAGTACATCCTCTCATATGGAGAGCAGGATATTCAAACAAAATAAAAAGACTTTTTGGTTTCACACCAATTGAGCGCCAAAAGTTTCTGGACCAAATGGCTATTCGAGGCGACAGCAGGCGAGGCGGAGGAAAACCCGTCCTCTCTCCAAGAACTACCTCGACCCGTCCTCTCTCCAAGAACTACCTCGAGACGCTTGCTGTCCGTGGAAGCTTCTGTGGAAAGAATCGAAAATATACTTCAAGAAGTCTTGCAAAGACTAGAGGCATTGGCACCTCCTCGAGATGTTCATCAACAAGATCAAGAACTTGTTCGTGACTGGGGGCAGCATGGCATCCGTGGTGTTGGAATTCATAGGGCTGAAATAAATCGTCAAGAAAGGAGATACGATGCCCAAGAATGACGGAGGCCATTTCAAGACTATCAAAATCCTTTTCCAAGAAACCAAGAAATGCATCAAGAACCTCAAGATTGGAGTTCCTCTGATGATGAGCTGCAAGAAAGCAGTAGATTCAGTAGATTTAGGCTTATTTGATTTACACCAATAACTCTCAACATTCATGACTGAAGAAATGGGTAGTCAGCCACAAGAAGACTTAACAGATTGACTCATAATTTTTCACTTCAGACTTCAGAGAATGTCTTCTATTTAAATGAATCTCGCAATGACAGAACTCATCAGCATATTGGAAGATTGAAGAAAATAGAAATGGCCGGCATATAAAAGCTGGGCTTCTCAGCTACATTATTCCAAGAAGCCTTCAAAATTGTCTCCATTCTTTTTCTCTTCTCTTTCCCCCTCTTCACCTTCCTGATCTCAACTATTCTATTCTCAGCAGCCATTCTTCTTCCTTGACCTTTTCTGTACAAAGCCAACAGCATTTTGTGGAGGTAACATCCAATTGGGTTTTAAGGAGAATCGGGTTCAAGTCGGCATACTGGTAAATTTAAATCAAAATTTCATTGTAGTTTCTATGGTTGGTCAAATCTCTAAACGTTTTATTCATTACTCTGTTAACACTTATCAAATGTACCATGTCTTTATAGATGTTTAGGAGATTTAATCAAATCATAGAGATTCGAAAGAAATTTTCAGGGCCCAAAAGACATCAAAGTTTGAATGATGCGTACTAAAAATGATAATTTAACAATTTCTTAAGAAACTTATAGTTGACTTTGGCATGTGACTCGCACATGCAGGCTGACACTATTCACCAATCGACTGGTGACAAGACACCAAGATGAAGACCATCGAGGCTATGTTCTTTAAATGATGAAAATTTCAGAGATTCAAGATTCAAAATGGATAGCCACCAGATTCTGGCAAAACAGAAACTGGGCTTCTCTGCTTCACTCCGAGAAGCCTTCAAAATTTTCTTTCATTGTCCAAACTTCATTTCTCTCGTCATCATCTTCTCCTTCCCCTTCTTTGCCTCTCTCCTCGCCCACCACATTCTCTTTCACCCAACCTTCGTTCAACTCCTCAAACTTCTCTCTCAGGAAAATCCTTTTGATCCATCTCAAAGGTACATCATCAGGTGTCAACTAGGTGACGCCACAGACTGCTTATCGCAACGCTCCTCTGACAACTATAACTTCAAAGAAACTCTCTCCCACAGGTTTCTGATCTCAACTCTTCTCTCTTCAGTACTCATCTTCTTCCTAGACCTTCTCTCCACAATCTCAACGGTCTCCATATCAGCGTCAATATATGGAGGAAACTCTCAAATGGGTTTCAAGGAGATGCTGGTTGAGGTCAGAAAGCTGTTGGCTGCAAGACTGAGAAGCACAATGGCAACATTTCTGTATGTTCTTTTGATTGCTTCACTAACTCTGCTGGGTTTGGTCGCTTTGTCAACAAACATGTTTTTGATGCCAAAAAGCTCATTTATCTTTGGGACAATCTTTGTAATTTTGTTGGCAAAATACATAGAGTGGAGTGCTATTTGGAACATGGGAATTGTTATCTCAATCTTGGATAAGAACCATGGATACATAGCAATCGGAGTGGCAGCATATTTAAGCCGAGGCAGCAGGAAATTAGGGTTCAGTTTGATGCTAGTTTTCTTTGCTTTGAAGGTAGCTTTTGCGCTACCATGTCTCTATGCTTTGTGGAATGAAGGGAGTTGTGGGGCTTTGGGGAATGTGGTGTCTGTGAGTTTTAAGTGTGTGGGAGATATTGTAATGTGGGTTGTTCTCATGGTTTATTTCTATGACTGCAAAAGGGAATTTTTGGAGAAGAAGATCGATTTGGAGAATAATGGGAAAGCTAATCAACAATAAATCCAGTGGAATGGAAGTATGCTTTTGAATCACGTACTATCAATTATTATTATTCAACTGGTAGATTTAAGAGGAGTCAAGAAACCTAAAGGGTATATGCTTCACCTTTTCAGTCTTCCATGAAAGCCTGTAAATTGGAGCAATGAAGCTCTGTTCCTCCACTTCAGCTGTTGAAGAAAGAGAAATTCCTTCCTACAATTGTACAAAAATGATAAACATAGGAATGTAATTAGCATATAAAAAGGATTGGTTTAATTGCGAATAATCACTGTAATTTTGAGTAAATTCAATCTAACCCTTCATCAACACGTCCTATTTTTAGCAAATTTTCAGAGAAAACCGCCATGGCCAAGTATCAATGTTCTTGGCTATTACACATCCACTTGGCCCCTCCTCCATTTCACTTGCACCAACCCCAATTATATCTCCATTCCCTCCTAAACTTCTCATTTCTTTCCTCTTCCTCCTCTCTCCATCATCCTTCAATCTCCCTCTCTCTCTATCTCACGCACACACACACATTTCTCGCCGGGGAACTCGACAAAACCCCCGGAATCCGCCATGGAAGATGGATAGAATCATCCAGTCGCCGGCGTCCAAGTTCCGCCCCTTTCGGCGACAGCTAATCGGCTCGTCCTCCGATTCGGCCACCGGCAAGGCGGCCGCTACGGACGAACACCCAAATTACATCCTCCTCCGCTACCAAATCCTCGACCCTGATAGCGACATTGTAGCACAATGGAACCGCGTGTTCCTAGTGACATGCCTGATCGCTCTGTTCATCGATCCGCTGTATTTCTACACGTCGTCTGTGGGAGGGCCGGCATGCCTGACCTCGGAGGTGAATCTGGGAGTGGCGATCACGTTCTTCAGAACGGTAACCGATCTGTTCTTCTTGTTGCACATGGTGTTGAAGTTTCGAACGGCGTATGTTGCTCCAAGCTCTAGGGTTTTTGGAAGAGGAGAGCTGGTTATGGATGCCAAAGCCATTGCTACGCGCTATTTGAAGTCTGATTTTGTGATTGATCTTGCCGCTACTCTCCCCCTCCCACAAGTATGCTTCAATTCTTTATATTACAAACAAATTTGCAAATTTCACTATGCTGTTAAATAAACCAAATAAGGGGACACCCCGGATATCTATAGGTAATTACAAAATAGATTTTTAGTTGAAAACAAGTTATGAAAGAATAATATGTTTAAAGATGGTGTCTTCTTTTGCATCGATACAAACTAGTAAAAACTATCGGAACAAGAAAAGGATTCTCAAAAGAGATAGTTTGGTACACTCACCTCATAATGTTTAGGAAAAGATATGAATAATGGCTAAATAACTATCTACTTTGTACATAAAGAAAATGACATACCAAAAGAGATTCTAGAATGTCAAAAGATATTATCAAAAAGTAGTAGACTATTGACCCTCCAAGATGATCTAGAATAATGTGCCAAAATCATGAAGAAACAAAATAATGTAAGGACTTTTATTTCCAAGTAGGAAAACATCATGTCAAAGATTTTCAAGAAAGAATACAAAGTTGACTGTGTAGCTAAGTTTAAAAACAAAAGCTCATTTGGATGCTTAGAGCGATAAATTCGTATTTGAATTGGTCTATTCATAATAGTTAAGACAATAGTAACTTCTTTAATAAAAGAGGTTCGAGTCTCTCTCGTAACAATAAATAAAAAAGTAACTTGTTAACAAATCTTCTTTTACAACAGATAGTGATGTGGTTAGTGATTCCAATAACAAGAAACTCAAGAGTGGATCATGCCAACAACACAATTGCTCTTCTTGTTCTTCTTCAATACGTCCCACGGTTGTTCCTCATCTTCCCTCTCAACCAACGCATCATCAAAACTACTGGTGTTGTTGCCAAAACTGCGTGGGCTGGTGCTGCCTACAATCTCATCCTCTACATGCTTGCCAGTCATGTAACCTACATTCAACTTCTTGTCATGCCTTTTTTTTGCCGTTTAATGCTCCTTTGAGAACAATCTAATGAGCAAATACTTAGTATTTGCATTAGTAATTGGGATTCAATACAAACTTAGTTCAGCAATATGGGATGAGAGATTTGAACCTCTTGATTGATGGTATATATTTTAACAGTTAATAATGGTGTCAGATACTTCAAATTTGATATGAGATAATTGGTGAAAGTAAGATGAAACAAAAAACTGTTTTACTTGTATATTACAACCTTAAAAAATGTATCTAATGTTATTTCTATTGCAGGTTTTGGGATCTACATGGTATTTGTTGTCCATAGGGAGACAGTTTTCATGTTGGAAATCAGAATGTGCAAAGGAAAATGCCTCCCAAGTTCTAACATGCCTTCCCATCTTCTTGGATTGTACCAGTTTGAATGACACTTTAAGACAATATTGGCTTAATGTCACTCAAGTTACTTCCAAATGTGATCCAAGGAATGAAAACATTAAGTTCAAGTTTGGAATGTTCTCAGATGCTTTCACCAATGATGTTGCCTCCTCTCATTTCTTTGCAAAGTACTTTTATTGTCTTTGGTGGGGCCTTAGAAATTTAAGGTACACTTATCTCGCAAATGTTTGTCTTTGCTTATAGATACATGACATATGAATTAGTTATCTTCAAATTGCTTTAAGCATATGGTTTCATAGAAGGTAGCCTTAAGTACAAGCTTAAGTTTTTTAATTCAATCACTTGTTTTCAAGCTTAAGCTTTTAAGTTTGAAGTTAATTTAATACAATATCAAAGTATGAGACGTGGGTTTAACGAAATTCTAGAACGTTTAAGTTTGGCTATATTTCTCGTCCATGATGCAAGTTTTACTGATTTTCTCCCTTAGGTGTTACAAATCTCATCCTTTGAAATGCTAATACATTGTTTATTTACAGTTCATATGGCCAAACTTTGGATACAACAACTTACATTGGAGAAACATTATTTTGCATATCAACTTGCATATTTGGGTTGATATTATTTTCACAACTCATTGGCAACATGCAGGTTTTGACCATTTTCTTCTTTTAAAACCAAGTTTGATGGATGTTTTGAAAACATATTTTGATCTAACCGGTTTGATCTGCTTCCCCTCTTCCCATTTTGAAGACATATTTGCAATCCATGACAGTAAGACTTGAAGAATGGAGGATAAAGAGAAGAGACACTGAAGAATGGATGAGACGTCGTCAATTACCACCAGATTTGCAAGAACGAGTTCGCCGATTCGTTCAATATAAATGGCTGGCCACAAGAGGGGTTAATGAAGAATCCATTTTGCGTTCGTTACCTATAGACCTTCGTCGTGAGATTCAACAACATTTGTGTTTGTCACTCGTTCGTCGTGTGTGTATTCAATCCTAATCCTCTTCCTGTGTTACTATTTGTGTCATTGTATTTTTCTCCAATTCAATTGTTATGGTTTTGTAGGTGCCTTTCTTCTCACAGATGGATGATCAACTTCTTGATGCCATATGTGAGCGTCTCGTCTCATCCTTGTGCACTCAAGGAACGTACATTGTGCGAGAAGATGATCCAGTTAATGAAATGTTGTTTATTATAAGAGGACAATTAGAGAGTTCGACGACCAATGGTGGTCGAGATGGCTTTTTCAACTCCATTACACTAAAACCAGGTGATTTTTGTGGTGAAGAGCTATTGACATGGGCTTTGATGCCAAGTTCTAGTTTGAACATGCCTTCTTCTACTCGAACCGTCAGAGCACTTACCGAAGTTGAAGCGTTTGCTCTTCGAGCTGAGGATCTCAAGTTCGTTGCCGGACAATTCAAACGCCTGCATAGCAAGAAACTGCAACATGCCTTTAGGTATTATTCCCATCAATGGAGAACATGGGGTGCTTGTTTAATTCAAGTAGCTTGGAGGAGGCTTCAGAAGAGAAAATTGGCAAAGAGATCAACGGCATACAGAGACAGCTTGAGTTCCTATGCAGATTCAATGCAACAATATAACGAATACGATATCGAGCTAGCAGAAGAAAATTACGATGATGACAGCGACAACACCATTGAAGACGAAGACGATATGTCTTCTGCAGACTACAAATCACAGCATCTAGGGGCAACAATTTTGGCTTCAAAGTTTGCTGCCAATACTAGAAGAGGAGTTAATCAAAAGGGTCAAACATCCAAACCTTCAAGTTTGAAAATGCCAAAGTTGTTTAAACCAGATGAACCTGATTTTTCTATGGATGGATGAGATGTTTACTTCTCCATTAAACTAAAACTATAAGAAGAAAAAAAACTTAACACGAGTAGTTAGAAAAGATAATTAACAGAATTACATGTAAAGATATACTTGTAGATTGCTAGTGTTAATTACATTTTATCATAGTGCCAAATTCTCTTTCTTTCTTTCTTTTTTTCTATTTTCATCTTGCCTATCTTAGTTATGGTCTATTATTACACAACCTAGCTTGAAGGAAATTGTTTGTTAAATAGATTATTTGGAAACCAATTTACAAAATTGTCTTCTAGAAACCATTTCATCAAAAAGAAAGTTGGTGAATAAAACTTCCAAAAAATATATATATAGAAACCTAAAAATTTAAGTCTAGTTGGAGTTACTTAGCTTTAGATTTTTTGGCTTTGGAAATTAAATCTATAAGTTCTACATTTATCTATGGGTTTCTTTACTTTTAATATCTATTTATAGGAGTGCTGAATCTAAGCCAAACTTTAGAAATTTTTGGTTTTGTATATGATTTCGTTCTTTTATTCCTTAAATTTATACTTCCTTTTTTTCAAAATTTCAATTATGATTTTCACCTTTCTTAGAAAGACATGAATTTCTAATCAAATCATGATAACTAATTTTCCAAATTTTGACGACTTTATTTGATTTTTAAAAACGTTAGTGAAAAATAGATAATAAAACTCTAACTAATACTTATATACTTAATTTTCAAAAACTAAATAGTTATTGATAAAAGATTATTTACTTAAATAAATTAGCATAATTTTTTAAGAAAAAAATCAAATGTGTATTACATGAAACTACCAATTTGTTAATTATACGCTCCAATGTGGTTTTTGAGTTCAAATATGAAATATTCACCACTGCCACCAACGTACAAGGCTAGATATTCATGTGTGTATACGTACACTATTCACTCGTATAAATATCAGGCTCAATTTTTAGAATTGAAAGTTAGATGGTATAATTGTAAAAATACCATCACACTTCAAGGGTGGTATGATGGATATGTTGATCCAATACTACAGCACGTTCACTCATTATTTAACTTATGTACCACTAATGATATGCAGTTCTAATTTGTGATTTCAATCCTGAGCGACTGATATGAAAATCCAGTACCATGTACCCATCAACAGTGATGGTTCAACTAGCAGATTTCAATGATTTATAATTCATATCAAATATTTGAAAAGCCCCTGCAAACTCAAGGAAACTTGCAAAATATATATAACAATGTGATTTCATATATTTTGACTTAAAATGAGTGACACTGCATGAATGTTTTGGCTAACAAACCTGGATAAGGATTAAAAATGATATAAAATGGGTTTAATAAGCCCAAATTTAAAAGTACTAGCTCATAATTTAGAATAAACAAAGAGGATGTATAGAAGGAGATGATTTCATGTGTAGCATAACAGAGGCGCAAAGAGATGTTGTTATGAAATCCAATCAAACACAAAACAATAAAACTGATATCAATATATCAATAGTGGGGAAAATCAAGTGTAGACATAGAATATCTTATTCCCTAAACTTCCAATTTTTGTATTGATAATATTCACACCATCAATCTCAGAGTTTCAAGTGGATCTGAAAGAATATTGCGGTTACTATAAGCTATAGGCAGCAATAGCAAAAACTACACGCTTCAACCGTATTTTGAGTACCTCAAAAGTTCTCAAAGAATTTACAATGAAATCTGGCAAGCAAACCAAAAGAAAAGGAAAGAATAATAGCTATCGTGGACTATACGCTAGCCTCGCTAAAGCTCCTCACATGGCTAGAGGTTCAAGAACAAGGGGGAAGTTCACATATTGAAGTTTCGATATTATCACCATTATTGTCAAGAACTCGAGACAATACCTTCCCGAGAAACATTCGTGACGCGAAGGACAGCTTGTGCACTTAAAGGGGAGAGCTTGGATTGACAAAAGTCTTCCCAAGAGCCCTTCTCTGGATCTTCAGGCATTGTCGTTGGGAGGTTTGGAAACTTTTCGTACACAGATTGTAACTCCAGAAGGAGAATTCGAGCTGCCTCCCTCGACTCAGGAAGCTGGTCACTGAGTTGGGATGCTGCTGTTTGAATCAATTTGTCGATCCCATATGCTCTTATCCCTTCAACACCCTATCAACAGATATTTGTAAAACATCTGAGCAAGAAGTAAATATAAAAGCTTCTTCATTTCTAGACAAATTCCTTTTTCCAGATACCAAAAAATTGGGGGTGAGATTCCAAAATTAAATGGAAATGGAAACACGATGGGAAAACTAGATAGATGATGCTACTATGAAATTTCTTTCTAATAAGGATGATACACAGCCACGCAGGTAAGGAAATGATCAACGTTTAGCAACTCCATAAAAAGAATTTCAAATGAAGATGCAAAATTCTCACCAGTCTTGGGACACTTCGACAAAAGCACATCGAAGCCTTGGCTCGAATTCTCGGATTTCTATTCTTAAGATATGGTTCCAATTTTGGTAACAATAATTCTGGGGAAAATGAACTAGTCATCGCTACCAGAGCCTTCTCAGCTGCTTCACATACAAAACGTTTGTCTTGAGAAGACTTCAGAAGCAGTTGCACCAGCTGCAACATCACACATTCACAACTTAGAAAAGAGATCGACACTGAAGAAAAAGGAAACTGGACAAAAATTTAAAGTCACACAGTGAAAGTTACCATGGGATCCAATGATTCAATCATTTTGTCATTATAAGCACTGAAAATGTCCGCAGATGTCATAAGTGCAGTCTTGCAGACAGCGCTTCTAGGATTTTTCATTGATTTCACCAAAAGTGAGATCACATCTCCCCTGTCACAAAATTGTATTGCCTAAGATAAGTCATAACCGATAAAAGAAAGTAACTCCAAAGCAATTTTTCCTCTACACTACTCATTGAATATGTGAAAGTTAACCCAAATCAATCGAGTCAAAGTTGACAACTTACAGCATATCAAGCATATCTTCCCTGTGATATATTGCTAGCCGTCTTGTATTGTTCAGTGCTCCACAAACCAAAACCCAATCTTTTGATTCCAATCCAGCTAAGAGCGTCTGAAGTTTTAAAACAAGTAAAGATGTTATCCAAGTTCGGTATATCGTAAAACTGAGTAAGCATTATCAATGACAATCAACCACAGCTATTAAACTTCAGTTAACTGAGAAATAAAAACATCCACAGGCAAATCTAGTGATATTAATACCTTAAGGCTCGATGAAACATCTTCTAAATCAGTCAAATTCTCAGATTCAATATATTCTACTTCTGAACTACCAACCTCAGCACCAGAATTACTATTTTCACCATTTACTTGAGGTCTGATAGAAGCAGAGCCTTTATTTTTCAACTCTTCAACATTCCCATTAGCAGTCCCTATTCCTTGTTTGCTAAGATCCCTTTTACACGAGCTTTCATTGCTCCCTTCCAGTCCAGGAACTGTGCTAAATGGTTTAAGAGCTTTCTCTGACATGGCTGTTAAGATTATTCACAGCAGAAGAAAAAAATATTAATAAAGCATCACAACCATCAGAAGCAATATATAATAATAGACTGAAATGTTCGCAACCTAAGGAAAAAGAAAAATTGTATGAAATCCACATTTAGGAAAAACCAACGAGGAGCCAGCATACAATAGCCGGCTTAATTGTTCTAATTTATGTAGTTATGTCCAAATACAAGCCTTCATCCATATTTTCGAGTTGATGTAATCTAAAAGTATATATCATATTCTCACGCAAAAACATTTGGCATTTCAAATCTTCGATCTCAATGACCTCTTCTACAGTCGAAAATACTATTCCTCCATTAAACTGTCACATTTTCATCAGCAATAGAACCTAAAAAGTTCTGTAACACCATCCTAAAGAGACATGAACAAACCCTTAGAAGATCAAACATGGAACTCCCTATGCAACAAAGCTCATAGCTTCAACTTAAGAAAACTGCATCTTTCAAAAAAAACAAATCAAATTCACTAAATTAGAAAAACGCCAAATCTTTAGACATCACTGAATCACTTGATCAGCCATCAAAATCACTCTAGCATAGCAACTCCCAGACGCAATCGAAAGTGCCCTGCCCACATCCGAAAGATATCTCTCCTTACCCCCACAGTCCCTCGCACGAATTTACCATCCCATCTCATTCATCAAAATCCATACAGATGCAAAACCATATAATTACAGCAATCACCTATAGTCCTAATCCGAGGTTGAAGTAAGAACAAACCATAGAGAAAATCAGCAACTCCTCCCACTAAAATAAGAAACCAAAACTCACAAACTAGCCAGTAGAACAGAAAACAAAGAAGATCCAGAGCCCCAAAATTCAAAACAACACGAAACCTCAATTCAAAACAAAAAAAGGGGCAAGATCTGGAACATGAACCCATCAAGAATAACAATCAGTACAATACCAACTCCACATTACAATTTCAACTTGAAATCAGACTCGAGGCTTCAAAGATGAAAACAAAGAAAGACCCAGATGAAAAAAAAGAAGAAGAAGAAGAAAAAGAAATGAAGTAGTTTGAGAGGTACCCAGAGAAAAATGGCGAAAAAGGTGAAGTGGGTAATGGCGATCAAGAGAGGAAGTTGGCGCTAGTGATGGGAGTGGAAATGGAGAAAGTTGAGAAAAGAAAGAGAGAGTTTAATAACCGGCGAGAGAGTGGCAGTGACGGGAAATGGAAATATAGAAGAAGAAAGAAGAAGAAGAAGTAGAAACGGAGATTTGGCCGGCAAAGTGAGAGGGAGTGCACGTGATGGTGACCCCGCCTTCGCCCATGGAAATCAATTTACTGTTCCTCTTCCTATATTTCAGGATTCCGATCCTCTCCCTTCATTTCTCCCTAATTTTCTCACTTTGCCACTTTTACCTTATCCTTTCTTTTACCATATTTTGACATATCCAACATTAATTCCCCCTCTCATACCATTAATAATACCACCATAATGTTTCCTTCAGAGGTTGGAATGTAATTACTATTCAATGAACATGTTCAAATCGGCATCAAATTAACATCCTCAACAAGTAGAAAACAAATTAATGTAATAAGAAAACAAATCAAGTACAAAACTCTCCAACCAAACTTGCCTTCCAACCAAATTCTAGATGTGGAAATATTTGAATTAATTACATCATATAGTGATCGGTCATCATACCTCAACTGACATCTAGTGTGTTAACAACTACGAGATTTGTGATTTGAATCTCTCCACTCTTGTTGTACTTGAAAATTTGTTTTATAGTTGTCTTGATTGTTAACACTTATTAATGATTGTTGAGCTAAGTTAACTTCGATCTCACACACATATATAACAACAATGTAGAGTACACTTATATATAACTATTAAAGAGGGTAACTAACACAACTTATAATTATTCTTCGAGAATCTTTCTATTATTTGTTTGCTTATTCGGTTATCATTAATCTAATATAAGGTTGTTATTCAACTTACTTTTATTGATTAAACCATATTTTTAACAAGGGTTAAGATTTGAATCTCCTATCCTCACATGTTGTTGTGCTCAACAAATTTTAAAAATACATATAAAATAATATACATGATTATTCACAATCGACCTTTTAGTCACTAACAAATACTATATGTCATCTTACTATTGTTTCGTTCCCCTATCTCCTCTATTTATCAACCATAGGCATACTTTGTGTTTTACATTATTTATATTTTATTGATATTCATACAATTGAATTGCAATTTGACCCATTCTTGATATGGCAATTAACATTGAATATTGTATTTCCTTATCTAGCGTGATGGAAATGAGACATTGTTTCTTTATAGACAAACATTTGGCCAATTTCTAGGTAAATAGGAAATCACATTATTATTATTTTCTTTTTCTTTTCAACTCTTTATATTTATGGAAAATATTAGTGGTGTTTATACCAACAAATGACAACGAATATTTTTGTACCATTTCATGTTAATTATTAGAAATGAATGAATTAAATCAATTGTTTTTTAAATTTGAAATAAACAACATCAATAAGGTTACATTATGATTCTAGATCTCTTCTACTAGAGTAGGCAACGCCATCCTATTGATTTCATTTGTATTTCAACTCGTTTTCCCCTTTTTTGTAGTAATAGCTTTCATCTTTTTAATGCTACAAGGTAACGTGTGCTACCTCATAATGCTTTAGTTTTTATGGTTTTTTTAAAATAATTATGATTCTAATATTATTTCCTCCACCCATTAAATATTTTGAAAATTTTACTCACCAACTAGCTCAAAAATTAAAATTTCAAAACCTCACTGCATGAAATTCAACTTAAAATCTAATAAAGTGTTGTTCTTTTCTTTAAAAAAAAAAATACATATATAGGGACATTACTAAACGTTTTGAATCGATTTGTAATATTAAATTTTTGTTTTCGCATTCCTACACTTTTGGATTAGGAGTAATTTCGATTGTATTCTAACTCCTCAAATGATTTCTAAGTATTTAGTGGACGAAAAATTAAACTGAGGAATTATTAAATATTTATTAAACTTTTATGTAGGATCACGTAATAGAAATTTTGAGGATTAAATTTGAAATAAAACAATAAATAAATGGTTGGATTTGGATATTAGAGATCTCAGAATGATTCAACAAGTGCACATGCAATGGCAAGCGTATAATTGTCTCCTACTTAAAATGGCTTCACTTTTTATGATGAAATTTGGACAATATTCTTATCATAGAGAGACAGATATACACCAAATAGAATATGAATAAATAAGAAGTTGATTTACTAAAAAACAAGCAATAAAATATTTTTGGTCAACACAAATACCAATTATTGTATTATTAATATAACATTGTGTTTATTACTACATAAATTTTGAATTTTAAAATTAAGTCTTAAATTTAGCCTTATTGTTGTAGATTTTATTATTTATTATTAATATTTTTTACTGAATTTTAAAAATATATTCATATATTATATTTGTTTGCTTGAAAATTATTGTAATTATTTTGTTAATTTCAATAAAAATTAATTTTAAGGGGCTGAATTTAAGATTTATTAAAAGTAAGGGCTGCAATTGAACATTTGAAAGTACCATGACTAAAATTTAACCAATTTCAAATTACAGTGACCAAAATGAATTTTAACCTTATTTAAACTTTCTTTTTTATATATAATGATAGATTATAGGTAGTCAAACTCGTCTATAAAATACTTATAAGAATACACAACCAAATATATTTGTATTTTTATTTTAAATAGCTTTTTAATTGTGTAAATGGAAATTGTTTTTTGAAAAACTTTTTTTTCCTTGGCAATCTAAAGTTGGTTCGAGTTATTTTCCTTCATATACTCACCATCATACTTTTATTTAGTTAATGGAGGACTTACAATTTATATGCCTTCTTTTAAAAAAAAATGTGCACAAAATTACACTCGTAAATTTTATTGATGTGAAAGTATATTGTAATTTTGTTGTTTGTATAAAACAAAAGTATTTTGTCTATCTTAAATACAATGATTATATGTAAAAAAATTGTAAAAGATATGTAATGGTTTTATGTTGACGTCTGGATCGAGTTTTAAAAATTTAGAGAAAAAGATATGTGTTCGAAAGAAGGGTTAGACAAAAAGTTAAACAAACAAACATAACCCCATAAAAATCATACCTTGTTACAAAAAACTATACCCATATATACCACACTGATTTAATATTTAACATTTGCACCAATGCACGGTATTTTTCGATTCCACACTAAACAATTTTGCAACCCAAACACAAATTTACAAACTCCACAAACTTATTAACTTCATACTTCATAACTCCACTTACCACCCCAAACAACTCTTAAATAATTAGATGGTGTGACGTTTTGTATTATCTTTCATAAATTATTCTTTAACCATGTGATTGTTTTAGGTTAATGCCACCTTTTAGATTATGTTATAATATAATCGAAGTCTCATAGCCTTATTGTTTACTTATATTGTATACATAACAAATATCTCGATTTAACCCAATAAGATCAACTATGTCTAAGGCACGGTCGATCATGGGATTGTTATATCCTTCGTCTTTTTACTTTTTGCCACAACTACAATGTATAAAAAAAAAAATTAAAATGAACCGATCTCGCTCATGAGCTAGACAAACTATCTAAATCAAGAACTAAATTATTACTAGATGGAAGTTGTAAACTTTGGTGTAGAAACTAAAATATTGGGATGAGATGGAATTTGAGAGATAAAAGAAAAGGGTTTTAGGGAAAGGCAAAAGCAGATTGAATTTGATTAATTAATAGCGTTGGAGTTTCATTGCCCATTCCAAGCTTTATATCTAAAAGGACCCATTTTCCCACAAATTGCCCCCTAGAGTGTCGGTGGGAGCTGCCCATATGTAACTTCTTGGATTCATATATATTTGTATAACTATATCTATATTAATCATTATTATTTTCTTAATATTATTACTATTATTATTATGATATTGTATGTCTTATCACCGTTACGTGCATGTGTCTCTTATATTAATTTAAATTCATAGATGGCAACGCCACATGTTGATCATTTTCAGAATCTTGCCTTCTTGGTGTTCCTCACTAAGGTTTTGTTTAAGATTGAGATTGTTGTTATTATATAAAACTACATGTGCTTCCAAATTTTAAAAGGTTTATATATAAACGAAAAATCAATAGGTAATCTTTCAATTTTTGAGTTGTATCTATGAACTAATAATTGTGTTTTAATTTAAACTTGGAAAGATTGAGTTTCTAACGTCCAAGATCGAGTTTCTAACGTAGTTTTTATTTTCATCGTGATATTACATGAATTTCTACGTATAAAGAAGTATTACATGTGTGAAAGTTATACATTAACGATTTTAAAACAACATTCTAATGAAAAATGTTGATTAATTTAATTAGATATAAATATATAATAAAAAAATTAGAGTATAAAATTTGTTTTTTCCTCAAAAATTTAGTAACATATTTGTTAGTTTTTTTTTTCTTCTTCTTTTTTAGGTTTTTAGTTTTAAAAATTAGGCTTATACATTTTTTAGATACATACAAAGTTGAGCTATTGTTGACAATTAGGCTTATAAATTATGTTATATCCTTTATTATTCTTTCTTAAAAATAAAATTGTTAGATAATCATTTAATTTTTGGTTTTATATAAAATTGGGCGTATAAACACCAATTCTACCTCTAAACATGCTGGTTTGTTATCTACTCTTCACCGAGGTTTTCAAAAATTAAATTAAAATTTTAAAACTAAAAAAATAGTTTTAAAAACTTGTTTTTTATTTATGGGATTTGGCTAAGTATTAAACTCTTTTACTCAAGAAAGATCCAAACCATTGTAAAACACTGAGACGGAAAACTGACTTCGTTTTCAAAAACTAAAAACCATTACTATCATAATTTATTTGACACATTTAGCACCCGTTTGGATAACTTGAGAGAAAAACTTTTAAATAAAAACTCTATTTTGTTCAAACTTTTTCAATAAAAATTGTTTAAAATAAATGAACTTTAAAAGCTATTCTTAATTAGTTGTTAGCAAACATTCCAATCTTTTCCGCAATTACTTATTTTTTAAATTAAACACTCAAATGTGTATTTGAAACACTCTAGATAGACTATCATGAGATGTATTTTATTGACAATGTAAACGTGTGCTGATGTGCACTTTTTGTGTTGTCTAAAAAATGCAACTTTTATAATAATTGTGACATATGGCATTTGTTGACTTAAAACATTATCGTGGTCAAGTTACTGGCCTTGACGGTAAAAAGTCATACATAACGTTTTTGTGACATTGCATAAATGTTAATGCATATATTCTATTGACATTTTTCACCCTCGTTCATACTTGTACCAATACGTAAATGTCAAAATCTTGACTCAACTATATACTTGACAATGACAGTGATAGTTTATATCAAATTGTTGTCGTTAAAAAGCTAATTATGATACTTTTTTAAAGTATCGTTGATACCTTTTCCATAGATATAATGACTAAAAGTAACTATCACGAATATAAGTAGCAAGAAAAAGTTAAAATCTCATCTTGATAACCATTGTTTTTATCTAGTTTTATAAATAGTCTTTTGTCATAAACTAATTTCCTCTAACCAATGCGAGTATACCTCAACAAAAAAATAACATTTACTCAATTTTCTTAAAGTCGAAAGTTTAAATCATTATATTCTCATCTCTAAAATAATAATAAACAGAAAAGACTCCTCTATATAATTTTCTTGTTTTGTACTTTTAGAATTCCTTATGAAAATCAAACTAAAATTTAAACCTAACAAACTAGTTTTTTTAAAGCTTACTTTCATTTTCTAAACTTGACTTGGGAATTGAAATGTGTTTTTAATTGGTTAGGTATGATGGAAACGGTAGACATGCGCAGCGAAATTAGAATCAAATTTTACTCTAATTACAACTAAACACTTTAGTGATAAACATGCATCACAACCCTAAAAAGAAACAAAATAGGATTAATAGAAAAACTCACATTTGATGCTTTTCTATTATCGCAATCTTCTCACATTCTCTCCACAAATTCTTCCTCCTAAATCCATCTCTCTCTATTTTCTCTACCGTTCGAGTCCCACAACTCGGTTCTAAGTCTGGAGAATAGCGGGTCAACACTAGTGGTAGTCCTCGTTTTGATTTCGTGAGGAGATCGTGAAGAGCATGTGAGAAGATTACTCGTAGTTTGTAATCATACTCTATTCAATAAGGTAAAAATCATACCAAAAAATTATAAGGATAATCCAAGTATAATTCTAAAGAAATCAAACAAGATAGATAGATTTGGTTTTGTATATGTTTGACTTTTTATTTTTAGTTTTTTGAAAATTGGGTTTAGGAACCTCTATTTCACCTATAAACTTGTTGGTTTGTTGTCTATGTTATACACTTTTGACCAAAATTTATAAAGGAAAAACCAAGTTTTGAAAACTTAAAAAAAACAAAAAATCGTAAATCTTGTGTTATTAGAGAAAGAGGCAAAACATTGTAAAATAAAATGGAATGAAAAAGCCCTGATTTTAAAAAGCTAAAAGGAATACTATAATCATTCATTTGACATTTAACAAATTGTTGTAAGATGTGTATTTAACTGACAATGTAAAAGTGTCATAATATGCACTGTGTGACAACAAACTGTTGTCGACGTATGATGTTTATGGACTTCGCATTGTCATGTTCAAAATATTTATTTGACAATAAAAGTAATACATAACGTTTTTGGACAAAAATGTCAATACATATATTTTATTGACATTTTCTAAATGGGAGTTGGACGGTGTTGAGAATGTCATTCCCACCTCACCCTATGAACTAGGCATCGAATAGATAACCAAAAGATAAAAACAAGGTTTGGTTTAGTATTTTAGTATAGAAGACTTGGTTTTGTATTTGGAGAAAACAAAAATTTATAGGTTCTCATACTCTAGCTACTTAGGACTCCGTTGGTTCTCTGGTTCTTGTTGGATACGAGGTGATTCATTCACATTGGATCATTAAAGACCTGGAAGTTCTTGTTGTGATAAAGTGCCTTTCTAACTTCATTTTCAAATTCGATTGTTGGTGATTCACCTATTTTTCCCTTAATTTTTAAGTTTGATTGTTCTAAACTTGTTAAGGCTCATTATGGTGTTGGGTGGATTTGTTGAAGTTATATTTTTCATAAGTGTGTTTGCTCAGGTAGTCTCTTTTAGTTGGTGCTCTCGTTCTACGAGTGGAAGTTAATTTTGATAGTCACATGACTCTTTTGGATCCTTTTTGTGTGGGTCATTTAATGCCTTCTAGATTTGCCTATTGTCACGTGTGAAGTTTCAACCTCAAAAATTGCCCCCAAAATTGAGCCAATACGTGCCACGACTCCTTTAGCAAGGCCAAGGAGGAGCCCCAACGTGGTCCCGAGACAACCCAAGGGGACCACAACACATGCCCACGACATTGGCAGACACTCCTCGAGGACAGCTCACAGGCCCCACACACGTGCCATGACAGCTCCTGTGTCAGCCCACGGACACAGCCCCATGGCACGCCCAGATGCCCATTGACACGGCCATAGGTGCCAGGTGTCACAATCGTAGCGTTTCAACCTTCAGACGGACGATTGTGCGGCACTTTTTCTAACTCGATGAACAAGTCAGCCGATCAAAATTCGAAAGTTGTGGGTAACGTCGACGTATGTCGTAACCTTCCTTAGCGTTCTTGGAAAATTTATTTATAAAACACGGAAAAGAAAGAAATACATTGAAATAGACGTTACAATAAGCATTAAAGACTGTCAATTGCAAGGAAAAAGGGTTGCTTGCAAAGAGTACAACTAATGCTTGGGCGGGGATTCAACTGGTATGCCTCCCCTATAGTACCTTTTGAACATTTTCAGCTCTGGTAGAATTGCATAGGAAAATGCCGAAACGTCACACCCAAGCTTTATGACTTAAAATGAAATGCAAATACCTAAACTAAATATGGTGCTTAACGATAAGATAAATGGGAGCTAATCGGAGCATATAACCAAAGGTAAACACACTTTGAAAAAATATGTCCGTGACACCAGGCACCAGCACCAGCACCCACCATCAGGCCCATGCGTACGGGCACATGCACATGGCCAGGCGACAAGCCAAGCACCTGCGCGCACGGCCAAGACAGTCGCCCACGCTCGCTCAGGCATGGCGCGCGCGCCCGTGTCTACCCAGTGTTCAGACTCCTCGAGAACCTCCTAGAAGGCCCCAGACACGCCCATGAGCGCGTTGCACCGCCCATGCTCGGCCTAGACAGCCCCAAAAGCCTCTAGAACCCCCGAGACAGTGCTGGAATGTTCGAGAAGCTCCCAAGAAGACCCCAAAAACGTGCTGGATGATGCTGGAACATGCTGGAACACTCTAGAAGGCTATTATGACGGTCCAGAAAGTGTCATGAAAGGTTCAGACCACTCTAGAATGTTCTAGGCTTTCTTGTAATAAACCAAATGATCTTGTAACCTCTAGAAACTCCCTTGGCCGACCTTCTAAGACCCAAGGTCGGTGGGAAAGGACTGTAAATACTTGGGGAGGGCCTCATTTGTACAAAGCCTTGCAAATTGGCATGTCCTAGCCAAGCAAGGTCACCTTGCCTCACCTAGTCTTCTTGCCCATGGCATCCCATGGCAAGAGACAACATATGTGTACCTAAATGTGTATTTATTCATTCTTGGAATTTAATGTATCATTACCAAGATGTATCCATCCAAGCTCCCTTATTTTTCCAACCTCTCTCGTGTCTTGCAACCAACTTAATTACTTCTGTTGCAACACGTTATCGTAGTGCTTGGTGTCACGGACATATTTTTCCAAAGTGAGTTTACCTTTGGTTATATGCTCCGATTAGCTCCCATTTATCTTATCTTTAAGCACCATATTTAGTTTAGGCATTTGCTTTTCATTTTAAGTCATAAAGCTTGGGTGTGACGTTTCGGCATTTTC